>JARHVA010002653.1:1497500-1590000 GCA_037957365.1 Torreya grandis
AAACCTCCTTGTATATGACAGTACATGAGAATTCAGGATAAAATACATATAATTTTGTGGACCCATTAAGGTCATATAACATTTAATTTCCTCTTATGATACAACTCATATGACACAACACACTTTCTTATTTAAGTCACCCCTTAATTAACCCTCTAAACTGACAAAGCTCTTACGTTTGAGCAAAGTACAAACTACCAATTTAAGCTAATAATATTTTTGGATATCATTTAGGCTCATTAATATTATATAACTCTCTTTCAAACTCACTCTCAAAGCACATCACTTATCCTTCTTTAGCCTATCACGAATTAGGTCTCATATACTCCATTCACACCTAAAGGCTCATTACATCACTGTAGGGGTCCATACAACCCTAAATATTTGAAAATATTCAAGATCATATAAATTTACCCTAAACTAAATTTTTTTGTAAAATTATTAAGGGTTAAAAATATTGTAATCTAAAACCTCAATTTAGGGTTTTTAATCTCCTATACAGGCTTGGGAGCCTAAATAAATCATTATCTTGAGTTTTAACGAGTTTCAAGGTACCAAAAAGACATTTATAGGTCTATATCAACTAGGTGTAACTTATAAAAAAGGTATTATCCTTTGATTCACTTTTATTTTCTCATAGTACATCCAAACATAGAATTTTGGACATAATAGGTGACTGTGCAAGGCAAAATAGATTCCCAAGTGTAATGTATTTATTTATTGTTTTATTTACAAGATTATATGACATTTATTATGTATGTATGACCATCATATAAATCTCAAAATTATCAAAAGTCCCTTTCTCTTTCTTATGAGGGCTTGTTCATCATGAATTACAAGGTTTTGACTACTTATATAAGACTGTAACACAACTCAAGAATTGTGTGTAACCCATAGATAACTAGATTACATCAAAGGTTTGTGTTTGGTATCTACACACATTATAAAATGTCATTAAATTGTATAACCAATTACAATAAATCACACTTCTCACTCTTCTTTCTATTATCTTTAACATTGGTCATACAAATAGGATCTCTTGACTACAAATAGGGGTCTTTCCTTATGTGAACATGGTTTATAGTTTTATCACTTTAATTATATTCAATCTCATTAACACTCTAACCAGTGTGAATATATTTCTAAATACCATTATTCACTTTAATAAAATTACAATTTGTATCTTAATTCACAACAACATACCTTCACTCTTTGGTTATGATAATCTATGAATAGGGTATTCAAAGTAAGTTGTATTCTTAGGATTCATTTCACCTTGTATTGTTTAAATAATCATATAGTGGTCTATATGATCTCAAACATGCTCACAAAATATTTCTCAATGGGTGATTCTTATTATTTACTCTAAAAATAATTATTCAAACCTTCCTTCTTTATTGTTTTCAATAGTCCTTCCAAAACCAACAAACACACACAAGGTCTATTCATATATATATATATATATATATATACAAAATCCATATATGATCTGTAATCTCAAACAAATAAGTGTCATAGTATCGAAAACACACTTGTAATGGATCAAAACCTTAATATAATGATTTAATAACAATCAACATTTTAAATGATAATGGAATTAAAATAAGCTTTAAAATATCCAAAATACACTAAATTTTAAGAGTGCAATAAATAAGGAGACCAGTTCGACAAAAATACCACACTTGATATGGTAACAAAGTTTGGCTATAAAAACTACATATCTATATCCACTATAATGGGGGATCATTCTTATTAAAATATTTCAAAATATCTTTACAAATATTTTAGAGTCACCAAAATTGTCTTGTGAGATTTAATCTATTGAAGAGATACTCTCAAAACAAAACTATGTTGTTTGAGGCCTTTAGAAATCTCTAAGTCCCTCCACCACTCTTATACATGCCTTGTCTCCATACAATAACACTAAAAGACATTGTCTTCAAATACAAACTCATCCTCTTTATATAATGCTTAGGATCTATGTTGAAATGATCAAGTCCTTATCATTTTATCACAAATAACAAGGTTTGAATCTTAACATCATTTATTTTTGTATTTATCCAAATCTATTGTCCCACAGTGGTAAGTGGGTGACCATATTTGGTTTTTAAATGCCATGAAACTCACAATTGGTTAGTTATTTAAAAGTCAAAGTCCATAAAGTGGATGTTGGTACATTGAATAAGTCTCAATCTTGGTAAAGAATGTGGGTTGTTGGTTTGGGTAATGGAAATTTCATGGATGTTTGTGGTATGTGGTGATGCATGTGGAGACTTCATTGAAAACCATGGAAAAACATGGAATATGTGGAAGGTATGTTGGATAGACCTTCAGTTGGTTTGCATGTAATGGTGGACATGGATGTGACATGGTAATTGGCATGGAATTTAATTAATTACATAAAATATAGTCAATTAGATGACTATAATTAAAATTGGACCATAGGATATTAAGTGGTGTCAAGCCATGTGGTGGATTGAGGACCTACCATGTGGTTCAGTCTCCAATCACCACTTGTCATCATCCAATTGGATGTTCCATCCAAACCAATTTTTTTACTTGCCTGATTTGATCTTTAACGTGTGATAACTTGCGCATATAGGCTCCATTTTATGAATTGTAAGATGTGATGGAAAGCTCTCAATAAGATATTTATTTTGAAAATGATCAAATTTCATTTTTATGACATCATTTTTAGAGAAAAATATAGATCCTCCTAGATCAATCCTCCCCACTAGGAGCTTTTGGACCTCCAAAAGTTGATTAATTAGTAAAGAGGTGAGGGTATTTCTCCCTCACTTTTCTAGCTTCCATCCATTTGGCCTTATTCAAGTGCATCCCTTTGAGACCAACTTGAAGATATTTAATATCTCCCCTTAATGAAGTTCAAACCTTCATGTCAAGTATTTTGTCTTCCTATAGTTTTGTTAGATATTTAGGAGAAAAATCATCAACAAAATGAATATATATGCTTTCATCATGATCTACAATCATCAGAGGCTCATACAGTTTCAGATTTTCCACATTCACAACTAGATAAATCTACATATAAGATGGAAAATCCAACTAAAAATCATTTTTACCAATATTTTTTGTAATCTATAAAGGACCATACCAAATTGGTTTCAACTTTTTACCTTCACCTATCAACCTTTCCTTACTGATGTGAAGCCATACTATATCACCTATAACAAATTGGTGATCAACATGATGTTTATCATGTCTTGCTTTATACTTTGCATAACTTTTCTCTAACTAATCTTAGATATCCTAGTGTATCTATTTTATCTTTTCAATGAACTTCTTGTCTTTAAATGCATCTTTAAGTTCATCAATAGCTGAATCCTATCCATAACAAACATCTAGAGGATATTGAGAAAAATATCCATAAAAAAATTAAAAAGGATATTTCATAGTATAATAATGAATTCCATAATTTTAATCATGATAAATATATCATAGATGCTCATCCCATAACTTGGAATGTTTACTGTAATAACCACTAAGCAAATGTACCACTGTGTAGTTTACATCCTCTATCTGACCGTTAGTCTATGGATGAAATGCAGTGATCTTATTCAACTTAGTGTCCATAAATTCTTAAAGTGTTGACCAAATTTCCCCAAAAAATCAAGAATCTTGATCAGAAATAATAGAAGTGGGCAAACCAAAATGAACCCATACATGTTGAAATAACAAGTGTGTCTTACCTTCCCATGCAATCTGCTTAGTATGAGGAATCAACACACACATATTTATAAATCTATCCACAACCACATACAAGTAATCATGTTTCCTCCATGACATAAGAAAACCCCCTAAAAACTCCATTGAAATACTTTCCCAGGGATGGGTAAGAATAGGTAAGGGAGTTTAAAGTCCTAGTTTCCTATTACTAGGTTTACTTGTGGCACAAAGAACACACCCCTTGATATATTTGGTAGCATTTTCCTACATACAGGTCTAATAACAATAAATTTTAAAATTTTCATTAGTTTTACAAACTCTAAAATGACCAAAAATAAGAGAAGTATATGCCTACCCAATCATGTTCACCCTTTCATTTTGAGGAATGCAAAATTTACCCAAATGATACAAAATTCCATTATGCACATGATAGTATGACTCTTCTACCTATTTACCATTCATCAAGTCTTTATAGTCATCCTTAAAGTCAAAATCATCAACATACTATTCTTTATAACTTTCATGAGTCAAAGAACCATACTGTAAAAGAATATATGTAACTACCATAGCAAGTCTAGAAAGTATGTTAGTAACTTTATTCTGAATACCTTTTTAATACCTAATCATAAGATGAAATTGTTACAAGAAACCCATATAATAGAAATTCCTAGACTATTTTAGCTTGGCCTATGACTAGAGATATTAGAGGGGCCAATGATCTATATGTATCACTATCTTGTTGCATAGAAAATAATGTTTCTATTTCTTAACAAGTTAAACCAATGCATACAATTCCTTATCATAAGTCAGATAGTTTCTTACCACACCTGTGAATGTATCATAATGATAACATATTGGCTTATTTCCCTACATTATAATATCTCCCATAGCATAATCACTTTCATCTTTTTTGATCTCAAATGGATGCTATAGATCAAGAAGTGTTAAGATAGGAGTAATACTAATCTTTGTGTTCAAAATGTTGAAGGCCCTTTGCTACTTGCCTCCCCATTGAAATACTTGTTTAGTACTAGTCAAAGAATGCAAGGGTGATGCAATAAGTGATAAATTAGCAATGCATTTTCTCCAATATTGTACTACACCAAGAAATTTTCTAACCTCAGTTACATTATTAGGTATAGGCCATTTAACTATAACCTCCACTTTTTTAGGATCAATTTTCAATTCACCATGTCCTACATTTTAACCCAATTAAACTAAAGAGCTCTTTCCAAATTCACATTTAGAAAATTTCAAATAAATTTTCTCACTTCTTAATGCATCCATGACTTTCCTAATATGAACCACATGATCTTCCTAAAATATAATCTAAGAAGACTATAATAAAATCTTTAATGAATGGCCTAAAAACATCATTAATCAAACACATGAATGTAGTCAGTGAATTGCATAGGATGAAAGACATGACAAACCAGTCAAACAATCCCTATTTTGTCTTAAAATTAGTTTTTCAAATATCACCATCATTAATCCTAACCTAATGATAACCACTTTTGAAGTCTAACTTAGTGAAATAAAGAGAATTTCTTAACTAATCTAGCAAATCATCAATACAAGGAAGAGGGTAATGATTCTTAATAGTAATTTTGTTCAAAGCATAGAAATCAACACACATTCACCATGTGCCATCTTTCTTTGGCATTAGAATGATGGGAAAACTAACATGAGATTACTAGGATGAATAACACCCTTTTCCAAAAGTTCCATTACCTACTTTTTGATTTCCTTGTTTTCCACCACTGATAACCTATACATGCCAATATTAGGGAGAGAAAAATCCTATAAAAATTGAATTTCATGTTGAACTCCCATTTTAGGGAGTAACCCTTTGGGATCCTAAAACAAATCATCATAACTATAAATTATTTCAATCAATTCTTTATTATGTCTAGGATCACAATTTTCCATAGCCCAAGAATATTCTTTTTCCTTAGACTTAATCAACATGAGACAAAAATTATTGCTTGAGTTGACTAGTCTTTTCATTTTCCCTATTGTAACCAAGGAAAGAATCATCTTAACATGATGTTATTTGAATATATATTTAATGCCATCCTTAACAAGAAAGTACTTATTCTCCATCCTATAAAATATTGCTTTTCTATCATAAAGATAAGGGATTCCTAAAATAATCCTACATATGTCTAGAGGGACTACATCCAGATCAACCTCATCCAAGAAAATAGATGCAATGAGAAATTTTAATCTACAATTTTTGGTTACTTGTATTTTTGAATCATCACACACCCAACCAAATGGACAAGGTTTCAAATGGGGAGTTATTTTTAGGCATAAATTTTTAACAATCTCTTCAGAAATCAAATTTTCCTATGATCCACTATCAAATAGAGTGTCAATATTAGTATGTTTTTCAATAAACTTAATGTGGAACAACTCATTCCTTTTATTATCATCATACATAAATTTTTTTTGAAGAGGAACAAACATAAGATGAATTAGTTCTATAAATAGAAAGGAAAGAACAATTCTGCATTCTTATAGCTGTGATCTTAGTTTCATCCCTAAAGTTTAAACCTAGATCCTAAACCAAAATATTAGCTTTCTTATCTTTCTTCTTAAACCTATGAAAAGTATTTAACTCAGGATGTAATTTACAACACCTAGACTCATCATGATTTGTCGTGCAATGATTTCAAAATGGCTTACCCTCTTTTTTATGAATAGTAATAGTGGATTTTTGTTTACCCTTTCCATAAATTTTCCCTTTAAAATGCTTAACTTTAGATTTCTTACTTTGAAATTTAGGAAAATATGCTTTTGTCTATTTTCCTTTAGCCTCTAAATGAATGGATTTAACACATGATTCATCTAAAATATTTGGATTGATAACTAGAATCATGTGTTTCAAGTAACTATGCAACCCACCTATATACTTAAGTAATGTTTATTGTGTATAAAGAGGAATATTCAAAAGTAAAGCCTTTTTCCTAAATTCCTATGTATAATCTTGAACACTTTGGCCTTTAGTATGCCTTAAAGATTACCAATCCATCACAGCTTGTTGTATATAGCCTAAATAATAAAATTACTTTCTGAGTGGATCAACTAATTCACTCCAAGTGGAAATCGAGTTACCTGTGTTAATCTCACTTTCCTTCAACTAACTCTCTCACTATATGATAGCTTTGCCTCCCATTCAAAGAGTATCCAGGTGAATTTTATCCTCATCATCTATAATATTCTAGACCCTACAATATACTTCAATTTGTTTTATCTAGTTATCTAGATTTTTGCATTAATCTCACCATTAAACATTGGAAATTTCAAACTTAATATCTAGCTTTAGTGAAGGAAGAGATTCAACACATTTTTTGTCTCTACCATAATTAAAAGAGGAGGAAGGTTTCTTATAATTTATACCACCTCCATCACGATCCATCTTAATTCATCTTTCATGGTAAAGTTCCTCGACCATGTCCTTCATTTCTAAGAAGGATTGTCAAAAATTTCATTCAGACTCAAATTCATCTCCCATTTTTGTAGTACTTCTTGATCCAATCTCTAGATTGTATTCTACTAATTCTTATTCACCCCACCTAGATCTTGACCTTGTCAACATACACTAGCAATCCACTTGATTAAATACAAATTCCACTCTGATACAAAAAATTTAATCCATAATCACAATCAAACAAGTGTCATAGTAGCTGTGAACTAGGAATTTGATGATGAAGGGGAGATTAGTATTGTGTTATTGGATAAATCAAATCAAAATCACAACTAATACCTTTATGCCTAGTTACTAGGGTGATCTTAATAACAATAAAAATAAAAATCACAACTAAAAATTAAGGAAAAACAAGAATCCTTCACATTCTTTGGATGCTCCAAATGTTTTGTTGTAGTGGCTTGCTCAGTTTGTGTTCATGAAGTCTACATCAATGGAAGATTAACTACCTTCATCTCTCTTTGGCACCTTTCTTAGCTTTGGCTTAAATATTTTAACATCATAACTTTGGCATGTGAGAGCTTTTTGGAATCAATTTAACATGGTAGCTTTGCATAAGTTAAGCTTACAATTCATGTGGCAAGGCCTCTTATTTATAGATTTTGGAAAATGGCTAGAATCAACCTAAACCATCCATCTCAAGATTGAGATGTGTGGATAAGGATTAATCCAATAATGTAATTAAAAATCCATAAATAGGTTCATAAATATTTTGGATAGAGGGGCATATTAGAGGTATGGGAGGCATTGATGAGGGATGGGAGGAGTTAACCTTTATATTTTATAAATTTATAGCTTAGGGATGTCATCCCAATAAATGATGTCAACTAATGATGCATATATTAAATATTCATTTTTAAAAATAAGTATTCAAAATGTTTCCATGGATTTATTAATTAGGCTTTAATTTGGTTTAATTAGCTCTTCAACATGATTAAGCACTTTGTGCACAAATTATTCAAATTGATAAGAATGCCTTATTATTGGCCCAAAATTTGATTAGATTAAAATTAGAATGTGATGTTAGATGCATTGGATCTGTTATCCCATTTAGGATGTTGTCAACACAAAATAACAAAGGCATGTGTCCCATATAATAAATTTTATAGAAAAGATCAATCTAGAGCACTTAGGTGCAAAATTGGCATTTTGACTTGAAGTGATCTAATCAAAGTTAGCTAGCCCATAAATTTTATTGGCCTATTTAATGATACTCTAGACAAAACCAGCAATTGAATATATTAATTTCAATTCATTTAATATGTTTTAGTGTTTTTAAGTCAAATTATGCATTTTTGGTGGAAATTGGTCAAAATCTTGGTTGGAGGTCATTGGTGGTTAGATTTAAGTGTCTATAATTCACCCCTATTTGGGATGGTATTGAAAGTTATAAGCACAGTAACATCTTCCCAAAGAATGAAAAGGTCCTACATGCCTACAACTACAATGATGATAAACTAACTATATGATTCCCCCTCGAAGGAATAGTTGGCACAAGTACATTGGAAAATAGTCCCTCAAAAAGAAAGAAGTGAAATGAGGGGAACAAATAAAGGAAATATGATGGGGTGAAAACATAAGTATTTTTAAAAAGTATTCAAAATCATTGAGAATGCAAGTGGGATGATGTACAATAATTTTTCTAAAGGTGGTTATAAGCATTGTACCATGATATTGGCACCATGGTATGATAACATAATGATTTTCCCAAAGGTGGTTATAATCATTGAGAACATGGATTTGTCCTAGTTAGGATAGACAAACAAGATAACAACATGCCTTTATATGTGGAAAAAATGTAAATGGGTAACAACATAATGATTTTCCCATAGGTAGTTATAATCATTAAGAAAATGTAGGTGGGATGGTGTGCAATTATTTGCCCATAGGTGGTTATAAACATTATACCTAGATAATGGAAAACATGATCGATTGGCTAATGATGAGGTTAACTTAACAAAGATGGAAAAGTATGAATTAGAACAACCTACTAGTAGGGAGATGCTCGTCTAAACTAATACAAGTTGAAATTATTTCATGGTTAATTACTTTGTTTGATATATGATTCAGATTAAATTAGGATGTTGATGTTAAAGAGATGTTGATGCCACCATTACTAAATAGACTTCTTGAATCTAAGGTTTGTTGTAGCATGTGTCAGTAGGCATCATGGTATAATATCATGAGGACTTGGCTGAAATATGCATAAGGACTAACTTCCAGAATCTAATACTCAATAGAAAACAATGCACCAATGATAAAAACCATGATGTCAATGTTAGTAGATGAATATAGATGGATTCAAGTAGAGGTGCTAGAAAGGAATCACCCAATAAATGCACATAGATTGAATCAAGGTAATAGTACTAAAAGCAAACAAATAGGTAGACAAACAAATAAATAAACAAACAACACAATAGAAACCATATGAACATTAGTCCTAGAAAATAGGTGACAACTTAACAAACAAAAAAAATAAGAGAATAGAAGAAAAGGAAGGGGGTGGCCTAACTGTCTTTAGATACACTAGGCAATTGGATAATGCCGACATAGTTCCATGGATGCAATATCCAAAAAAAACTTTAAGCCAAATTTAGGTCTCCCAATAAATGGGAAGAAAATAAAAACTGATGAAAACAAAAAAAAAATGGATGTGATAGAAGAAAAAGAATTGTCTTGAAAAATGGCAAGTGCATGGAAGAAAAGGCTAAAAAGGATAGGGAAACTAAGTGAGAAGTGTTTTTCTTACAACTTAGTAAGGGTTCACAGAATTCTTAAGGCAAATAAGTGGTCAGTGTTTTTGGTCTTTTCTACCACTTTTACAAATGTTTTTATAATTTTTGAAGTATCTCAACTTGATTAATAATGAGGAGACACTAAATGGTTTAAGCTCATAAAAAGGTGAGAACATGGCTTGGTTGATCACAAAATAGTGAGAGTGTGGCATAAGGGTGATTGAGCTAACTTCAACAAGTATTGAGTGTTGCTTACATAATCTCAAAGTAGGACCTCAAGACACTATAGTTTCAACTTTATAGTAGAGGAACCTAGCATATCCATCAATTCAAAAAAAATAGGCATAGTTGGTAAAAAGGCATAATATGGCATAGGAAATGGCAAGTTGGTATTTCAAGGCTTAATAAACAAATGTTTCCCCTAGTTTGCCCATAAGTAGTTATAACTAGGAAATAATGGCATAGATCAATGGTACTAATTTTCCCAAAGGTAGTTATAATTAGTAAAAAGACTGGTGATTAAAAAAAAACCATAAATGAGGGATGAAACTACGAAAACTTTTGTCATACTGCTCAAAAATATGATCTCTATCTTAAGCACCAAAAATAACTAATGAAACTGATTAGATTCCTTGGTGTTAAAAATGTGAAATGAATAGCAAAAACCAAGTTCAAATGGGATGGGTAGATAGGATTGAGAACATACTTGGTCAATATAATAAAATAATAAAGTGGATGGAATGGGCGAAGAGGAATGATAAGCATGATATTATTACAAAGAAGAAAAGGGACAAAACATCACAACTAAAATAGTCCTTATAGACAATACACCCTAGAGCTCAAGCATAGTCTCACTTAACGTGAATAATATTCATTAGCTTAGGAATTTCATCTCTATCTAGTGTGGTGAGCCTATATGCTCTTGATCCATAATTTATAGTAATGATGAAAGGCCCTATCTAGTTTGGTTTGAATTTACCTTTATGCTTCTTCTTAGCTATGGTTTTCTTTTGGTTTTATTTAAGAACAAGATCACCAAGATCAAATGTTCTATATTTGAAACACCAATTATAGTGGCCTTTGAGTCTATTTTGATATGCTATAAGATTGTTGAGTGCAACTGTGCATTTTTCATCAACTAGGTTTAGCTCTTATAGGTGAGATACTCGATAGTCATGATCATCTAGGGCATGATTAAAAGATATGCATAGTGAAGGTAACTCAACCTCAATGGGAAAGATGGATTTAGTACTATAAACAAGTGAGTATGGAGTGGATTTAGTGGGGGTATGATGATTTTTATGGTATGCACAAAGGGCATAAAATATTTATAGGCACCAATCATGACTAGTATCATTGATAATATTTTTAATAATGTTAAAAATGGTTTTATTCAATGTTTTAGCTTAGCCATTACCTTGAGGGTAATATGCCATAGAAAAATATTGTGTGATATTGTATTCAACACATAGCTTATCAACATCCTCATTCGTTAATGATCTTTTATTATCAAATATAATGTCAGAGGGGATACCATAGTGACAAATGAGATGGTTGAAGATGAATTTGGAAATTTCCTTTCCAATCACATAAGTGAGGGGTATAGCTTCAACTCACTTAGTGAAATACTCTATGGCAGTAAGGATATGTTTATGGCCATTAGATGAAGTGGGGTTGATCTTCCTAATGAGGTCGAGTCCCCATGTAGCAAATGGCCATGGTGTCAACATTAGTTTTATATTTTTGTGGGTGAATGAATCAAATTGGCATGCCATTGAAATTTGTCACATTTCTTTACACATGCAGTTGCATTTAAATCCATTGTGGGCTAATAGTAACCAATACAAAAGATATTTTTGGATATGATACCCTTGCTAGAATGAGATCCACATACCCCTTTGTGAAATTCTCTTAATGTTAGTCTAGACTCTTTCAAATTTAAATAATGAAGTAGAGTTCCATCAAAACATTAGTGATAAAGGGTTGTGAAATATCCCAAACTAAATTTGGATGCAAATTCTTTTCAAAACTGATTTCAACTACTTGCAGGGATTCAGTCAAATGAAACAACCATATCCAATGATAAAACAAGACAATGATATAAATATGAATGAAATTGAAAATATAGTCCAGATATCATAAAATAATACAAATATGGTCTCCAAACCAAATTATTCTAGCAAACTAGCAAACTAGAATAAAAAACATGGATCTGTGTGGCTCAGGCTACTGTGTCCAAAAAACACAATCACCAACATTGGTTATTCTGCTAACATCAGTCAATACACTACCATCATCAGTTGCCTGGTGGTGATCTCTACCTACTGGTGACTGTCTGCTTGCCGATGTCGGTCACTGATCGGCTGATGTCGGTTTACCTATCGATGTTGGCCTCTATACTACCCTGTGGCCTGCAACTATGAACTGTGCCCTTCTTCACTTTTCTAAATCCATTGGTATGCCTTGGTACCAATCTATGAAGATTTTGTACATCACCTGATCTAAAGATCTATATATATATAAATCAAATCTAATGAAATAAATACTTGGAAACCTCTATAGATGTTAAACACCTGATATATCCAGTGAATGACCTCTGAAGCCCCATATCTGATCAATAAGCACAATATGGATTCTGTCACAAATCCACCCTTGAAAAGAGATAGGTTCTCATCCAACTCTTCTCCAATCTATTAAAGGTTTGCATCCTCAGATATTTTAGCTGAATCACAGATTCAAGCTTCACAATACTTAGAATATTTTTAGCAACAAAAAGATATGAATTGCTTTGCCCTCAACTTCTTTTAAAGGCTCCCACAAAACTTCTAGAAGAAGCTAACTTATTTAATATTTTATTTCCATATTAATTAAAATTAATTAATTAAAGTCATCCTTTTGAAGTAATATTAATTTTTGGACAACTTAAATTAATTAAGTTATTTTATCATAAATTTGGGGACATTACAGTCCTCCCTTCCTGGAGATTGCTTGTCCTCAAGCAATTCGCCCCTAATACACAACACCAACTTCTAGGATCCCATATTATTCTCAAAAATTTGCAAACTCTTCTATCAAAAACACCATGCTACAAAATATCTATGAATAAATTCTCCTTATTTCTCCTAGAGAGTAGTGTGATAATTCTCAACATGTAATTAGCAAACTCACCATCACATACCTTAGTCTTCACAAAAGACTGATGCGCTACTCTGATTATCATGCTCTCCAAATCCCCATAAGAATGATGAATCATAATTGGGAGTGAAAATGTAATGAAAAAAATAGGATCATTTACCTCATCACCCATAAAATGAGACTCCATCCTGTGAGATGACACCTCCTTAGGTCCTCCATCTTGTGCTGCCTTCAAGATAATCTTCTTTCCCCCAGAAAGGAATTCTAACTGCATAAAGTGGTGATCAATAATGTAACACCCAATACCCTGTAACCACTGCATGCCCAAGACCACATCATAATCTTATAAAGGAAACACATAAAAATCATCGGTCAGAGTGTAATCCCCCATCTGAATACTAAGCTATGAAATCTGTTTGGTAAAACCCAAAACTGCACCATCCACCACCTTTACTCCAAAACCACCAAACTTATCATACTGTAATCCACATCTTCCCACTAACTTCCAGTCAATGAAGTTATGTGTAGCCCTTGTATCTACCAAGCTCATGACCCAATTACCCTTAAGTGTACCTTTCAACTGAAAGGCATGAAAGTTAGGATAACTAGAGAGGGTAGCCATAATTACTTTGACTGACGCCAAAAGCTTAAGGGTGTCTAACTCCAACTGTGTCTGAACCTACTCAACATCTTCTGTATTATCCTCAATATCAGTATCAGGAACCTCCTCATCTCCACACTCAGAAGTTACCTCAATCAAATGAACCTTTCCTTTACCCATGCAATGGTGTCCTAGTTCCCATGGATCTTTGCAGGAAAAACATAGCTTTTTTCTCCTCAAGTCATTCCTAGTCTCCTAATTCATCCAAGGATTTATAGAAGATGACCCTTCTTTATTTTGTGGTGTGTTGGCCTTCTGTATAGGCTGAGAGTCCGTGGCTATTTTCTTATCACCCTGATAAGAAGTGGGAACATTATCTAGTCTCATTGTCGCATCAATGGCATCCTTAAGAGTAGTTGGTTGGAACACACGTACTAGTCCCTTAAGTCTATCCTATAATCCCTCAATAAATAACATCACACTCTATCTCTAAGGCATATCAGGTACCATAAATACAATACGGTGAAACTCATTAATATAATCTTCTGCGTGACCAATCTGTCTAAGATGAGCCAACTCCCTATAGTAAAGTTCGGTATCCTTACAGTCAAACCATGCAATGAGTTGCTCAGTGAACTCAGAATAGGAGTGAACTAAGGCATGATCCTGGGTGACCAATCCATGATGCCCCCAATCATATGCAACCCCCTCTAAATGCAACACATCAAACTGAATAGCCTCACGTTTAGGCATGGACCTCAAGGAAAGATATAAGTCCAGCTTGTGGACCCAAGCTCTTGCACTAGTGTCTCCAGAGCCATTATATGGAGCCAATGTAATCTTTCTCGTATCTCTATTGAGGTCATGATTATGTTACTACTATGTTGGTCTATTACCATGATCTCCCCTAAATTTGGCTGTGTCTCTACGTTGTGCACAATACTGGGGAAAAGGAAAAACCTCCCTAACCTCTAGGGATAAAGCTCTCCACTCTATTGTGGCTGCCAAAATGGACTCTTGGAACCCAATCTCTGGTGGCTCCACCTGTACTGGTTGTCCACCTAGTATAAATTGAGGCAGTAATGGTCTATTTGGAGTAGGTGTATGATGATGATTTTGGCTAGAAGAATGACGGGAGCTCCCCACTAAAGAATGGGACTGATGACTATGATGACTGGACTGATGGGTATGATGACTCCCTATCACTGAAACTAATATATTCCTCCTACCTCTGTGTCTATCCACCTCTAAACGGTCCATGGTATCATGTAATCATTCTAAATACTGAACAATCCTGGGCTGAGTAGTGATGAGGGTCCTCATCATCTCTCTTTCTACCTCATCTTGATTTCTTCTAGCATTCCCTTATTCTTCTGCCATGATATGTTCCTATCCTATACCCAACTCTCGCTCGTACTGAGCTCTACTACATGTAAAGTATCTATGGGTTATATCAAATCTTCCCAAATGCATAGAAATAAAATATATTTACCCCTATAGGCTGGCAAGATGCATGGCTCTGATACCACTGAAATATCCCAAACTAAATTTGGATTCAAATTCTTTTCAAAATTGATTTCAACTACTTGCAGGGATTTAGTCAAATGGAACAACCATATCTAATGATAAAACAAAACAATGATATAAATCTGAATGCAATTGCAAATATAGTCCAGATATCATAAAATAATACAAATATGGTCTCCAAACCAAATTATTCTAGCAAACTAGCAAACTGGAATAAAAAACCTGGATCTGTGTGGCTCAGGCTGCTGTGTCCAAAAAACATAGTCACCAACGTTGGTTATTCTACCGACGTCGGTCGATACACTGCCATCATCAATTGCCTGGTGGTGATCTCTACCTACTGGTGACTGTCTACCTACCGATGTCGGTCACTGATCAGCCGATGTTGGTCTACCTGCTGATGTCGGCCTCTGTACTACCCTGCGGCCTATAACTGTGAACTATGCCCTTCTTCACTTTTCTAAATCTACTGGTATGCCCTGGTACCGATCTATGTGGATTTCGTACAGCACTAGATCTGAAGATCTATATATATAAATCAAATCTAATGAAATAAATACCTTAAAACCTCTATAGATGTTGAACACCTGATATATCTAGTGAATGACCTCTAAAGCCCTAGATCTGATCAATAAGCACAATATGGATTCCATCACGAATCCACCCCTAAAAAGAGCTAGGTTCTCATCCAACTCTTCTCTAATCTACTGAAGGTTTGCATCCTCAAATATTTTCGTTGAATCATAGATTCAAGCTTCACAATACTCAGAATATTTTTATCAACAAAAAGATATGAATTGCTTTGCCCTCAACTTCTTTTAAAGGCTCCCAGGAAACTTCTAGAAGAAGCTAAATTATTTAATATTTTATTTCCATATTAATTAAAATTAATTAATTAAAGTCATCCTTTTGAAGTAATATTAATTTTTGGACAACTTAAATTAATTAAGTTATTTTATCATAAATTTGGGGACATTACAGGTTGATCCAAGTAGAGTATAATGAGTGGAGTGATGAATAAAGGCTTTGGTTTGTTTTTAAGATAGGTTAGGTGATAGAACTTGGTCATGAAGGTAGTTATAAATTTCTGATTACTAGATACAATTAGGACCAATAATATCATAAATCATTGCAATAGTTAAAGGTTCATGAGCTAGTGTGAAAAAATTATCAACAAGGAATTGATATTCTATAGCTTTATCCATTTGTTGAATTAGAGAGCTGATAGTAGCCATGGAATCTATAGTTCTATTACTAGCCCTTGGTATATGCTCAAATTAGAAATTAGTAATTTGTTGATTTATAGTATCGACCATATCCTTATATGGAACTAGCTTATCATCTTTGTTTTGGAAATGGCATTTGACTTGATTAATGATTAACTAAGAATCACCATAAACTTAGAGATGAAATATGTTCTAGTGTACTATTTATCAAAATATTATGATAAGTGATTCATACTTAGCCATGTTTTTTATATAAGGAAAATTGATTCTGAGTGATTTAGGGATTAGATCCCCTTGTTGTGTAATAAATAAGAGGCTTACCCCCAATCCATGTGCAATAAATGAACCATCAAAATATAGATTCTAGTGTTGCTCCTCAATAGGTGTGTCAATGATGGCCACTATGGATTCATCAAGAAATTGAAATGTGAGTGGATTTGTGTCTATAAGGGCTGCTTTAGCAAGTTAATCTATAAGGACCTATCCCTTGATTGTCTACTGATTGACATACTCTATGTCAAACTCACTAAGAAGCATGATCCATTTGGCCATTCTACCTTATAAAGATATTTTAATAAGTAGATACTTGATCATATCTACTTTTGAAATAACCGTGGTCTTATTTTTCAACATGTAATGACATAGTTTTTGAGTTTTGAAGACCATGGCTAGACAAGCTTTTTTAATAGGTGCATAGTTGTGTTCATATATGACCAAGGTATGACTTAAGTAGTATACTACATGATATTTTCCATTGTTATCATGTTGAGCCAAAAGTGTCCCCAAGGCATTATTGATAGCTAATAGATATAACAATAATAGCTTTCCCAACATAAGAGGTAAAAAAATAGGTGGATTTGCTAGATAGTCTTTGATTTGTTGAAAAGATGTTTAGTAATGATCATTAGAATGAAATGTAACTCCTTCTTTATTATATGTGTAAATGGATGATACTTGTCTACTAATTGAGAAATGAAGCATCAGATTGACTAGATATTTCCATGCAAACTATGGAGTTGCTTCAAATTGGTTGGTGGTGGCATCTTGATTATAGCATGGAATTTGGCTAGATTGACTTCAATGCCTATATGAGACATAATTAATACAACCAATTTACATGAGGTTACTCCAAGCACACATTTATTTGGATTGAGTCTGACTTTATACTCCCATAGTCTTTCAAATATCCTATGTAGCACTACTGGATAGTCGCCCTAGTCTTGGATTTTCCTAATATATTGTTGACATAGTCTTCAATAATATCATGCATCATATCAAGGAATATGATAGTCATGGCCCTTTGATATGTAGCTTTGACATTATTAATACCAAATGACATTACTTGATAGGAAAATGTTCCCCATAGAGTGGTGAACTCTATTTTATGTTAGTCTTTTGGTGTTATTCTAATTTGGTTGTATCCTAAAAAGCCATCCATGAGTGAAAGCATTTCATAACCCACTATGGAGTCGACGATCATGTTAATATTAGGTAATGAAAAGTCATCCTTAGGGAAAGATTTATTGATGTCTTGAAAATTAATATAGATTTTTATTCCTTTAGCCTTTTTATTAATATGTACAACATTAGATATCCATTTTGAGTAGTCAATGAATCAGATACATCCTACTTCTAAGATTTTTTCCAAATTTTTATTTACCTATACAACAATGTGAGGATGCATCTTATGTAACTTTTGTTTCACCAATTTGTCATTAGGATTGACCATAAGGTGGTGTTAAACTAAGGTGGGGTCTAAACCTATCATGTTAGAATAAGCCCATATAAAGATATCTACAAATTCTCTCAACAAAGTTATAATGACATCACATTCCTCCTCAGTGAGGGATGTTCCTAATTTTATCCATTTTAGGTCTAATGGATTCTTGATGTTTACCTATATTATATCTTCAACTAGAAGGGATGAACCATCTTCTAGGATAGGACTTGAACTATTGGACTATATCAGGGTCCTTTGTTAGGACTTTCTCTTCAACTTCTCCTAGGCATGATGAATCTGAGTCCCTTAATGGGAGATCTAGCCATGTGACAAAAATAATTTGAAATTATTGAATAGTTTAATCAAACACTTGTTTTTTCTTAAAACTAAACTTAGATCCACAGGCAAGTTCATCATTGGTGGCCTCTTGGTTTAAATTTTAAGAAGAATGAACACCCCCATCTAATGGTGCCTAAAATAGGTTTTCACCACTAGACTAGCCTTTATCTTTACTTTTCCTTAGTCAAAAAGTGCCTCAAATAGGTTTTCACTTTGGGACCTCAATTTTTTATTTATTTGCTTTTAGATAAGGGTGTTCACCCACTCTCCAAAATAATCTTCAGGATCTAATGTGATTGAGAATCTTGATTTATGATCTCCCAAAGGACCATTGTCTCTAAGGCCTAAAAAATCATAGAATGCCTCATCATTTTGAAACTCATTAACTAGTAAATTGGATTCTTTTTGGTCCTAATATATCAGTTGGGGATAGTATAATGGAAATGGGTTATTATGTATGATCAGAGTAAGGGTACAAATGGAATGAGAAGTAAACAAGTTAATTTTGGGTAGCTCATCAAGGATGAAGCTATGATCAGACTCTACTTCCCTATCAACATCATCATCACTTGTCCCTGGTGATGGAATTTGAATAATATATGTGGGGTCACCCCTAGGGGGTTTAAATCTGAGTCCATAGGGTCTTTTGTACTTGGTCATGGAAATTAGCTCAATAGTTCCTTGTTGATTCAGTCCAAGGGCTCCTCCTACATAGTCTTGATTATTCATGATCCTGTTAATAATAGGATATTTTTCACTCTTGTAGAAATAATCTTGGTTTTAATTTTACAACCACTATTCATCCCCTTCAAGAGTGTTTAGTTCTAGGCTAGATGTTGGTACAAACATGACAGGTCCCTTATCTTTGTTCTTTTGTTGCCACTGCATGCATGGGGTAACTTTAGGTCATCCAAAGGTCTTTATATTCTAAGGAAGATTAGTAATATGGAAGGTATCATGGGTCATAAAATCCCCTAGGCCATAATCTAAAATGGTGAAATGATTGGAAGCTTTAGGAGGTGGCATGTGGGAAAGAGAATCCAAGGTATTAGGATCTATGTAATTATCCTATGGAGGATCAATAAGTATGATGTACCTTTATCCTATTTTAAACTTGGATTCATGCCGTATTATTAATTATATATTTGAAAATCAGCCTTAAGGTACATGTAGTGCTCATATGGGTGAAAATATCCTATAATATTTACTTCCATCCCTGAGTGAGAAAACTTGATACATTGGTGCAATGTCGATGGGACTACATGAATATTATATAACCAAGGCCTTCCTAGAAGAATATTATATGATAACTCAAGATCAAGAACATGGTAAAGTGCATCATGGGTCAAAGGCATAATGATAACTAATAAGATAATGGTGCCTTATAATTCTCTCACTTGATTATCATAGGCTCTGATAGTTATTGTTTTTGGCTAGGGATCTACCATTGTGTACCCAAAAATCTTGATGAACTTTAGAGACACTATGTTGAGGCCTGATCTATTGTCTTTAAGGACACATTTAACTTTATGCCACTTTATTTAAACTTATATTTACAATGGATTATTATGGATCAGGCCAAAGGAAGAGATATTACTTTGGTTGAATGTGACTTATTAGGCTGGAGCTAGGTGTCCAACCAAAGCTTGAAATTTATCAAGGGATATGTCACTGGAAATAGTGGATTGGGTTAAGAACTCATTCAAAATGTTCTTTTGGATTGTTTATGTTTAAAACAAATTTAAAATAAAGATCTATGCTGGAATTTTCTACAATAGTTCCACAATATCAATATTCTTATCTTGGTTAATAGTGAATGGTTTATTCTGAGGCTAAACAGTTGGTTGGATAATAGGTAAAGTGGTAGATGGTTTTGAGCTTGGGATAGTAATCTTTAACCTATGAGTTGTGATTTCTCAATTAATATTAGATATTAGACTATGATTGCTAACAAATGTTGGAAATGGTGTGGGACTAGATAGGACAAGTCTCATTTGCCAATGCACTTGCATGTGATCACATGGCAAGGGTAGGTTATCAATATAAGGTCTAAAAATGGAATTCCTAATTTAATAATTTGCCTGTGTGTGGTCCTAAGTCAAATAAGGATTATCCATGTAATTTGGTTAGGTGGTATTATTTAGAAATGGTGTAGATTGATTAATGCTTGGTCTAGGATTAATGGAGATGGTATTAATGCTACCCCCTGTATTATGACCTATAACCTTGTTTTAGTCATGTACAATTACATGGTAGGTTTTTTGGTTGTTACCATTCTAATCTTGGTTTTGTCTATTATTCTAACATTGTGGGTTTTATTATTGATTTTATTGGTTTAGCCTTTGATTTTGATAATGTTGATTTTGCTATTACATCAACTAATGTTATTATTGTTGTTGTTGATGATTTTTATGTTTTTGTTGGGTGTTATGTTGGGGAAAGGGGTTTTGATAAATCCAAAGAGTTTGATTGGAGGTGGAAGCACCATTATCTAATGTTATATCCCCATTATCCAACATATTCTTAGTCAAATGATTGATTTACACACATCTTCATAAATTATGCTCATTGACCTGATGATATTCACAAAACTCATTTTCATGGTACCAATCAGGATAAGGAATGCTTTATGGATAATCCTTTGCTATAAGCCAACTAATCAGATTAGTAATGGTAAGTTTTTGAAATACAGACTCAATAGGCTCTCCCAAGTCACTAAATAAATTATGATTAGGTGTAATTCTTCTCAAAAGAGGGGTTTATAATGGTAAAGGTTAATGCATTTATTACATAGGTCTTGGTTGTTGTGCTTATAGTATTAGTTGGAGAGGTTGTCAAGTATGAGTAATTTGAAAAGGTGGTGTAGATGATGTTTGCATTGTTTGGACATGACGTGACTCAATTATTACATTACCCACAACATTCCTATTGTGGTTGAATTGCTTTGGTCTATCTTGGTAATTGGCCTATGCTAGTTGTGATGCTTGCGCTTGGATTAGATGCTAGTTCTGGCTACTTCCCTAATTGGTACCTTGATTCTAATTAGCTAAAGTAAGCATGATAATCCCTTTATTATAAGGATTACTAAATCAATAATCCTTTGTCAATGATCTCCTTGAAAGTATGTGCACATTGTAGTTCTAGATGATAAACTATCTCACTATGTAAATTTTTAGTAAACACAGTGGCTAATTGTTTATCTAGTAAACTATGGGTGAATCAGCTTGCAAGGGCTCTCCATCACTGTAGATAACTTACAACACTCTCACTAACTTTTTTTTTTGCTTGTGTCAAGTCAACCAATGAAATATCATGTTTGAGATTGTAGGAAAAGTTTTATACAATCTTATCAAAATTTGTTACTAAATTCATGGGAAACTTTAAGAGCCACTCCAAGGCTTGTCTAGCTAATCTCCTTAGAATCAAAAACAAAAGGTATATATTGTTATATGCCACTAGTTGACATGCAACAAAGAACTCAATTAAATGGGCCTTAGGGTCACCTTTCCCTTTGTATTTATCAAATTTTAATGGTTCATATCCTAGAGGAAATGGTATCTACAAGTACTCCATATTAAATGGATAATAACATATGCCATCCAACTTAAAATTTTTAGTTTATTTCCTAGCTTAAATGGTAGAAATTACATCCTTCATCTATTGTAATTATTAGGTTAGGAAACTAGAGGGAACATTGGTTTGAGGGAGAACATTGGCCTAGGTAGATGATTGATAGGTCATAATTGGGAAACTTTGAATAGGGTATGATGGAGATATCTATTAGGGTATGTTGGTTTGGTTGGTAAATGGACCAAGAATATGCATACATAGATTAGGATGTACTTGAAATTGCATGTTTGGTTGTGTGATATTTTGGTTTTGATTGGGTATGAAGGTTTGACTTGGAGGATTTTATGGTTGGAATGGAGGGATATAACTATATTTTGCCTACTATAGTTGAAAAGGGACATGTTTCTACTAACCAAACATTATTATTGAGTGGGAACTTGTGAACCAAGACCTTGTCTCTAAACTTGTGGCACATTTTAAACCAATTATTCCCTAGGAGGTACTTGAGAAATATGGGAGCCTCCTTATTACATGAATCCTTTTTGGGAAGTTAATGCATGTTTAAGATTAAATACTTATCGCTAACTAATATTTACACATTGTTGGCTATTCATCATTTGGTTTTGGATTGGTATACTAGTTTGCAATTGAATAGGTATGTTTACCAATACTTGATGAGGTGAAACATTAGTTGACCCCTATTGAGGTGGAAATATATTCAACCTCTATTATATTGGTACACTAGATTATGCCTGATATTATGAAATAATACTCATCACTTGCTAAGGAGGAGTAAGATTCATGACATTCTATTGGTAAGGCATGACATTGGTTGTTGGTTGACTACTTAATCCTATTAGTTGCATGCTTGATGAAGCAACTGGTTGAGGTTGGGAAGTAGAAACTCCTACTCCCTTATTTTCAAAACCACTTGTAGTGTTAACTAAAGGCACATTTTTTTGGATAGCTATTGGCATATGAACACTACTTAGTGTGGATTGGACATTGTTTACACATTATACACTATATTTTTGTGACTATGTTGCATAGAATTAGAAGATACTTATTCAATTATTGGGGTATTAAGTAAGTTTTTGATCAAAGTGTTTTGCATGAATGGGTCTAAAATTTGATTGTCTAGACCAATTAACTCTATAAAAACTCCTATTGAAGGAACTAAGTCATTAAGAGGTTTGCTCACCATGGTCATCTAATTAAAATTGCATGCTAGATTCAGGTAGGTTTGATATGTCATTTGTATTTGGTTTAAGTGGTATTCTATGAGGTTTTTTCATTTTTTAGGCATATTAGGGTCCTAATATGTTATTTGGACTAGAGCCAAAAGATTATTAGAAGAAGCTTATTGATCATAAATTATGTTGTGGGGCATTTTTACTATTCTTGGTAAATTCTCATGGGGGGAGTCTATCTAAAATTTGGCGACTACCTCTATGGATCAAACCAAAATCTCATATTTATTCTCTAAAAAATGATGCTCCAATAAAAATGGATCATATGTGGAATGAATATTAGTAAAGCATAACTATTGAGGAACTAGTTAATCAGCCATGGGTATTGTAGCTAGGTATTGTGCATTTTATTCTTGGTCTTGTTCTAAATAAGGTGATGTATTAACCAAATATTTATCTTATGGATCTTAGATTTGTTCCCATAATTGAGTATTATAAGAGGGATAAGAATCCATTTCATAAGCAATATTATATGTGTAGGGGTCTTACACCATTTCTTCCTACACAACCACATTACTAATCCTTAGGTTGTACATGAGTCTACTACAAGTTTAGGAGTACATGTTGGGATCCATAGTCAATAATTTATGATAAAGGAAGGTCTTCAAAATCTAAAAAGACACTATCTAAAAAGATGATGTTCAAACTTGTCTAGATTCATCAAAAAGATCAAAAGGTTAATGCAAAGATTTTTTATAACACAAGCTAACATTAAGTGTCTAATGTTACACATATTACACAAAAATATTAAGTAAATGAAAAAAAAATTAAAATTCTAAATGTTAAGGTCAAAGTGTTTCAAATTAGTCTAATCTAGGAAATTAAAAGTTACTAGGTCTTTTTGCCAAAATGTGACATCAAAAGCTAGGCTCAAATAAGGCATGTAGTAGGAATCTTGGACAAACAACATCAAAATATAGACTTTAAAATAGATGAAATTTTTAATATAACATATTTGAAACACTTCTAACAAACACTAGGTGTTTGATTCTTGGACATGAACTTGATTAAATAGGTATAAGGTATAAAACAAAAGGAACTTTAGAGATAGTTTGTTTCTCATAAATAATGATGTAAAACTTAGCTATTTTGACAAATAAACTAGAAAAAAGTGAATGGTGTAACTATTCTAGACAAAGGTTCACAAAGGTACACTCGGATTAGTTTGAAAATGTGGGAACAAATTTGAACTTTATGCAAGAGGGCCTATAAAACACTATCTAAAATGTTTTGGGTAGTGTAATAATGCTAGACTACTCAAAATAAGTGATAAAATGCTTGTTCCAAAAACTATATAAGGCAAAGATAGGTTCACACAAATTTGACACCATAACACTACCTTTATCAACTCAAAATGTTATAGTGCATAGACTCAAAGTACAATTGTTTATCAAAAAATGACTTAAGTCTATCAAGTGGTGACACTAATCATGAGTCTTAAATGGCCTTCAACCCAAATTGGAAATTGAACCTAACTTACCTCAAGTTTAGTGAAAATGAAAAATCCACTTAACACATCAACCCTATAAACTTATAAAGGTGCAATTTCAAATTTATATTATAGATGAAGGTCTTAAGCAAACTTTGGCAAATGTCTAGACTCAATTGGGTAGCATAACTATGCCAAAGTGGATGATATGACTCCAAGTTTTGATGAACTTTGAACAAGGTAAATTGATCATTCACATGGGTAGCATAACGCCTCTTTATTCAAAGGAAAATTAGGACTATGTGTTTTGGTTTGTATCATTTTTTCACACCAAGTTTTGACTCCAAAAAAAACTTTAATCTAGCATAAAACCAACTAAGTAATTGCTCTTTGATCCTAAATTAACAAGGTTTCTTATTATTATTGTAAATCATCAATATATGTCATTTGAGAGGATTTTATGTGTTCATCCAAAAGTAAATGTGCATTATATAGTAGGGTTTTTACACCCCCCTTCTCTCAAATGATAGTATTGTGACATGGACCTTGAGGTACACCTTGCACCTACAATACTTCCATGGCAAGTGGGGATTTGTCTAAGATATACAAGTTTCCAAACATCTAGCGGGATTAATTTCACAATGACTTTCATGTTAAATGATGAAAAATAAAATCATGAAAATTGGGTGTCTACAACACTTGGCTTGTTGCAAAAAGGTCGTCTTTTTTATAACCACTACATTTTATTGTTCACTCAGTGTAGTGTGATGTCTAAAGTGCAGATACATCCCATGTGTACTCCATCACTAGAAGGTGGTTTAACCACTCAAACCTTCCTATCTTAGTGAGAGTGGGTGAAGTCAATACTAGGAGATGAAACCCTAGGTCAAAGCTTCCCTAAAGAACTCATGGGAGGTAATGACATACCCCTCATAAGCTAAGATGCAATGAAATGAAAGACATAAAAAGAAAGACTTTAGGTTAATTTTCAAGGTCACCCAAACTATGATGAGTTTTTGGGGAGTGATTTAGATGAAATTTTTTTCTAAGCCTTGGACTAGGATTTTTGCAATGAGGATGGTGCTTTTGATTCTAAGGGTTCCCTAGAGGGGAAAAATGGAAGAGAATAAATGTACAAACCTTATTTCCCCCAAACAAGTTATAATTTAAATAACTAATTGAATATAAAAAGCTTGGAAAGGTGAGTTCATTTTTAAGCACAAAGTTGAATGATTGGGCGGTGTTTGTTTGACCCCTTGGTCTTAAGTTGTAACTTTGAAAGCACAATTATCAAATAATTCACTTAAGAATCTAAATTTTTCATTAAGCCCAAAAAGAAAGTTCCTAATTCATTTTAAAATACTAAAACGAAGTGTGAAAGGCATTAATTTAGTTTGTTTAGATTAATTTCCATGTAGATCCTGCAAGAAAATTGTTAACAAGTTGCTTAGCTTTGAAGCACTTTTTATGATGAAACAAGAACTTTTGAAAAATAAGTTCTCAAATTGAAAATTGAGTTGGGTTAATAGTCAACCTAGGTTGGATAGGTGAGTTTGGTTAGATAGGTTTGCTGGGTTGACAAGTGAGTTAGGTTGATAGGTGAGTCAAGTTGATAGGCAAATTGGGTTGACAAATGACTGGGGTTGGATAGGTGAGTTAAGCTGGATAGGTGAGTCAGGTTGGATAGATGTGAGTCAAGGTGAACTAGAGATGAGTTGGGATGAACCAAAGCCAAGTTAGGCCAAACTAGTGTCAAGTTAGGCCAAACTAAATCCAAGTCAAAATGATCTAAAGATGAGTTGGGTCAAACTAGGGCTGAGTTGGGGTAAGCAAGAGCTGAGTTAGGCTAAACTAGAGTCAAGTTAGGCTAAACCAGAGCCAAGTTGAGATTATCCAGAGCTGAGTCAAGATGATCTAGAGCTAAGTTGGGTTAAACTAGGGCCAATTTGGGGTGATTTAGAGATAAGTTAGGGTAAATTAGAACTGAGTCAGGCTGAACCAAAGTCAAGTTAGGATGATCTAATGCTTATTCAAGATGACCCAGAATTGAGTCAAGTCAAAATAGGGTTGAGTTGAGTTAAACCAAAGCTGAGTCAGGCTAAACTAGAACTGAGTTAGACCAAACTAGACCTAAGTTGAGATGATCCAAATCTAATTTAGGATGGTCTAGAGCTGAGTCAAGTTAAACTAAGATCAATTTGGGGTGAGTTAGATCTAAGTTAGGGTGAGCTAGAGTTGAGTCAGGATGAACTAGAGCTAAGCCAGGATGATTTAGAGACAAGTTGGGATGATCCAAAGATGATTCAGGTTAAACCAAAGTTGAGTTGGGTTGAGTTAGAGCCAAGTTGGGATGAACTAGAGCTAAGTTAGAATGAACTAGAGCTGAGTTAGGTCATCTTGAGAACAAAACCATGGTTTATAAAAATTGACTTTTTCTCAAATTTTTGATTTCTTTACTTCCATACTCCAAGATCCTACATGACAATAGATAGTAGGTTTCTTGTAGAGGCTTTATGAGCAAATCTGTGGGTTTTGGTCCTACCTAGTGTTCCATTATGTGAATTAAGAATTTGATTAGAAAGGGGAGATTAGTATTGTGTTAGTGGATAAATCAAATCAAAATCACACTAAACTAAGACCTTCATGCCTAGTTAATAGGGTGAGCTTAATAATTAAAAAATTAAAAATCACAACTAAAAAGAAAGGAAAAAAAAAAGAATCCTTCACCTTCCTTGGATGTACCAAATTCTTTGTTGTAGTGGCTTGCTCAGTTTATGGTCATGAAGTCTACATCAATGGAAGCTTGACTACCTCCATCTCTCCTTGGTACCTTGCTTGGTTTTCGATTCAATATTTTGGCATCATAAATTTGGCATATGAGAGACTTTTGGAATCAATTTGGCATGGTAACTTTGCATAATTTAAGACTAAAATTCATGTGGCAAGGCCTCATATTTATAGATTTTGGAAAATGGCTAGAATCAACCTGAACCATCCATCTCAAGATTGAGATGTGTGAATAAGGATTTATATATTTATGTAATTAAAAATCCATAAAAAGGCTCATCAATATTTGGGATAGAGGGTCATTTAAGAGGCATGTGAACCATTGATGAGGCATGGGAGGGGTTAACCTTGATATTTTATGCATTTATGGCCTAGGGATGTCTTCCCAGGAAATGATGTCACCTAATGATGTAGATATTCAATATTCATTTATAAAATTAACTATTAAACAAGTTTTCATGGAATTATTAATTAGGATCTAACTTGGTTTAATTTGATCTTAAGCATGATTAATTACTTTATGTACAAATTACTCAAATTGATTAGAATGCCTTGTTATTGGCCTAGAATCTGATTGGATTGGAATTAGAATGTGTTGTTAGATGCATTGGATTTTTTATCCCATTTATGATGTTATCAACAAAAAATAACAAAGGCACATGTCCCATATAATAAATTTGATATAAAAGAGCAATCCAGAGCACCCAGGTGTTAAATTGACATTTTGACTCAAAGTGATCTAATCAAAGTTAGTTGTCCCATAAATTATATTACCCTATTTAATGATATTCTAGCCAAAATCAACACTTAAATATATAAATTTCAACTCATTTAATGTATTTTAGTGTTTTTAAGCCAAATTTTGCACTTTTGGTGGAAACTAGTCAAAAACCTGGTTGGAGGTCATTGGTGGCTAGATTTAGGTGTCTACAATAGAAAAAACACACTTGTAATGGATCAAAACCTTAATATAATGATTTAATATCAATTGAAAATTTAAATTATCATATAACTAAAATCATCTTTAAAATATCCAAAAAAAACTAAATTTTAATAGTGCAATAAATAGACTAGTTTGATAAAAATACCACACATGATTCGATAACAAAGTTTGAATATAAAGCCTACATATATAGATTTGCTCCATTAGGGGGATACATCCTATTAAAATATTTAAAAATATATTTACAAATATTTTAGAGTACCAAAATCATCTCGTGGGCTTTAATATGTTGAAGAGATACTCTAAAAAAAACTATGTTGTCTGAGGCCTTTAGAAATATCTAAGTCCCTCCAACACTCTTATGCATGCCTTGTCTCCATGGAATAACACTAAAAACCATTTCCTTCAAATATAAACTCATCCTCTTCATATAATGCTTAGGATTTGTGGTGCAGTAGTCAAGCCCTTATCATTTTATCATAAATAACAAGGTTTGAATCCTGTTGGCATTGCTTTTGGTATTTAGCCAGATCTATTATATCAAATTTGTAAGTGGGTGACCATTTTAAGTTTTTAAATTCCATGAAATATATGGTTGGTTAATGCCTTAAAATTCATGGTCCATGAAGTAGACATTGGTACGTGGCATAAGTCAGAGTCTTGGCAAAGAATGTGGGTTATTGGTTTGGCTCATGGAAATTTTGTGGATGTTTATGGTATGTGGTGGTGTGTGTGGAGACTTCATCAAAAACCATGTCTAAATGTGGCATATTTGGAAGGTGTGTTGGATAGAACCTTTGGTTAGTTGGCATGTAATAGTGGGCATGAATTTGACATGGTAATTAGCATGGAATTTGATTAATTACATAAAATATAGTCAATTAGATGAATATAATTAAAATTAGACCATAGAAGATTAAGTGGTGGAAATCCACGTGGTGGATTGAGGACCCACCACATAGACCACTCTCCACTCACCACTTGTCATCATCAAACTAGATGTTCTATCCAAACCAATTTTTCTTACTTTCCCAGTTTGATCTTCAATGTGTGATAACTTGTACATATAGGCTCCATTTTGTGAACCATAAGATGCACCAAAAATATCTCAGTAAGATCTTCTCCATGACAATGATCAACCTGTAATTTTTATTTCATTTTTGGAGAGAAATATAGATCCTCCTAGATCAATATATCTTGAAGGAGAAATAGTATAGTGACCAACTTATCTTAATTCATTGAATTAGCATTCAGTACAACATAGTCCATTCATGGACTTGATTATCTTTCATAAGGGTTTTTTAATATTTACTCATCCTCTATTTTTTCTCCATTTCCTTGGAGATCAGTGCTCTCTCAAGTCATTCATTTTTTGTCCATTCCACTCTAAGTTCTCACCTCCCTTCTCATTAATTTATTTTCTTATTTATTGTAACTACTTGAAATATGCCCTTTTATTACACAATATTCTCTTTCACTATATTCTTTATTATTCATTTACATAAGCTTACATATAATATATAGACTATAACCTTGTAAGAATGTCTTATCCCATACTAAGACCTATTTAGACTCTCTCTTTCTCACCACTAATAAGACCCCCTTTCAATCAATTATAACATTATCTAGTCTTATTTACATCACATTAGGCTTACAATGTCCACATAGTATAGGTTTAGGATTTGAATTTTCAAATATTCATTTTGGAGGGAAAACTCCAAGTGTAAATAAAACACATTCTTTAAGACTCTAAATGACTACAGTGACATCAATGGACCCTATAAGATCCTTTACACACTTGTATCCCAAAATTGATCATTTATGACTCCTTGACACCATTTAGACATAAAAAAACATGAAACTGAGAGATGTTGTAAACTTTGTAAGGTGGAATTATGGATGACCCTACATCATACTCCTAGGGGGTAGAAAATTTGAGTGAAAACACAATACCTTTATTTCTCTTCTTCCAATTAATATTCATCTTCTTTGCTTTTTTTAAATCTTCATAGGCTTTGTCATGTTCACCTTCTTCATATTTATGCCTATTGACTTTCACTCTTTGTCTTTTCTATTTTTTTCTCCATATTCTCCTCCTTAACTCCTTCTGTATTATATAAACCAAGATTCCACTTCATTTTCAATTAACTCATGATATTCATACATGTCTTCACCCTCCTCTTGTATTATACATGTACAAAAAATATCATTCATTTGTATTTCATGAGTGTCATGAGACCAAAGTGTATCTCTATGAACCCCTTGAGTTTGTATGTTTTTTTTTTAGCTTCTTTTGAACTGGGTCTTTATGCATACCAATCTATTTAGCCTCCTTTATAAACTAGTCCTTTGTACCTATTCCTAACCAAAAAACTCTAGTTTCTTTATATTCTTGATGTTTTATTTTAACTCCTTCACTTGCAATTGTAGCACCAAACTTGTGTCACATTTTACTTGTCTATCTACCTTGATTATTATTTAAGCCTTATTATGACCTCCTTATGTTAATTTATACTTATACATATCCCCTTTTATGGACTACAAAAATCTTCTATCAACTTTAGTTCTTTTTTTAGTGTGTAAGCATCTATGTCACCATATTCTTCATCAAATTTATGACCTTGCTATCTTTTATTCTCTCTCAAAAACTATACTATGACAACTTTTACATTCACCATTTCCTATTTTGTGAAGATATATTCATATTCCATTAGTCTTCCATATTTATTTTCATTAGAACATTCCCATAGATGCTCATTGGTACTCTTAGATAGATTTCCCATGTTTTATACTCTTTTTCATGGATTCATTCCATGATTCATAGGAATCATATTTTTTATTGGAATAATTATCTAATGAATCATTTATTAGTTTTTTACCTTCACCTTTCCTAGTGATTTATTCAAACTCTTCATCCTACTATCTCACTAAGGTACTCAACTATCTCATCATGATTTTATCATGGATTGACTCCAGCTTGTCTTCTAGCTTCTTGGGCTTACTACACCTTGCTTACTTCATGATCTATTGAGGTATAATTAAAAAAACATATTTTCCCAATTTATTAATGATACTAAAGACCAATTATTTGAATTACATAGGCTTTGAATAATTTGGGATTCTTGTATCAATTTCTTATCTTGAACCACCAACAATTTTCTGCTCCTTAGTAATTACCTCACGTTTCCTTGCTTGATGATGTGTCATGTTGACTTTATTTAATCTTAACTCTATTATTTTATTTAGTTTTTTCTCTTATATTCAATTTTATATCTTATACTAAATGACCTCTTTCTTGAGGTTTCTTTTCTTCATCTCTTTGACTAATTTCTCTAGCCACTCAGGTACTACATATCCATGACCTTGCACTATTCTTGATGGTTGTACTTTACTCTTCACTTTGCCAATCTTCATATTAACTTTTAATTTTTCAAATTTAAAATAAAATTAAAGTCCTAAGCATTCATTTACCTCATTTAAAGACTATTGCATATTTATTATCTCTCTCAAGTCATTCTTGCTTGTAATTAGCTCTTGATTATGAGCTTCCTCTATTGCTTTAGCTATAATTCTGATCAAAGCATCATAGAACTCTTCTTATCCATCATTCTTAGCATGTGTAATATTTAGTCTTCATCATGTTATTTTATACATATTGTATTCTCTCTTCATCTTCTTTAAGAATCTTGTTGGGTGCTTTGTTGGCCCTAATTCCTACACACTTTGAAGTCCATTTCTTGACCTTCTCTACAAATTATTGGCACATGCAAACAACCATGAAAACACAATGTTATAATATAAAATAAAACACCATATTATCCCCATGACTATCTCATTCTTATACACATTCTTATTTCTGTTACTCATCTTCTCAAGTGCATCACTTAACACTCCTATCTTTATGTTATCTTCAATGAAAACTCCTTGCTCCACTTCTCTTCCATGTTTCTCACTTGGAAACTTATTGTTTTCAAAACATTCTTGGGATATTATATCTTTTTTTTATCTCTCTCTCTCTCAAGGAAATCATTCTCCATTTATTTCCAAGTGATCTTACATGCCATTTTACCCTCTTTTTCACATCATAACCCAACCATTTGGTTTTTGTGTTCATATAAATATTCAACATATGTTATACCTTATCAAAGTCTTATCTTATGCCCTTTATCTCTATCTCCATCTTTATTTCAATTTATTTTATTTTGTATGTCTCACTTGGACCTTTCTTGCTTTATTAGACCTCACTTGGGTTCTAATAACCAATTTTTGTTTAGGTGACACACTTGGGTCACCAATTAGGCCTCCCTTAACTTATTAATTCAACAATATGCTTATTTTTTCCTATCTTAACCATACTTGGGTCACTCTTACTCTTTCTTATTTTTTGTCCTTTATCTTGGACTTGTCTCAATTTTTTGAGCTACAATTGAGATATGAATTTTCCTTCACTTAGAGATATTCTTTTATCCACAATTAGGAATTAATTCTTGATTCTTGAGCTTTAATCGAGCTCACTATTTGTCCTCACTTGGGACACCTATTCTTTTCTCATTTCAAATTATTATCTCTCCTTCATTGACTATTCTGAGTCATGTTTACAATCACTCTACAATACTAATCAATTAAAATGAAATACATTACATCTTACCTTTAACCTAGTGCCTTGACTTCTATTATAACAAATGATGCATATAAAACTAGATGGATTGGATAAGCCTTATCTTCTTTAATTAAGAACCTCTCTCTTGTGGCTAAGCTTAAGACTCCTCTTTATACCCAAATAGGCTATTTTGAAAAATAAATGAGATTATACCATTTTTATTCCTTAAAAGGGGATATTCCATCATATCAATATTGTCTCTATTTATTTCAATCATCTCTTGATCCTCTATCATGTATTTATTCCTCTTTATGTTCTATGAGCATGAAAATCCTAGTAACACTATTTTTTATGAAAATGCCCTTGTCTAAGAGAGTGCATGAGTATTCATGATAAATTCAATATATTTTAAGTACCCACTAAGGTCATACAAATTTTAATTTTCTCTCCTAACACAAATCATAAGACATAACACACTTTCTTCTTTAAGACACTCCTTAATTAGCCCTCTAAACTAACAAAGCTCATAGGTTTGAGTAATATATAGACTACCAATTCAAACTAAGGATATTTTTGGATACTCTTTATGCTCATTCAAATTATCCAACACTCTTTTAGCCTCACTCTCAAAGTACATAACTTTTCCTTCTTTATCTTATCACCAATTAGGTGTCTTAGACTCCAATCACACATATAGGCTCATTACATCACTGTACGGGGTTTGTACAACCCTAAATATTTGAAAATATTCAAGTTCCTATAAATTTACCCAAATATATAAGTTTTTGGAAAAATTTAAGGTTTTAATATCTTGTAATAGCTAAAAACCCTAATCTAGGATTTTCAATCTCTTGTACAGGTATGAGAGCCTAAATAAATCATTATGTTGAGTTTTAATGAGTTTTAAGGTACCAAAAAGACATTTCTAGGTCTGTATCAACTAGGCATAACTTTTTCAATATGTAGTAACCTTTTATTCACTTCTATTTTCTCATAGTACATTCAAACACAAAATTACGGGCACAATAGGTGATTGTGTAAGGTAAAATAGACTCCCAAGCATAATGTATTCATTTATAGTTTTATTTACAAGGTTATAAGACCTGTATTAGGTCTATATTACCTTCATCTCAATCTTAAAATTCTCAAAATTCCATTTCTCTTTCTTATGAGGTATTTTTCATCATGAATCACAAGGTTTTGACTACTTATATAAGACTGTAACATAACTTAGGAATTATGTGTAACCCATAGATTACTAGATTACATTAAAGGTTTGTGTTTGGTATCTACACACCTTCTAATATGTCATTGACTTGTCTAACAATCTACCATCACTCAAACTTCTCAATACTATTTATATTCTCTTTAATATGGGTCATACAAACAAGGTCTCTTGATTACAAATAATGGTATTTCCATATGTGAATCATGTATATAATTTTATCACTTTTTTCGTATTAAAGTTCATTAATAGTCTACCCAATGTGAATATACCTACAAATACCAATCCTCACATCAATACAACTTCAATTTATATCTTAATGTACAAAAACATACCTTCACTCATTGGTTATGACAATCTATGAACAATTTATTCAAATTAAGTTGCATTCTTAGGATTTATTTCACCTTGTAGTGTTTACACAATCATCCAAGGGTCTATATGATCTAAATCATGTTCAAATAATATTCCTCAATGATTTCTTTCTGTTCTTTCTTCTAAAAATATTTTTTCAAACCTTCCTTCTTGACTATGATCAATAGTCCTTCCAAAACCTAAATAAACACATAGGGTCTATGCATATATAGCCTTTAAGGCTCACTTAAAACAATGTATATATATATATATATATATATATATAGAGAGAGAGAGAGAGATAAAATTCCATATATCTTTAAGGGGAAATAGTAAAGTGACTAAATTATCTTTATTCATGGAATTATAATTCACTACAACATAGTTAATTCATGGACTTGATCATATTTCATGACATTTTTTAATCTTTCCTAATTATATGTTTTCCTCCCTCTCCTTTGATATCATACCTATCTCCATATTCTCTCCTCTATATCAAGACTCTCTCTCAAGTCATTCACTTTTTCTCCATTCCACTCTACTTTATCACCTCCCTTTTCATGCATTTATTTTCTTGTTTCTTGTAAATACTTCTTGAAATATACCCTTCTTATACATAGGGGTCTCTTTTCACTATATTTTTTATTATTCATTTAAATAAGATTACATACAATATATATACTATGACCTTGTAAGAATGTCTTATCCCATACTAGGACCTATTTAGACTCCTTCTCACCACTAGTAGGACCCACTTTTAACCCATTACAACATTCTCTAGTATTTTTTACATCACATTAGGCTTACATTATCCATGTAGCATAGGTTTAGGATTTAAATTTTCAAATCTTCATTTTTGAGGGAAAACTCCAAGTGCACACAAAACACATTATTTAAGGTTGTAAATGACTCTGTTCACATGAATAGACCTTAGAAGATCCGTTACACATCTATCTTCTAGAAATGATCATTTATGACTCATTTACACCATTTATACAAAACAAAACATGAAATTAAGAGAAGTTTTAAACTTTATAAGGTGGCATTATTAATGCTCCTACATCAAAAAATCATTATACCAAGGGGTTTTTGATAGAAAATTTGTGCAAATTTTTTATTTTATTTTCAAATAATAATCCATTATCCATTACAAGGAAATAATATCTATTAAAATAAAGGATTATGATTATTATAAAAAATAATTAGTGTAATTTTTATTCTTTAAAATAAGCCTAGTCCTTTGTTTTATTTATGATCGATCACAAATAGTGATCTAAAATGTCAATAAAAAACATGCATATAATTCATATATTAAAAACATTAGTATAATTATCATGAAATATTGAATCATAAAATACATGTCAAAAAAATTATTTTATATGATTGTGTTCCTTAAAATCATGGCTTTAAACATGTCATATAGTTATTTTTAACTTTGATATTATCATGGGGAAAATACACTTTTTCTCCTTACCCTAATTGGGTAGCTAGATCTAAAAAACATAAGTAAAACTATGTTTTAGGTTATATTATAGGCTTAACTTGATTATTATCATGCTCATAAATGATTTACAATATAAAAAACAAAACTTCAATAATTAAGTTAATTCATGAGCCAAGAAAACTATTTTAAATTTTTGTAGCACTAACGTGAGATTTAGTGCTATAAGAAATGCTCTAATGATTACTTGATCTAAAATATTATATATTTTCAACATAATCATGTTAAACATAAATGGTATACTACTTTTAGATGAATTCTAGATAGATAATTGATGCCTAAATGTAGTAGGGTGCTTGTATATTCATAGAAAATTTTAATTCAAATTAGGACCCTATTGGCACACAAGTCAACACAAAAAATAACAAAGTGTAAAATATAGAATGAGGTTTCCATATGGAATTAGGAGGAGGTGATCGATTAAATTTTTTTAAATCATATGCTTGATTATTTTGGCATGTCAAATTTATCAAGTTCATGTTTATAGTAAAGGAGTAAAAATGAGAAAAAATAAGGGAAATAAAAATCAAAATTGGATAGTACACTATTTTATCAAATTTTGGAAATCTATGGAAATAGTTACTTAAATAAGACAAACTTCTATGAAAATTTAGAATGCTACAAAGATGTAATAAATTACACAAAATTATTTGTAATTTCCTAAAATTAGCAATCTAATAAATATAAAAAATACAATAGAAAGTATAAACTTAGGTAGAAAAGAATATGTAGACCATATCTATATCTAAGACTAACATGGAGGTTGTGTTGACTAAATGGAAATATAAAATAAGAGTTTATAGGGATTCCAAAAAATAGTGTTGCAAATGGATAATATAGTGGTGAATTTTTGTCCTTATGGAATATTGGTGTCTCATAGGTATCAAAGATATGAAAATTTTGGGTTAGGTTTTCGTTTGCCTATGTGTTTTGTATACTATGTGGGAGCTTCTGATTATGATGTTAACACCATTATGTAACTCTTTCTTCACTTGAAATCTTAGCTAAAAACCATAGGATTGTGATAATAATCACTAAATAAAAGCTGGTTAGTTTTTGAAGTTGTGTTTGACATAATAACCCCTTTTGTTGAGTTCTACCTACATATTGATACTCTAAAGAGAGATAAAACACCATGTAGTTATCCCATGCCATGGTGGTGTATATGAATTATTGGTGCATAATGATAGATGTTGGTGAAATATTCATGTGATTAAGTGATGCAACCATGAATTGTGACCTTAAAATTATATTCAAACAATATCTCAAGGATGTTAGGGTTGTATGTATCATAATTATGAGAAATAGGTATTTTTCACTAAAAGTGAAATTAAAATTATGGTTTTTTTTAATGTGGAAGAATATTTTTTTAAACATGGTTTAGAATGTGGCTTTATAGTGGTATTTTTGGAATTCTTTTAGTGGGTATTTCTAAACTTGTGGGCCTAACCTTTCATTATTTTTTAATTTTTACAATTATATGTTATTTGGTAGGAGGATATTACTCACAAAACTAGACAATAGTGGAAGCGCTACTATCCTAGGAGAAAGACCTATTAAATTAGAAGTGTGGGATAGTCTTAAAGTCATGTTAGGATACTTAGGATGATATATAAATATATTTTTATATAATTATTTTTTCTTATAAGAATGAGTCATTTGTGTGTAAAGTGAAGGAAAGTGGTCAAAAGGACCTAGAAAAGGTCAGGAGCTATGTGTGTAAAAAAGGTGTCCACAAGTTCACGTTTTAAGCTTAAGGGTTAATTTGTGTGTCTACATTCCCCCCCCCCCCCCTCTTTTCATTTAGTAATTTATCATAGTGAAAGTATTAGATTAAAAGGAAAATGTGTGCTTGAACTTACCTATGAAGTACGATCCGGAATGTAGGCCAAAACACTAAGTTATGTTTCATACAAACATATAATTAAACATGTATAAAAAAATTATTTAATTAAGAGAAATATCAATAAGTAAAGATAATAATATTATATCTATAAGAACAAGGAAAAAAATACACCTAATTTGGTATGTGATCTATTGTGTTTTCCTAGTGCAAAAATTGGTGGTTGTAGATGGTAGGACCCTTGGAGATTTCATTTTCTTTGAAAATATTAGATTAGACTATGCATGCCCCAATCCTCATTGATAAGAGAGTGCGATTAAGAAATGAATATGTGATTGAATCCATAATTTAATACCCAAATTATTGAATTAGTTTGGAACCCCTATATAAATTGTAATAATTTTTTTTAGTGTAAAACTTGGTGCAAAAGGGTGAACCAAATGATAAAAATGGAATAAGTCTCATTTATGGTGAAAAAATAGTGAAAACATTTAGTATAATTTGGGTTTGGTGTACACAACATGGTAATGACAAACGTTTCCATTCCATCTATGAAACTAGTGCAAACTTGATTAAGGAAGATGTAATATGCCACACACATTCCCCCAATATTATATATGATGTATATGTATTATGGGACTCAATAATAATAGCTAAGATTCTAAGTAATATATTTTTTGCTAACATGAAACATATATTTCACATGATTCCTCCAAACTAATAATATCTATGATAAAACCTGAGTATTTACTAGAAACTAAAACCATGTACCTATTGTATACTACCATGTAGTCCCTAAGATTCTAATTTTTTTTTAAAATAACTATTTTAAGGGTATTGAGATAACAATTCCCTATTTTTGAAAACAATAAGGTGCACTCATGTATAAAATTGATTTTTAGGTGATCTCTAGGTATGTTTTATGATCTAATCTATGAGTTTTATAGAATTATGTCTATGTATTGCATCACATGGGCTTAATATATAAGACACAACATTATGTATGCCACCTCTTTTGAGGAGAGTTTTTGAGCCTAAAAAATAAATTAACTTAGAATAAAAATTTATACAATAGAATTTATGTAAAATATGAAAATATGAAGAATAATAATGATGCCATGGAGAAGCATGGAATCATCATATCTATAAATTGAGAAAAATAGTAATGTGAGATGCATGTAGAAACAAGCATACACAGTGACATTTCCAAGAGAGATGTTAACATTGAATAATGTAACTAAGTGATCTAAATTGAATATTTAAATCTGAAATAGATAAAATTGTGGAAGGATGCATGATGTATATTATGGCATAAAAAGGTGAGGAAGATGCATGATGTCCATCATGGCATTTAAAATTGAGCAAAATGACCAAATAAGTGTCATGGCCATGAAACACACAAATAAACAATTCATGAAATAATTAAAAAATATGAAATTTAATGATAAGGGGAGACATATAAGGGAAATGATAAAATTTCACTCACACATATATAAAAATAAAAATAATCCTTAAAACCACACATAAGGACATGTTCAAATTTTTACACACTAAAAAAAAAAGAAAGACATGAAGTAGGAAATAAAATAAGAAAAAAATGAAATGATATATGTAACTGATCGACATGAGCAATTTTTAATAATAGTAGATGTATTAACTTAGGTAAACAGTAATATATCAAGGTGTTATTAGTTGATCAATATCTATATATGTTATGACATGTAAAGAAATAATCTATGACCAATAAGGTATAGCAAAAGAAGGATAAAACATGTGTAGTATATACCCTAGTGATCTTGTTGATGTATATAAAATATGTATAAGTATTAGTAAAGATTTGGATTTGATAAATGATATCTCTTGCTTAATGAGATAATAGTTGCATAATGTGTTCTTGTCTGAATAAAGTGTTTTTGTTTATTTGTAGTTTTTGAGTCTAAGATAATGAAATAAACTATAACTATGTTTGGGAATGGAAAAATGTATGATATTCAATCTATCATGTAAATTTGTGAAGCATATATGATATATATCTATATATATATATATATATATATATATTTATATATATATAAACAAGTAATGAATAACTAGGCCAAAATTAACTGATGTAAATGAACTATAACATAAGAATACATAAGTCCCAATTTTTTTAATTCTATAGAATATTATATTTTTTATACATTTGTATATATATGTAAAGTTAAAAATACATTATTTAAATAGGGATACTAACCTATTATTCCTAAAAGGGAATCAAAATCAATCGTCCATTTCTCTAGAATAAGAATGGTAGGCTTTCATGCATGGAAAAGGCTATAATGTTGTGACTAAGTTATGCTAAATGTATAATATTAATAATAATTAACTATTTTATAATAAATACCACTATCATAATATTTACTCCCAACATATTGTGCCTATTATTAATTATGGTGAACTTTAGGAATTTTTAGAACCCATCGTGAAGTGTATGAATCCAATGTTGGTGCCTTATGTGAAGTACCGTTAGTACCTAGTGATATAAATTTGGGTCATGTACAAGTAGAGAGAGGATATCTATAATATTTTAAAAACATATAATTAAATTTCCTTTCAAGGATAGGTATAATTGGAAAGGTATATTACCTACTATGGAAATATCTGAGTAGGTTTCACCTTTTTCAGTGGATGAATTTAAATCTTCTATATAAAAACAAAATATGTATGTGATATGGGGTATCCATATGGGATACCATGAAATATGATGAGATAAGTATCATATATGTATTTTATACATGTAAAATTTATAAATAAATATGTATATATAATGAATTTAAGGGTGCCCTAATAATATATCAAATACCCTTGCATTGGTTACTACTGTAAATATAGTGGCCACATGTGCTAGACCAAATTGTAATTGTAGTGTAATCTCACTAATGTGACCATTAAATCATTTTATTATCATGGTGGTGGGAATAAAATATTTATCTGTGTATCCAAGATGATAAATAATTGTGTTTTTACACATATTCACACTAAAACTATTATCAACCATGATACTATGAATAAGATGGTGATCAATATGAGCTCACATTAACATAGAATACAAATATGAGTTATCATCAACTATCTCATGTTATATAAATGTGATGAGAAACATAGATGGAATTTAATAATGGTAGGTACCAATTACTTCATTCAAAGGATGTGGTACCTATGTATGGTAATTATCACATACTAGTGGAGGTTGTGTATTATATTCATAAAGTATTCCTCATGTATCTACTATCTCATTAGTTGTATTCTTGGGAAAATTATCAATAAATATTTTCATTTATTTTATTTTAATTTCTTTTAATTTCAAATTATATTCTTATGTTCCCACATAAATGATGTTTGCACTATCAAATCATAAATATTGTGCCTCAAACTAATACATTTATGAGTAGTGTGGCCTCATGGGTTGTGAGAATAATAAAAAGTGTTCTAATAATTTTTTTTTAGAAGAATCATGTTAAAATATACCTATTTATTGGAAAGGAGATATGTGACATTGAATTCCAATAGTTTTTAAGGACCTTATATGGAACTTATGATAGATTATTAAACTATCTCATTGGAGGATCTGATAAGATAATACATGAAGTGGGATTGAAATTTGCATGTACTATTAATTTTAGATCGTTATTATTATGAGTTGGCTTCACCTTATAAGGTGGGTTTTTAAAAATATTTGTATTATAAGTTGAATTAGTTATATACTTTAGCTTATTCATTTCTAATAATTTTACTTCTATTTCTTTTACTGTGTGGCATAAATTTGTGAATGATATAAACTTTTTGAACATTATGGACTCATGTAAGGTTAGAATCACACTTTTACTAAAGATGCAATGTAATTCACTATATTCCATAGCAAATATCATCTTAGATAGGATCATATTATACCTTAAGTCATATTATGTGATGGGCTCATTAGATTTCTCCAAGTTGTGAAATCATAGCATATGAAACCTTCCCATTGATATTAATAGAAAAATGTGCTAGGAAAATATCATCCAATTGATTAAATAAATGGACTGATTAATTTGGTAAGTCATAAAACCATTTTAATACATATGCATTTATATTTTTTATAATTAACTTAGTCAATAACTTATGATTGGATAGGTCGTACAAAGACATTGCATGGAATGATCTGAGATGTTAATCGAGGTCACCCTTTCTATCATATAATGTAAAATTGGGTAGAAATAAAATTTTAGGTAGATGATATAATGTTATATGCTATGCCAATATAGTATAAATAAATTTTGAAAATATCATTCCTTTTTTGGTTTCAAATCACCTTGTTCCAAACGTAACACATTAGTTTTCAGATATTTAATATCATACATAAGGGATTATATATCAACAAAATAGGATCTTTTAATAACTAATGATGGTATTCCCAATGACTAAGGATAAATTGGAATTTTAGTCTATTTAAAATTGTGGATTTCCCCCATTATAAAAATGGTATAATTTTTTTCTCCAATGGGTCCATATAATTATATGTTTCATAGGATTTTCCTTTAGATTATTTATCAATTTCCTCTAACATTTTTGATAAAATCATCTTGAATATCTTTATTCTTTGAAATAAATATTTAAAATTATATTTTATATATGTCATTTAATATACTATCATGTTTTGATGTTATTGATTTATTAACTTAAATATAAAAATATTGAACTTTGCAAGAACTTTGTATGTCACTATGTCTAAGGTAGAGAGAAAATTTTATCTTAACTTAGATGAAACAAAAAATAAAATTTGTAATATTTTAGTTATGAAAGAATTTATCATATATTAAAATCCTCAAATAGAAATTGGTAAAAATAAAAAATAATGATACAAACCCTAGAAATATATATGGCTAGGGTTTTGAATCATTTAGATAATAGACATTTTCACCCATATATTTTATCAAAATCTAGAAAACTAGGGAAATAGTTACCTAGATATGATAAAATATTATGGAAATATAGAATGTTAAAAATATGTAATAAATGACATAAACTGATTTAATATTTCTAAATCTATATATATATACTAAATATGGAAATTATAAAGAAAACTATAAATTTAGATGTAAAACTAATATGTGTATTATTTTTAGATCAAACATTGATAGGGAGGTTATGTTGAATGAGTTTAAATTTTGAACAAAAGTTGATAGGGATTATAGACAATAACATTGTAACTATATAATATAGTTATGAGATATTGTATTTAAGGAGCACCAGTGTCCTACATGAAGTGTTAATCTATAAATTTTAGGTTAGTTTTTATCTCCCGTATTTGTTCTATATAACTTTCAAGATCTTTTTATCTAATTTGAAAATAATTGTGTGTATAATATAATTTTGGAAAATGTAAAAATATGTAGATTACCCTAAGTGATATACTAGTGTGAAAAAATAGTAATAATAATATTTCAAATATAGAGTGTTCATTATTTTGAAACTTGCCAAATATACAATCTTACTAAATAAGGAATATGCTATAGAATAATTTAAATTCTCTAGAAAACAATGATGTAAGATAAATCAAAAGATGAAAGTAATAGGCTAACTAGGGTTTCTGACTATGAAATATTATTTATAGGTGGATATATATTTGAATAACATCACCCTATCTTAGATAGGATAACATTGTGCTCCTGTCCTCTATGAGGCTGACCTTGTCAAATAGACATTAAATATATAGGGTTTATGGGTTATGTTAACATGCATCTATATGTTATGTGTCCTATGAAGGAGCTTCTAATCAACTTTAGAGGCCAATGTATACATCTTTTTCCTTAAAAATGCTAGCTACTTTACATGTTACAATAAACTCACTTTCTATGAATTTTATGAGATTGAAACTATGTTAATTATGTAATCAATAAAAAATACTATATTTATCCTAATTTGGGAGGTTATTCTCTATAAAAACCTCTGTGAATGCTCCCTCTTTTGATGTGAGTTTTTGAGCCTACACAATAAATTAAAATAAAATTTTATGTGATATATTTTCATGTAATAAAGATTTAAATTTTATTAGTTTTGATAACATTGAGAGTCATGACATCATCATATAAATAAACTAAGCATAATAATAATGTGATATGCATGTAGGAACAAACATTCAAAATAAAACTGTCTAGATAGATGATAACATTGGGACACATAGATAAGTGATTAAACTAACTATGTAATGATGAAAATAACTAATTAGAGATAAATTAATTATATGGATAATGAAAATGGAAGGATTTTCTAGATGCATGATGTCCATCATGGCATAAAAATTTGAGAAAATAAGAAATCAAGGTGTCATGGCCATGACATACACAATCGAAGAGTACATACAAAGAATTAAAAAACACATAATATAAGGTTAAGGGGATAAATACAAGGGACATGTTCAGATTTCACTCACTTGAATATAATAATAGACAAGTACATGTTCAAATGTCCTCACACATAAAGAATCAAACAAAAAAGGCTTAGAGCCACACATAATGACACATTCAAATGTCCACATACACATATAATATACACACAAATACATGCTCAAATGTCTTCCCAAACATATAAACATAGAATGAAAGCTTACATCCCAATTAAAAAAAACATTCAAATGTCCTCAAGGAAAAAAGAGAGTGCATACAATACACAAATCTCAAAAAGCAACATGAGAAGCATGCATGAAAATATGTGATTTATCAACAATAACTAAGTTGTAACATGAGTAGATTTAGTAATTGAGATAAATAGTAGTATATAAATATTTTAGTGAGTGAGAAATATTGAAATATTTAAGGATATGTAAATAATTAAGTTATGATTAAGATAATGTAGCTAAACAAGGACAAAACATGTGTATATGATTCCCATAATGAGATAGTTAATGAGTGTACACGTATAAATCTTGTGTGTGGTATAAAATTGAGTAGGGATAATATGATCTCATTGGAATAATATTAGGGTTGAATAAAATAGATAATGGTACTCCTATTGAATATGATAATATTGTCTAATTATAGTTTCTAAATGTATAATAGTCATATCACCTACAATTGGGTTTGGGATTGGTATTCTATGTAATATATAGTGACTCATGCACACTAGTGAAGGATATATGATATAAAAATATATAAAAAGTAATAAATAACTATATACAAATGAACTAATGTGTGACAAAGTACATAATCATGCGTAGGTATTGATTTTGATACTTTATTTAATATTTAATTGTTTTTGTATTTTGTTATATATATGAATTGAGAAAGAGAAAGAATGATATTAACTGATGAATCCCTTAAGAATAACCATCAATAGATATTTTATTTAAAAAAATAATAATGATCTTTGGAGAATAAATAAGATCATGCAACTTTGTAGTATCTATATTTTTATCTTATTCATATTTTGTATAATCGAGATCATACCAATCTATATTGTTATAATCATCATCATATCAATTTTGAAGTTTTCAAGTGCCACTCTTATCTTATTTTGTATCTAGATATATAAAATCAACTACCCCATACTATGGTATTAAATTTAGTGATTTGTAAATTGTAATATATATATTGTGTCATGTGCCTCTACTGATATTCAATTACTAGTATTTATGTGTATGTTAGCTAAATATGTGTTTTATTTATATTTAATTTACTCTAAATGGGTTCCATATTGTCTTTAAATTTTAATAATTGAAATTTCATGTTCAAATGTGATATTTTTATTATATTTATAAAACATCTCCCCCCCCCCATTTTTTAAATTCATATTCTTTTTAATTCAGAATTTTATTGGGCCAAAGTAGGACATATATGAAATACCAATGAACATGTTTTTAGAAAAAGTGTGAAAGATAACACAATGTCTCCAATAAATTATTTATATACAATAGTATTACTCAAATCTTCCTTATCATATCCAATAAATTTTAGAAGTCTCAAGTTAAAAACATTCATTTTAATAGTGTTATTGATCAAAACATTGCTACATTACTTGCGATTTGTGAGTGGATTAAGAATGAAAGGCTCTATAAATGATGAACAAATTTTAGTTGACTCCTTTGAAACCATATTTTTAACTTTAAATGTTTCATGTATCTTTTTATTTTTGACATTTTGTTTAGAAACTACACCTTAACCATTTTTTTCTTAACTTGATTTTTTTTACCAACTTTTGTTTTAGTAATTTCACTTTTCCTTCTTGTAGCTTTTGTAACTTTTAATTTTCAATCTATTCCTTTTTTAATTGGTATTTTTCATCTTTCACCTTTTTTAATTTTATTTTTTCATATTTATATTTTTGTATTCTTTATTTCTCTAGTTTTTCCTTTTGAATATTTTCTATCTTTGAATTGTCTATCCATTTTTTATTAATTTTGATTTTTCCACTTGTTTGACTTGTTCTTGTTCCAGTGTGGGTTTTTTTATTGAGGTATAAAGTATAGGATCAATACTATCAATTATATTTTGTATTTTTTTCAAAACCAAATAATGTTATGCAAAATAGTATTTTTATCTCGTTAGATGATGTAGTGGAAGTAGTTTAATCAACTTATTTCAGATCATTGCTCTTAGAATATCACTTGAACTGTTACTATCCATTTGTATAATTTTGAAATTGATTATAGTATATGTATTATACTGTATCTTCTCATTTTAGTTTTGAATATTATTAGGCATAAATTTTTTAGATGAAGATGCAAATATATAATTAACACTAGCATATTCTAGATTCTTTGTATATGTGATGTGATATGTGCACTGAAACATTTTTTTAATTTTAAAGTTTATTATTACCTTTTTTATAATGATGATTTGATATTTTATCAACTCACAAGCACAAACCATTTGTATTTTTGATTAAACATCAATACATAAACCATCAATAGGATATGTGGGAGGTGGAGGGGGTTGAGGAAGGATAGGTTGGTTAACTTATTTTGACATTATAGTATGGGATACCTTACCTCTTAATATATTGATAACATGGAATTGGTTTAATGGAAATTTTTTATTACAACCTTGAGGGTTAGGAGGAGGAAGATATTCTTTTTTATCCATTTTAAATTTTACAAAGAATAAAATTAGAGTAAGAGAGGATAAACATATGAATGTAACACACACTCCAACATGATTAGGAAAGTGACATTTAACTTGAAACCATAATAGGTAATATATTTATAATGAAATCATAATGGAAAGTTATGGTTTATTAACTTAGGAATGACTATTTTTAAAATTAAGAAAATAGATATCTTGAACTCTAATGGAATGGGAAAAAATATAAGGAAACTCTAATATAGGGTTTTGAAGATAAGTTTGCAAAGACATGGGTTCATCAATATGATTTTACTAAATTTGTGAAAACCTACCAATATGTATGTTACCCCAAGTGAGAAACTACTATGAAAAATTAGGAATAACAATACTAAAAATATAAAACTTTCACTAATGTGAAACGTGCTAAATCTAAAAACTTACTAAATATGGCAAGTTCAAAAAAAAAATATAACATACTTAAAATAAATAATTTGAGATGAATCTTAAGATGAAATTAGTAATTTGGGGAGGTTTTGTGACTATGAATCAAGATCTTGAGGTGGCTAGAGCTGTAGACAATGTTACCACATGTTGGATAGGTAATAAGGGTCCTCATATCCTTTGTGAGGATATAATTATCCAAAAATAAATTATGATATAATGTTTCCAAGCTATGTGTGCCTTAATTTACGTAGACACTATTTTATGGATTATATGGATCCTATATAGTACAGTTGGAAAACTCACACATTGTTTATTCCTATTAGTTCTAGACCTTTCCCACTTTTTGAAGTCTTGCATCTACTCTATCTTGCACCCCTTTACCTATCTCTTACTATGACCATTATTATGTTGATGACCCAAACCTTATATCTTGCCAAAAATTATTATAACATGGTTTATCTTTAACCTATACAAGTTTTTCCTAATCCCTAGGTAGTAATGTCCATGCCAAACACCTAGGCCAATGCAAGTGTCTTATATAGACATAAGTTTAAAATTACCTAAAGTAATCTAATTTGAAAATGAAATGTATCTTAATTATCAAAATAAGTGATTTAATTTGAGTTACTTATCCAAAGGAAATTGATATAAATACAAGATCAACCCTCATTCATTCCCACCTTAGAAAAACCTAGTAAAAACTAATGCAACCAATCAAAAGCATTCAATCAATAACTTGATAAATTAACACTTCAATATTTTCTCTTATTTTTATATAAATCATATGGATAGTATATACATGGGTTTGAAATAATGAAGGAGAAACTCAAGAGATATAGTTTCCAAGTTATAAACTAGTTCACTCTTGTACTTGCTTTGAACATATTGCATGATTCATGCACAAGACAACACATATGGGAGAACTATATTAGTTTAAGGCCTCTTCAATGTATTAGATATGTAGGTATCACTCATTGAAATATGGGTCTTTGGTTTTAAATTGATACTATATGCCGACTAGCCCATTTTCCCCCAACGTCACTATAAATATGAAGAACTAGGGTTTTTTTAATTTATGAGGAACAAAAATTCATGAATAGTTATGAATGCACCAATGTGAAGGAAAATTCAAAATCATAATCACCTAAGTGATCAAATATTTTTAATATGAGTATTTTTTTTAGGACACTTGCATCAAGTTATGATATTAGTGTCAACACAACTGTCTATAAATGACACTAGTGTTTTTAGCTATAGAGACATACAATTTATAAATTGATGGTTGTTATAGAATATTATTTCAGTCTACTTTATTATTGTTTCATATCTAAAATTTTATTAACATCAAAATAATTTAAGTACATTACTTCTTTGTCATTTCCATATATAGCATAAATGTACTTATAATTTTTATCCTATCTTAGTTTAATGAATTTAACATATGTTTATATATAAATTTCACACCTAATTAACCTAATATAGAGATAACTTTTCATCCATATTACATATGATATATCTACCCCTTTAATACTATATAACCATAAATATAGGATGCAAATTTATATTTAAACATTTGGTGAACCTGATCTTTGAACATTAAACCATATGAAAATTAGGATTTTTGAATTTTTCTTGATTGTTGTACTTTATTGAAAATTATAAAATTTTAATTTGTAAATTAATGGAAAATGTTAGTGAAAAACTCAATTACAAATGGAATATAAATAATAATTGTTTACTTAGCTTAATAATAATAAGATCTTAATATATGCATTTATATATGTCATAAGAGATGAAATAAGTAACCATTGATTAATCTTACCCATAGGTCAAATTAGGTCAACCCCTAACAAATTCAAATTTGTCATAAGGTATCCTATGTTTAAACATGGTCAATATGGTCCTAAGAGAGGTTTAGTCACATTAGGAGGGTCATAAAAAGTGTATCAACCTTAGTCACATTTTTCTATGTTTATTTGATGTCATTATATATAATTTTGAGTCATTTTAATGAACTTGTATAATTATCAACAAAGGAAAAGTGTGTCGAGGAGTTGTATATGTCCCATGTGGTAGATAGGTATTATTTGTCAATTTTAGAATTGAATTCTATATGTGCTCAAAACAATATCACTTGAAGAAAAGAGAAGTTTGATCATGTGTGAAGACTTTACGAGTGTCCCTTCAGATCCCCAAAACTCATATCCAAGCTCATATGATATTGATAGCTCCAAAAATGGTGAAAATCAATCCCTCTCTCTCATTGATCTCTTGGGTAGGTCAAAGAAGTCACCTGATTTATAGATTGTATGGATGGAAGGGATACAACTAAGGTGAATGCACTTGGGGGATTAAATTAGTCTTTGTTAGATCTTATTAAATGGTCATGATTTTCATATTGGTGGGTTGTGCTTCATAAACAATCACTAATATTTTTACTACCTCTAATTTGACTACACATTCCCATCACCTTCAATTTTATCATCTATTTTCATGGGTATGATATTTCCAAGTGGTGTGTGTGATCTAGAAGAGCATATTATTCATCTTTAAGTTGTTAGCAAGATCACTCTAATTGTGATAAAGAGTGAGCATTATTAGTCTACAAGATAGTTTTCCATATTTGTAGAGTTTCATATTCTATTAGTGGCTTTAAGACAAGGATAGTACACCTATGTTTCTCCTCTCAAATCATATAATCTAGTTTCTCCATGGAAATGTTTTCATTGAGGGACTTCATGGTTGATTAAGATAGGGTTGTCAAGATAATGAGTAAAAATTGATTACAACTCCAATATACATAATCAACTATAGGCATGTAAAGAGAATGGAGGAGCTATTTAAATTTTAAGAAATAGGTTATATTCAATTTTATGACTTTAATGAGTTTATCAAGTCATACAAGGTTGATAATGTTGATGTTAGACCATTTCAAGAAACATATTAAAGTGCAAAGTTGTAAAAGATGCAAAGTGGGAACATTTACCTTAGTTTCTCTAAAATAGGTCTCTACCTGATACAATGCCATCTATTGGTAAGTGATATTAAAGCCTAGGAATATTAGTATAACATGAACATAAAGATAAGATTTCTAGGTCAAGGAAATGTGATAGTTGAGTAGCTTCAACCTAGTCAAATTTCCACTAAAAAAATCAGTTAAAGCTATAGTGTATTGAGCCTAGAGCTTTAAATGTAACTAGGGCACTATAATACATTGATCAAATCATATAGGTGTGGAATGCTCTTAGGGACAACAAGATAAATCAAATAGGGTGAAATCTAGTGTTGATTAATACATCATCACCTACAGGGGTATGTTTAACTCTTCCTAATTTCCACCTATAGGTGACATAGTCAACACTTACTATAGACTTGCCTAATAAATGGATAATGTAGGTTTAAAATGTAGATATATGTAGAAATTGAAGATTAGTACATAAAATCACTCTCATAATTAATGATGATACATTTTAATTTGATTTTCAAATGTAAAGAAAATAGATTGATCCAATATTAGGTATGAGCTTTAAACTCAATCAATTAAAACTCTATAAATATTAAATAGATGTAGAAGGCTAGTCTTGTGAAATTTGATGTTAGAGTGTCATCATAATCTGATAAAGCCTTATATAATCTCACTTTCATCAGACAAATCAGGGATATGACCTCTATTTTATCTCAGATAGAGGGCACTCCACAGTTAAGGTAAACTTACAGACTCGATATATGAATGGTGAATAAATGAATGGGATAACATTTAAGATACTATGGAATATGTGTAAGGTTTGAATAAAGGTGAACAAATTTATAAAATTGTCTACAATCATTGAAACCCCTCAAAAGGGTCAAACACCCAATTAAACATAGTTAGGCATATTAGGCCTAGAACTAGACCTAAACCAACAAGAGCCTAAAATCATCCATATAACAATATGATTATTTAAATCCATGTGATAACTTGAAGAGGAGATTTTATGGTTGATTGGATACATTAGTTTGTAGAGAGCATCATGAAATTTGTCATTTTGACCCAATTCTATTTTAGAGGTATTTAGAATGCATTATAAGAGATCGAGAGCCATCTTTTTCTACTAATATCTAGATGGAAGGTGTGAATGGTGCCTAAATAAGATAATGATAGTTGAGGAGGGTCATTAATTTTTTCTCAATGGAATTTTTTTGGAGGTTTAGCATCTATATTTTATGAATCACTGTTCACAAACTAACCTTCCAAAAACCCTCTTACAACCCTTGTATGAACTTGATGGAGATAATATCATTTTATACGCATTAAAAAGTGGTAAAATGTCCTAAAAGTGACTTATACATGATTATACATCTCTCAAGATCCTCACCATCCACTTTTTCTATACTATCACTTATACAAACATGCTTAATTATCTATCTTTTATAGGATTTAAAGTGTATTATAGGTACAAAGGAGAATAGACAAGTGATAATAATTGTGAGAGGCGTGTAAGACTTGTTTCAACTCCCCATACTCATATCTCAACTTAGTTAATCATGAACACTTCTTTTCTCATTTGATCACTATAGGCATTCCTAAACAAGATAGTGAGAATGAAGATGACTACCTAAGTTTGAAAGTGAGAAGTGGGGAACTAAATACTTAGAGGTATATTTGACAGACTAGAGGACAAAAATATTTTTGATAAGTTTATAAAACCCATACAATTAATCTCCATGAGTAAGTTCAAGCCACCTAAGAGACAAGTGTAAGTTTTGAGGTTTGAAAGGCTAATGAAGGTTGATAAATAGTGAACAAAAAATGTCCATGATTATTTCATTTGTTGGAAAGGTGTATATGGTTATCACATCTTGTTTATAAATTTCTAAGATAGATAACATGTGTCAACAAATTCCTATGGTAGTTTTGAATAATTAAGTGAACTCCTCATCATCAAGAAAGTTCTAAGAATGATAATGAAGATCCTCTATGCCAACTTGAGGGAGAATGATGAAATCTAGGTGGACACTTGTCCATCATAAATTCATTACCTATTTTCCACTTCATTCTCTTACATTTTAACTAGTTATAATAGTTTGACACTTGGCCTTGTGACTTTTGAACTTCTTTTCTTCTCTCTCCTCTCATATGCTGTATATATGCAAGTCATTTTGGTATTTATATCTAGTACACACATAGTATGGTGAATCCTTACTAGTTTGACACATTTATTTGCAATTGAATAAATATTATAAAGTTGGTTTAATCTATAAAACTCTTGCTAAGTATGTAAAGTGGTGTATTTGGATGTTAAGTGTTGAATGTCTTATTCTTGCATGTTTTGTGTGAGTAATGCTCTCTTATATTAGGTCTCATGAAGTGTATGTGTTTAATAAATATGTATTGAAGTGTTAGAGAGACTATTAGTGTCTATCACTATACCTTATTTTCATCCACCTATATACATGCATAGTAATAAGCCTCTATGAGAAAAACTTATGCTATAAGGACATAGAATTAAAGTTAGTTTTATTAATCTCCTTTCGAAGTGAAAAATGAAAGTTTCTTGTTGGAATTATCTTTGGTGTATCACCCCATTATCATAGTTTAATTTTATTTTAATTATTCCCTTTTCACCCCCATTAGTGATTGGTCTATTGTAGTGTGTTATAATAAGAGATAAATCAAGGGATATAACTCTTTAACCTAGAGGTTTGCCTCTTATACATGTAACCCACATACCTAAAGGTAATTCCATGTTATAAAAATTTTAAGAGGAATGAAAAAAATATCATAGGGTGAATAATCTAGTCATAATAATTTTGGCACACCTAGTGGGACCAAGGGACAAAAGAATGGAAGGATTGTTGGTGTGTTCTTCCTACTATCAACTTTTGGAAGAATTCAATCAAACACTAATGGTAACTAGAAATATAATAATCTAAATTTAAGCACATAGGTACTTATTATAAAATAATTTTTTAAATTTATTATGTCTAATTTGACTAATGAAATTAATATGGTTGGATATGTTAAGAGTTCTTACTATACACCTCCCTATCAATGTTTGTGTCAACCCCATCATCAACCCATTACTTCTCTATATGGTCATGATGTTGTTGAATAACCTTGTGAGGAAGCCTATGAAGAAGGCTATAAATAAGATAATACTAAGGTTCTTTAAGAAGATATACAATCTCTTAAGATGCAAGTTCTTGAAGGAGAAATCCAAGCTTTTTAGAGATAAATTCTTAGAGGTAGTCTTCCCCAACAACCCTATACATTATATCAAGATCCTATACAAACTTCTCAAGATCAATACTAAACCTCTTATCCTTCTCCAACTTCAATTCCACATTAATTTAAATCATTATTGTCACTCATTCCATATTTTTTAAAATCAAAAAAATTGATGAAGAAATGGGATAAATAGATTGATTGGATCCCTATTCATTTCATAAAAAGGATGAGAAGGTCAATTAAATTCCTTATGAATAAATGGAGGTAAATTGAAGATGAATCCAACTATGTTATCAGTGAATATTTTCTTGAAATTAAATGATATATTCAATGATGGGTTGATAGGCTTTCATGGTGGGAAAATCCAAAAGTTAGGAACAAACTTGTAGCTGTTAAAGGGCCTCAAGAAAATAATGAAGAAGGTGAAAATTTGTTTGAATAACAAGTCTCTCCATCCCATTCTCAAGTGTCTTCCTATATTTCAAAATAGTCCTTTCATTCTCCTCATACTCATGAAGAGATAAATCAATCCTTAAAAGAGCCTAATATACTCAAATTTCTATCTTGGAACAAAGAAATTAATGATAAAAATTAAAACCTTATGTGTGTGTTCAAACCCCATTTCCTTCTCTTCAAAAAATTACAACTTGTTCATATTGGAGGTATATCCAAGTAGAGTTTCAAAATTAAAAATATTCCTTGGTTGAAAAGATGAGGATTGAAGTTATATTTGTGAAAGAGATTTAAAAAGTCAATGAAAATCATAAAGTGCTTGATCAAGAAAGTGAAATGCCTATAACTCAGCGAAACCTTCTCTCTCTCCAAGAATTATTTTAAGTGCCTCCTTCCATCCAAATTCCCATTAATGATCCCTACATCACACATCATTATCCTTATCCAAAACATGAACTTGTTCACCACCCTCCCACCTCAACCCCTCTTCAATGAGAATCCATATCATAGGAGGTATGTAAAGAAGAACAAGCTCAATTTACAGTTGATTAAGAAGATATTTCAAGTGAATAAGAGTTCACTATAGGGACTCAACTTGGTGAATACAATCCCAAGTAAATCATCTTGAGCTAATAAAGAGAAGATATGGATGAATTTGGAATTATCCATAGGATTGATCAAGGTATGTGGCTGACCTATTTGAATGTGTTCAATGAGTATGAAGGTATTGAGAGTCTAGTTCTTGAAGGAGAGAAAAATGAGAATGCAGATGAATAATGTAAAGTTAATAACAAACAAAAATGTCTTAAATAACATCACGAGGAAATATATGATTACTATGACATTCATGAACATGATTAAGAAGATGAGTTGGAAGTGGTTCTATTTTTTGAGGAAAAAGAGGACAAAGGTGATTGGAAACAGAATATGGAACTTATCCAATAACTTAAAAATATTTTAAAGGTTTAAGGTCAAGTTCACAAGGATATGGAACAAGATACCCTCATGGAGGATAATGAACAAGATTGGATTGAATACATAAATCTCCTTGAAGAGATTGAGGAGCTTTTAGCTAGTAAGAAATCTAATATCATTAAAAGTACCATGGAAGTCAAGGAAACATTATTTGTTGAAGCATAATTAGAAGTTATATATAAGGAGTCTCTTGATAATATTGATGTTGTTGAAGTACAAGAAGATTTAACCTTCATAGGTTATATGTTTTTCGTTATTGTTGTTTCATTGAGGATCATGCTAAATAAGTTAGTGAACATAAAGAAGTTAAAGACATTAAAGTCAATGCTCAAAGGACAAATTTTTTAATGAACTCCTCCATCTCAAGGAGAAATATATAGTGAAAATTTTACCTTTGATTTAGGATGATAATTTTTCTTTGGGTTAGTCTTTACATTTAATTCTCTTGAGTTGTTGTGTGTTTTCCCTAGGTGTTCATGAGAACATAAGTGTGTTTGTTTTTTTGTCTTATCTTATGTTTGTTTCTTTTATTATATTTAGTGTGGTTTGTTATCTATTCAAAGTATTTTAAATTTAAAATGTGGTTATATGAGACTCCATTTCCCAAGGATATGAGAAGGCTACTATTTATTAACATAATAGGCTTGCTACCCCTATAAAATCACCAAATTATTGACTAATTTTACCCATAGGTTTAATTAGGTAAACCCTATACATATTAAATTTTTTTATAAGGTTTAATAGGTTTTAACATGGTCAATATGGTCTTAAGAGATGTTTATTCACATTGTGAAGTTCAAAAAATATGTCTCAACCTTAGTCACATTTGTCTAAGTTTATTTGATGTCATTTCATATCCTTTTGAGTCATTTTGATGTACTTGTATGGTTATCCACAAAATAAAAGAGTTTATAAGAGTTTTATAATGTCCCATATGTAAAATAGGTTTCATTTATAAGTTTTGTAGCTTAATTCTATAGGTTCAACATTAAAATGAAGAAGATCACTTGAAAAAGGAGTAGTTTTAGTTGTTATAAAAATAAATTTAGTCATAGAACATGTGAAGACTTAAATATTGTCCTTTAATATCCAAATATATCATATAAAATCTCAAATGTATTTTATAGATCCAAAAATTATGAAAATCAATCCCTCTCTCTCACCACTCTCTTGGATTGGTCAAAGAAGTGACCCAGTTTGTAGAGAGTATGGATAGGAGGGGAAGAGTTAAAATGAATTCACTTGGGGGCTAAAATCAGTCTATGTGATATATTATTACATGTTAATAGTTTTCATATTGGTGGACTATGATTCATGAATAATTACTAAGATTGTTAGTACCTCTAATTTGATTTCACATTCCCAACACCTTCAATTTTCTCATTTGATTGCATAAGTTTGATATTTCTAAGTGGTGTGTGTATTATGGTAGAGAATATTTTTCATATTTAACTTTTTTTCAATTTTTTTTTCATGTGTGATCATGGAAGGTAAGAAATATCACTCTCATTGTGTTAAGGGGTGAACATTATTGGTTTACAAGATAGTGTTTCCATAGTTGCAGAGTTTCATATTCTATCAGTAGCTTAAAAAAAAGACAATACACCAATGTTTCTCCTCTCAAAGAATGAAATATAGTTTGTCCATGGAAGTGTTTGTATTGAGTTACTTTAGGGTTGATTGAGATAGGTTACTCAAGGCAATAATTAAAAACTGATTAGAGCTCCAACATACAAAGTCACCTACAGTCACTTGTAGTCATATATAGAGAATTGAAGAGCTATTAAAAACCAAATACATAGGTTGTATAAAATTTTATGACTTGAATGAGTCTCTCAAGTCATACAGGGTTCATAGTGTTGACCTTAGACCAATTCAAGAAACATAGAAGTGTAGAGTTAGAAAAGATGAAAGTGGGAACATTTACCTTAGTTTCTCCAAAATAGGTTTCTTCTAGATAAAATACCATCTATTGGTAAGTAATTTTGAAGTTTTTGACAAGCCTAATGTTTTCCTTACTGTAGCCTAGGACTAGTAGTATCATTTGAACACAAATATAATATTTATAGGTAAATAAAAGGTGATGGTTGAGTGGTTTAAAACCAATTTTATTTCCACTAAAAATACTCAGTGAACACTACAGTGCATTGAGCCTAGAACTTGAAATGCAACTAGTGCACTATAATAAATTAATAAGATCATGGTTCTAAGGAATGAGATGAGATAATATAGGTGTTGAATGGTATTATTGACCTAAAAAGGAATGATCACCTATAGGGTTCTATTGAACTCTCCCTAATTGTCACCTATAGGTGACATAGTCAACACTATTTGCAGACTTGCCTAATTAATGGGGATTACAAGTTTAGAATGCAGACAACTATATAAATTGAGGATGACTAAATAAAATTGTATCATTATTAATCATGATACACTTTCATTTGGTTATTAAATTTAAAGAACAAATATCGATTCAACATTGGGTATGAGACTTAAACTTAATCTATAAAAACTCTACAGACAGTACACAGACCTAGAAGGCTAGTCTTGTGAAATATGATGTTTGAGACTTCTAAGATTATAATAAAGTTATAAAAATTGATAAGAGGTGTTATAATAATCTGATAAATCCTGACATAGTCTTACTTTGATAAAAACACAAGGGAGATTTCCTCTATTTTGTCTCACATAGAGGGCATTCTAGAGTCAAGGTAAACTTGCAAACTCAGTATATGAATGGTGAATAAATGAATGGGATAACATTAAAGTCACTCTTGAATATTTTTAAGGTTTGAATAAAGGTTAACATAGTTATAAAAGTTTATATAGTACTTGGAAACCCTTAGAAGGATCAAACACATAGTTAGGCCTATTAGGGATAGAACTTGGTCTAAACCAATAGGTGCTTAAACTCATCTATATGACTATATGTTCCCTCAAAGATAGGTGATAACTTGTAGAGGAGAGTTTAGGGTTGATTGGATACATTATTTTGTAGAGATCATCACAAAATTAGTCATTTTGACCCCATTCTCTCTTAGAGGTACTCAAAATACATTGCAATATGTATAAATCCATCTTTATCTACTCATATATATAATAAGGGTGTGCATGGTGCATAAAGTTGATATGTATAGTTGATATGGATCCTTAAATTTTTATTAGTGGATTTTTTTTGGAGGTGTAGTGACTAGATTTTATGAATAATTATTAATAAGCTAACCCTCCTAAAACCCTTATATGAACCTAAGGGAGAGAATATCATTGGAGATGCATCCAAAGTTGATTAAATGGAATATAAAGTGACCTAGACATGATTATCCCTCTCTCAATATCCTCACCATCCACATTTTCCATACTATCACTTGTATAAACATGTCTAGTTCTCTATCTTTTGTAGGATTTGAAGTGTGTTGCAGGCACAAAGGAGAATATATAAGTGAGAACCATTTTGGGAGGTGTGTAAGGACTTGTTTCAAATCCCCATACTCATTTCTCACCTTATTTAATAATTAAAACTCATTTTATTAGTTAATCACTACATGCAATCCTAAACATAACTATGAAAATGAACATGATTGCCTAAGTTTGAAAGTGAGAAGGGGGACACTAAATATTTAGAGGTCTATTTGATATAATAGAGGATCAAAATATCTTGAAAAAGTATTTAACACCCCTGAAATGAATCTCCATGAGAAATTGTAAGTCACATAAGATACAACTAAAGGTTTTGAGGTCTAAAAGGATAATGAGTAGCTGTTAGATAGTGAACAACAAATATCCATGAAGAGTTCATTATTTTGAAAGGTGTATATGAAAATCACATCTTGTTTCAAAATTCCTAAGATAAATAATATGAGTCAACAACTTCCTATAGTAGTTTTGAAAAATAAAATGAACTCCACATAATCAAGACAGTTTCAAGAAGGATAGTGAAGAGCCTCTATGCCAACTTGAGGTAGAATGATGAACTCTAGTTAGAAACTTGTCCATGAAAACTTCCTGACCTATTTTACAATTCATTCTCTTGTATTATATGTAGTTATCATAGTTTGACACTTGGCCTTATGACTATTAAACTTATATTCATCTCTCTCCTCTCTTATAGTCTATATATGTAAGACATTACTACATTTGTATATAATACACACCTAGTATGGAAAATCCCTATTGATTTGACACCTTGATTTGTACCTAAAAAAAAATTCTAAAGTTATTTTAATCTCTACAAATCTTGCCTAAGTATGTTAAGTGGTGTATTTGAATGTTAAGTGATGAATTTATTCTCCTTGATTCCATTTTAATCTTGCATGTTTTATGTGAGCAATTCTCTCTTATATTAGGTCTCATGAAGTGTACGTGTTTATTAAGTATGTGTTGAAGTGTGAGAAAAATTTATTTTCCCCCACCTCTGGATATGCATATTAATATTCTTATATGATTAATACTTATGATATAAGGACATAGATTTGAGGTTAGTTTTAGTAATTTCTTTTTTAGGTGAAAAATTCAAGTGTGTTGGTGGAATTATCTTTGGTGTATCACACCATTAACATAGGTTACTTTTAGTTTACTTCTTCCCTTTCCACCCCCAATAGTGATTGGTCTAGTGCAGTGTGTGAGCATAAAAGATAAAGAAATGTATGTCCCTTTAAATTAGAGATTTACCTCTTATATAGGTAACCCATAGGCCTAGAGGTAATCCCATGTTAGCTAAATTTAGAGAGGCATGAACAACCTCTCCTAGGGTGAAAATTTTGGTCATAACAATAACCATGATAAAAGTAAGACTTTTTAACCTAGTTATGGTGATTATTTATAAGGTACTACAACTAATTTCATACCAGAAAATCCACCTATAATTTATTAGAGACATAAATTATGCCATCTGACATTTATTTATTAAAACTATTATTTTTACATCTACCATGAAATTACCAATTATTTTAGCTCAACTACTAGTTTTAATGCCTATTATTACTCAAAACATGTTTACATCCCATTTTATGACTAGTAAACTTACTAATCTAAATTTTGATGGGTCTACATATGAATCACTCGTTCAAGTTATAAAGACCTTGGAGGACAAGGTCACAAACATTGATCATAATAATTTAAATTATCCTCATGCTATTGATTCCTAATATGAGTTGCATAACAGTTTTTCAATTTAGATATATTTTCACCCTTTTCCAACTGATATCATTTCACCTAATTTCACATTTTATGATGGCAAGGGTGATCCTGAACATCATCTTCAAACATTTTATGTGGTATGCCCTTACTATGTCTCTAATGATGAAATTTTGACTAAATTATTCCCAAGAAACCTTAAGGAATTTTCTTCGAGGTGGTTATATGACATACCTCTCCAATCCATGAAATCATTAAAACCTATTACACAACAATTTCGAATAAAAAAATTCCCTTACTATTTCCAAAAAGATTTCCTATGCTCAAATTACCAAAATCAAACAAGGAACAAATGAGCCTATCAATGGATATGTATTGAGGTACAAGATAATAGTTTCTAAAATTACTAATATTATAAAGATAAGGAGTTTGAAGATATATTAGAGCAATGCTTATTTGCTCCTTTGGAGAAGTTCGTTATTTTCAAGAAGTTCAAATCTCTTGATAACCTATGACATTTTGTATAAGAGCTAGAAATGAATAGTATTCCATTAAATAAGCTCAAGTATGTAGAAAACACACCAAATACATCTACATATAATACCAAATTTACAATCAAACCAAGTTAAAATGTAAATTCACCTGAGCCTAAAAAGGAAACAACCAACAAGGTTAATAGTTTTTCATAATAGCCTAATTGGCTTGTCCAATATAATGCACCAAAAAGATAATTTACATGCTTAAATAAGTCTCCTATCTCATTACTCATACAATCAATAGAGTGTCACATTATATCTCTCTTTAATATTATAGAGGTTTATATGAATAAAACTCTACCCAAAGGATATGATGTGAAGTCTTATTGTGATTATCACTAAGGACTAGGACATTATATGAATAAATGTTTTACTTTGAAGCATAAGATATAAGACATTATTGATGACCAAAAGATTATATTTGATGATGCTCCAAATGAATAAATTAAACAATGTGGTGATCATAAAAAAAATGAAATATTTAAAAACCCTTTTCAAGACCATTATAAGAAGGAACCATAAGTTTAAATGAAATATAATACACATCCTCTTTCGATCACATTAAGGAACCCATTATGTGATATTATTGGTACTTATACATTATATTATATGGTTAATAGACCTTATATTTATTTTAATGACAATGAGATCAAGGATGATGAATCTAATATTCATTATTTATTTATTCACTCATATCTTGATAAACACCCTATATACAATGTTATGATTGATAGTGATGCAATAAATAACATTCACATCATGACATTACTTACACACTTGGATTATAATCAACATGAATTGAATTATTATACTAGACTAGTTAGAGTATTTGATGGGATCTCCTAGAAGGTCTTTGGTGACATTGACCTACCTTTATAGGTTGGCCCCACACATGTGGTTAGTACATTTTTAGTTATACCTTAAATTTTTAGGTATTTAATATGTTATTAGGAATACCTTGGATAGATACACTTAAATTTATACCTTATATAATGCTTGGGAAAGTTAAATACATTCATGCCAATTGGGTAATTACAGTTTCTATAATCCCATATAATCATCATCATAATCAAGATAAATTTATATCTAGGTAGGTATCTATCCAACCTAATAGGGTTAATATACCACAAAAGAGTAAGACACATGCAATAACCTTTACCAAGTGACCAATACATGAGAGACCATTACATTAGAGACATAAAATGTATTCCATAGGATATTCATCTACTACACACCATGTTAATATATCTATAGCACCTATACATGTTCCTATAATTTCTATTCCAAAGAAACCATAGATAACTCAATGACGGGTTCCAAAAATACCTATTCCTATTAATCTTACTAATTCTTCAAAACCATAGATTCTTATTTTATATACATAGAGCATCACAAACACTAAAATGAAAAATATTTCACCTTTACATGCTCCTCAACACCATAATTATATTATTACACAAGGTTCATAATGGGTTGATGTATATGATCATAATTTGGATGGGATCATAGGATAGAATTTCCCTTTCACATTATAATTTAAAAATACACAAAAAAAATCAAAACCATTCAAAAATCAAAAAAATATTTTTGGCATCTGCATGTTCTATTGGCTCCTTAGAATCTTTGTGTTAGTTCCATGTTGATGGAAGGTGTATTAGTTAATCCTATATACACAAGGCTGTCACACTTCTAATTAAGTGTGATACATGCATACAAAAATACATTACTTATTCTTATTTTAAATGCTGGGCATTTCCTTTACTCTTGTTATATGCACATTAAGGAAATTCATATCTATGATCACAATACTTCTAGGTTATATCATTTTTATGGTCACTTTACTGTCATGTTTTGATCTCATATGTGTACTTACACATTTCTTTATACATAATTGTATATTTCATAGGATACTTGATATGTTATAGAATTGATGTTTTTTATAACACATTTTATCCATGGGCTACTAATGATATTTTTAATTTGGTTGCTTATGATTTTCTTTACTCACTTTATTCATTTCCTCACCCTACTATTTTATTGATTGTTCAATCATTTGAATATGCTCCTTTATTTATGGTACCCATGCCTATGTGTGCTTTCTTTGACATTTTAACATGTAATTTATTTTTGTATGGACATTTGAATATATCATCCTTGCTTATGTGGACATTTTACTAAGTCATGTTCCGTTGATTATGTGGCATTTGAATAAGTCCCTTATTTGTGATCTCCTTGAACCATTACTTTTTCACTTGATTTTGAGTGTTCGTAGTGTGTGCTTGATTTTATTGTTGAGATTGTATTATTACTATATATACATTGCCATGATAGTTATCCTGCATATTAGGCCTTCATGTGATCCCATTTTTATGTGTGATTCAATGATATAAATAACTATACATGTTCCATTTATATGTCATATGTTTTATAAATACAATGGTTCTTTGGGAATGATATAGTTTGATACCCTTGGCTAGGCTTTGCATTGAAAAGGTTGTGTTTATATTATGACCATTTCGGTTAGGTTTGACATAAAAAATATTATGATATGGAATAATTTTGGATAACATTTTGATGATATTTAATTATCATAGTGATAAATAATTATGATTCAATGTGTTGGTACACTATTAATTAATTTGAAAGATTTCAAGATTTGAGTATTGTTGATTATCTATATTTTTGGCATGTAATATTATGACATTGTTTTCTAATTTGAATATGAAAAGTAATCACAATTTTGGCATAAGGTAAAGATTACATTGGATAGATTTAGTGATTTTTATAACTTAATTTATTTCAAATGATATGTTATCAATATAGAACTTGACTAATACATGTAATAGTGAATTAGAAGGTTTATCTATCTCATATTCATGTTGTCAGGCATTAAAAACGTGGTGTAAAAGTAGAGCTAAATGGAATAAATTATTCTATTTATAATTAATTTAGATTTTGTGTGAGGGGAATCAATTTAAATTAGTTAGTTACTTTTCATATGTCATTTGAACACAAGATTCTAATGGAACCTGAATTCTATAATTTATATTTTTGAGATACTTTGTTATAAAAATTAGAAAGAAATACTATTTTTTAGATAAGTATATGTAAATTTATCTTTGAAAACATTTTAAAAGTCTTGGTTATAGGTATGTTGTTGACATTTGATATCATGGTTTGATTATAAAATTATATTTAAGATATGAAGTCATAAAACCCTAATAAATATGTTTAATATTTTGTAATCATGTAATTTTATGCCTTTGATAATCTCAAAATATATCATTTTGGAAGCAATAATGAAATCAAAAATATATTTGGATAAAATTCATAGGAGAATCCATCAATGCCTAGATCTTTATCATTTTCCATATGAGACAAAGTTTAATAATGCTTCTTCAGATTCTAATGTTTTTAATTTGAGCAAGTACTCTACCATCTCAAATTTTATTTTTTAGATTCAAGTTCAAGCCAATAAAGTTGTTATAGAGCATGGGCACCTTTAGTATCTCCTTTCCCATTGGGGAAATACTTCTTATGTAATGGCTTGGGTTCCACCATCTTCACCAAGGGATCCCAAACTAGAGGATAGATTTGTTTTTCCACCTCTTGGTGGGCACCATGATAATCATTCTTGGTGCCACTCTCATAACATCACTCTATATCAGTGCATGAGCCCTCCTGGGTAATAGTGAGGGTGGTAGCCTCTGCCTCCTTCCCCTACTAGGCATGATGGTTGGGATTGTCCTCCCCCTCTTCTACACCCAAATGATTCGGGGTACTGCATGGAAGTTGGTTATACATGTCAGATAAGTTCCCTAGGCTATCCCTAGTCATTTCTCTCACTCAAACATAAGAAGAAGAATATGACAAGGATACTACTCAAGCTAGTGGTTGGGAGTCTATTATAGATGACAATGAATTACCAAGCTCAAGATAGGTTATTAATGATATGGATCCTACATCTTCTGGCTTTACTCTTGCTACTTAAAATTATCTTTTATTATGACTTTATGACTTGTTCTTAGGTGAGGCCTAGTTGTTTATGGTTATTCTATTTTTGGTTTCTAAGCTTTTCCTAGTGTGACTACATGATATGCCCTTACACCACCCATATTATTTTTTGAATTATTTTTATATTTATGTGAAGTTAATATATGAATATATTTCATTAAAATAAATATATATTTGGATATTATCTTGATATTTAAAGTTGTATGCAAATGATTTGGTTGGTCATTTGGTTCATAGTTGGTTTTAGTTGGTATCTCTATTTAAGGATAAATATTATAGTTTTAGAAAATGTCTATTTCATCTAATTTTATCAATTTTATTTTCCAATAGACTTCATGAAAATTTTCATTGATTCATGGGTTTGTATAGTACCATGCAATTTTAAGCTAAATGGATAGACCATTCTTTTTTTCTATTGGTAGTTTATAATGTATAATATATATATAGAGCCTCAAAATATAATATTTGTTGGGTTTTTTATTTCTTTGACTTCTTCACAAACCTTTTTATTTTGTAATTAATTTTATTTTCCTTATTTGTAATACACGTGTAATAGAACTCTCCGATTTCAATATTTCATAATATATTTATTTATCTGAAACATCTCTCTAAGATTGAATTCTACTTGTAGATATAAATAACAACACGTTATATGATGGACAAACAAATTAGTTTATATGGATAAATATATGTAGGTTTCTTGATTATTTTATAAACTGGTTATCTTAAGTTGATCAAGGCTTAATTCATTTGATGATTTCAAAAATATGCATTCATATGCATATAAATTATTTTTACTTCACCTAAATAATGATGAATAGATCATATCTCTTATGATATATTGTTGGTTTATCATTGTTTAGTGATTTCTCTTTTGACTAGTCATTTTCAAACAATTTTTAATATAGTTTTTATAGCTTTCTTAGTAAAATATTTCATTCTCTTTAACTTTGAGTTGAGTCCTTTAATAATTTATTTTCTATTCACTATTTTTAGTTTAGTTATGTTTTTTATTTTAATTACATTAATATTTATATTAATATTTATTTAGATTATTTTTTTATTTACATTTTTATTAAATAATATTTAATTTAATTAGTTTATATTAAGACTTAATTAATGTTGTTTATATTATTTGCTCTTTGAATTTAGATTAACATCTAATTTGTAGTGTCATTTCCAATCAAATGATGTAGCTTTATATTAGATTAATTTTGATCATTGTTATCTATTTAATTTTTGGTTTCCATGTTTGTTTCTTATATATTTAATATGGTTTCTTACATTATTTCTCTTTTGGTTTGTTTTAATCATCTCAATGTTAAAGGAAATTGATTATAAAAGAGATACACATTTATTTTAAATAATAAAAATAAAAATAAAAGTACTTTCCTTCAAGATATTACCTCTTTTATAAGTTCTTTGTTGTATAGGTTAGATAGTATTCATAAATTTGATTCAATATTGAAAAAGTATTGAACAAATTAATTTATTATTAAATGATTGGGTTTTATTAATTCTTTTGTTAAACTTATATATTTCCATAACTATTTTTAAAAAATATCTACATGCCTTAGGACTAATTCATATCCTATAGTTCCCTATGATTAAAATCATATGATTATATCTTGAATTGATATACAAACAATTTGATTCATTGATGAGACATTTTCCACTATTAAGAAAGTGTGTCTGCCATAAACAAATTGACACTTATTCGTATTATGTATTTAATGAATCTTATAAGTTCACATGTATTATTAATATTATTGTTGGTAAACATAATATTCAAATTGAATTCAACCTATTATTTTATAATAATTAAGATTCACATTAAAAATTAATCCACCTAAAAATGTTATTAGAGTTAGTGTTTGATCATTCTAAAAGTGAATTGGTGTAGGGATAGTGCACATATGTGTCAATCATAGTAGATGATGGGTAATGTAAATATCTTCCCACTATTAATATATTAACACATATTTGAAAAATTCCTAGAATGGATGAAACAAATTTTTGGTAGAACTAATAGTCATATTCAAAATAAATGTCACTCTAAGTGAGAACCATTACACACAATGTGAATAAGTGTTAATGACCATTGACATGTATTTTCACCATGCTTGCAATGGGAGTCATTTTAAATTTGAAGCTTAGATATACCAATAACAATCTTAAAAATTAATATGAATCATTATAGGCATAGTGAAAATAAGTGTTAATCATATTGGTTTATGGATGAAAATTATTAAATTGTACTTAACACATATTTGAACTATTCCTGCAATGGTACAAATTTAGATTGAGTGCAATCCCATATAATAACATTTATAGGTGGATTAAATTTAAATGTCAATCTTACGTATACTAAAAAAATGATGGATTCATTTCTTTATGTGATTTTAGGTTCAACAACAATAAATTTATGAAAACATGTGAGCCATTGTTGACATAGAGAAAATATGTGTCAATTTGTTCACTATGCATGTAAACTATTACATGCATATTGAAAATAATTGTCAATGACCATTTAAACTTATTTTCACTAAACGGGATTCATTTTTAATGTGAATTTTAGATATAACAACAATAAATTTAACAAGATACATGAACCATGTTGGAAATATTGTCATTGATGTCAAAGGTTTAGCATTATTGGTGATAAAGGCCCCATTGCATTTAATTTTGTTTGTAATAAATATATCTTGGCTAATATGAGTTAATATTTATTTAATATTAATGAATATATTTTTAGTTGCATATGAGACAAAAGAAGGGCCCATGGAGAAGTCAAAGAGCCACAAGATAAAGATAAAAGAAGGATGGGACGCATTTTCCCATGAAGAGTCATCTTGGGGAATTCCAAGAGTCACCAAGTGAAGACAAAAGAGGAAGGACACAATTTCTCATGAAGGAACACTTTAAGGAATATGAAAAGTCACTAATATGAGGACAAAAGAGGGAAGGACATTTTTTATCATGAAGGGTCACCACATGACTTTTCAAAGGCTTGAATATGAATGGTCATACAAGTTTGGTGCCATTTTCCATGAGGATTGAAGAGTCACAAAGGGGGAAGGCAAAATATCATTTGGAAAGTTATAAATAAAGGCTTGAGAAGCCACTTTAAAATATGAGAGATAGAGGTTGATTTGATATTGTAATATCTAGCTTAGAAGAGCAATTGTGAGAGATGAATATGATTTGTATTTTTTATATCTAGCTTAGAATAACAAAGGTGAGAGAGAGAAAAGAGATTTTGTATTGATCTATCATTTGTTGAGATAAAAACATTGAGAGATAGGTGTGTGGTATACACAAAGGGGTTGGTGCTCCTGTGGGTTGGTGATCATGAATTATTGCTGGGTTGATGCTTGGTAAATGGGTTGGTGCTCTTGTCGGTTGGTGCTCGGCAAAGGGGTTGGTGCTCCTGTGGGTTGGTGCTCATGAATAGTAGCTGGGTTGGTGCTCAACAAAGGGGTATGGTGTTCCTACAAGTTTTTGCTTGTGAATATTGTTTGGGTTGGTGCTCATTCATAAACTTGAGAATATTCTCCATAGTTTTCCCCACATTGGGTTTCCACATTATATTTGGTGTCTCTCTTTATCTTGTGTGGTGTTTATTGTTTGATTTTTATTACATATATTAAATGTTTGATTAAGTGGAATTTGGTTAAGGAAAATATTAAAAGATATATGATATACTGATTCACCCCCCTCTTAATATATCTCGTGCTTAACAATTGGTATCAAAGCAGGTTCCTTTTTGAAAAATTTTACAGCTTGAAGGTAGATCAAGAAAACATGATGGCTGGGTCACATGGAGGATTTTCTAAAAATAAATCACCTTTGTTTGATGGGATGAATTATGCTTTTTGGAGCATGAGAATGAAGGTTTATTTGATGGCCCTTGGATTTGACATATGGAAAGTAGTGGTGGAGGAATATGAAGAGCCACAGACATTTGCAATTACTCCAGCAAAAAAATAAGGCAAGTGAATGTAATTCTAAAGCTTTAAATGATATTTTATGTGGTTTAGGTGAATCTAAATTTATTAAATTTATGAAATGTAAATCTACTCATGAAACTTGGGTAAAACTTGAGAATATTTACAAAGGTGATGGAAAGGTTCAACAAGCTAAGCTGTAGACTTTTAGAAGGTAGTTTGAAAGTTTGAAGATGGAAGAAGAAGATATAGCAAGTTATCTTTTGTGAGTTGATCAAATCATAAATTGTATTCAAGGTCTTGGAGAAACATTAGATGATTCAATGGTGGTGTAAAATGTTTAGAGATCTCTACCAATGAGATATGATGCAAAGGTTTCAGCAATCGAGGAGATGAAGAATTTAGCCAAGCTAAAGATGGATGAGCTTCATGGTATTCTCACAGCATATGAGATGTGGATAGAACTGTATAAACCCTCAAAGAGAGAAGTGGATTTCAAGATGTAAAAGAAGGAGAAAGATAAGATTCAAGAATATAGTGATAGTTCTAGTGATGATGAAGATGATAATGGAGCACTTTTCATTCACAAGCTAAAAAGAGGAACAGGTAAATATCAAGGAAAATTACCTTTTAAATTTTTTAATTATGGAAAGATTGGAAATTTTTTAGCTAGATGCCTAGATAAGGTTAATGTTGATGAAGAATAAAAGCCTACATACAAGAATAATTTCGAAGGCAAATGTATGAACAGAGTCAAGAAGAAGAGCATGTATTATAAGGATCCTAGCTCAGGTGAAGATAGTGGAGTCGGTGATTCAGAAGAAGAAGAGATTCTATTCATGGCCATACATGAAGATGATCAAGAAGAAGAAGAGGATGAATTTGAAGTTAATATGGAAGGAGATCTCATTTGTGCCTTAGAAGAGTTAGAAGATGTTTAAAAGAAGAATCAAAGGTTAAAGTGCTAGATCGATAAAAATGATCAAGAGTCAATGGAAATGATTGAAGATCTACAAGCACACTTTGAAGAAGCCAAGAAGAATGAAGAAGACCTCACAACACAATTTGAAATAGCAAGAAAATAATGTCAAAGGTATGTTATTGAAATTGCCTCTTTAAAAGAAGATATTAAGAAAGCAGTCAGTGATAAAGTAGTCAGTGATTCAAAATTTGAAGATAACACTAACATGCTGAATAAGATATTGGAAAGTCAAAAAGAAAATTTAGATAAGACAAGGATTAGATTTGAAATGAAAAAGATCTATGTTGAAGCTCTTATAAAAGAGGAAACAAAAAGGGGAGAAGTGAAAAATATAGAGGACATTTCAAATAGAGAAGTCTGGAGAGAACAAAGCTACAAAAGAGAATCAGGTCAGAGATATATAGACAGGTCTTATTTTTATGGCTATTATTTTTATTGTAATGGATATGGTCACAAGAAATTAGAATGTAGAAAAAGAGCTAACAATTTTAGAAATAAGGAGAAGGAATGTCAAATAGAGTCAAGCAGAAGCCACAACTCTTTTGCTCCTCTATCAAGCTTTGATGAAGAGACCATAATATGTTACAAGTGCAACAACTTCAGACACATAGCTCAGTATTGTAGAAGTGTGTTTGAGTCAGTCAAGAAGGATCAGAGTTTCAAAGCTCCATTCATCAAGAAGAAGGCTCAGACATGTTCATGATAGAAGAAACAACCTGAAGATTCTATGATGGTTCAGATAGCTTTGCATGTAAGAGGTAAAGATCAGTGATGGTTAATTGATAGTAGATTTTCAAGGCATATGACAGGTGATAAAAGTAAGTTCAAAAATCTAAATAATATCAATGGTGGAACAGTGATATCCAGGGATAAAACCACTGCCAGGATAGCCAAAAAAGGTACTTTAAGTTTAGATTATGGTAGAACTAGGGCTAAGAATGTTTTATATGTAAAAGGTCTTAAGCAAAATTTGTTGAGTGTTAGTAAAATATGTGATCAAGGATACACATTAAGGTTTCACACTAAAGGTTGTGAGATTAGAATAAAAGATTCAAATGAGTTGATTGCGGATGCTCAAAGGATAGGGAAAAATGTATATGTATTGTCAGATATCTTCTCAAAGGCACGATCAAAGGATACATTCAAAGATCAGCAAGAGGAGTTGGGAGTAATTTCTATTACTTCCTACCATTGAGGTTCAGCATCAGTTGAGGGGGAGCTAAGTGTTAGCTCTAGGTAGGCCCTTTGCCATTTATGTCAAAGGGGGAGAATAAAAGGTACATGTACAAGTGCAAAAAATAGGTACAAGGAATAGGTACAAGTTACTACAGTAAGAGGGAGTTACTATATGGTTTCAAATGATTGTATGTGTAGGTGATAGGATGTGGCAGTTTCAATATTGAGGTTACCATCAATGACAAAGGGGGATATTGTTGGAAATATTGTCATTGATTTCAAAGGTTTAACATTAATGGTGATAAAGGCCCCATTGCATTTAATGTTGTTTATAATAAATATATCTTGGATAATATGAGTTAATATTTATTTAATATTAATGAATATATTTTTGGTTACATATGAGACAAAAGAAGGGCCCATGGAGAAGTCAAAGAGCCACAGGATAAAGATAAAAGAAGGATGGGATGCATTTTCCCATGAAGAGTCATCTTGGGGAATTCCAAGAGTCACCAAGTGAAGACAAAAGAGGAAGGGCAAAATTTCTCATGAAGGGACACTTTAAGGAATATGAAAAGTCACCAAGATGAGGACAAAAGAGGCAAGGATGTTTTTGTTCGTGAAGGGTCACCACATGACTTTTCAAAGGATTGAATATGAAGGGTCATACAAATTTGGTGCCATTTTCCATGAGGATTAAGGGTGAAAAAGGGGGAAGGCCAAATGTCATTTGGAAAGCTATAAATAAAGGCTTGAGAAGCCATTTGAAAATATGAGAGATAGAGGTTGATTTAATATTGTAATATTTAGCTTAGAAGATCAATTGTGAGAGATGAATATGATTTGTATTTTTTGTATCTAGCTTAGAAGAGCAAAGGTGAGGAGAGGAAAGAGATGTTATATTGATCTATCATTTGTTGAGATAACAACATTAAGAGATAGGTGTGTGGTATACACAAAGGGTTTGGTGCTCCTATGGGTTGGTGCTCTTATGGTTTGGTGCTCACGAATTGTTGTTGGATTGGTGCTCAACAAAGGGGTTGGTGCTCCTGTGGGTTGGTGCTCATGAATAGTAGCTAGGTTAGTGCCCAGAAAAGGGGTATGGTGCTCTTGCAAGTTTATGCTTGTGAATATTGTTTGGGTTGGTGCTCATTCATATACTTGATATTGTTCTCTATGGTTTTTCCCACATTGGGTTTCCATGTTATATCTGGTGTCTCTCTCTATCTTGTGTGGTGTTTATTGTTTGAGTTTTATTACATATCTTTAATGTTTGATTAAGTGGAATTTTTTTAAGGAAAATATTAAAATATATATGATATACTGATTGACCCCCCCTCTCAGTATATCCCATGCTTAAAAAACCATTATAGGCATAGTAAAATAAGTGTCAATCATAGTTGTTCATGGATGTATATTTTTAAATCATTATTGACACATATTTGTATTATGCCTACAATGGTACACATTTTGATTAGGAAGACACCTAATTTAATAACATTCAAGGTATATTCATTTTAAATGTGAAGATTAAGTATATTAAAAAAATAGGTTGTTGTATTCATTTTATATGTGAAGCTTATATATGCCAATGATAAAGTTAACAATACATGTAAACCATTTTAGACATAAATTAAATGTGTCAATATCTATATAGTATGTGAACACCCAATCTCAATGTGAACCATTAAAGTTAGAGTTAAAATAAGTTTTAATACCATTAACACCTATTTTCGCTATGCCTGTAATGGTATTCGTTTTGAGTCTAAAACTTATATCTACAAACAATAAATTTAATAATACCTATGAACAATTATAGAACTAATGAAAATAAGTGTCAATCATAGTGGTTTATAGATGAAAATTATTAAATTATCCTTGAGACATAATTTAAATATTATTAAAATGGTATGCATTTAGAGTTAGTGATTATCCACTATAAGAACATTCATTAATGGAATCATTTTAAATGCTAATGTTACCTCTATTAGGAAAAATAATGGATTTTTTTTATGTGAATCTTTGGTCTTCCAATGATAAAGTTGATGATACATGTTAACCATTGTAGACATATATTATATATGTGTCAATAATTTTATAATGAGTGGCTACACACTTTTATTGTGAACCATTGTAGACATAGCTCAAGTGTGAATCATCGAAGCATTTACATTGATCATCCAATGTGATTGACACATTTTCACTATACCTTAAATTCTACCATTTATAGTGGGAGGTCATCCACTCTAATAATTTTTTATTGTTTGATTCATTTCTAACTTAAATCATATGCCTATAATGAAATAATTTAAAAATACATGAAAAATAAATGTATTCATTATAGGTATAGTGAAAAATAAGTGTCAATTTGTTTATAATGGGACCACTAAGAACTTTAGTGGTTTGATTCATTTTAAATTTGAATCTTATGTCTACAAACCAAATCTCAATAGTGCATGTGAAATATTTCAAACATAGTGAAAATAAATGTTTATCTATTTATAATGGGAAACTACCTTCTCTAAATGTGGATGGTCATAGGCATAGTGCAAAAAGGTTTCATATGTCTAATTGAAACACTTAAATACACTTTACACTATTAATTTTCACTATTCTTTCATTGCTTCACATTTAGAGTGGGATTTCACCCATTATAAAGATATTGACACTTATTTTCACTATTCCTATAATGGTTCAAATTTATTATTTAATTTTTATACATGTGTTTCAAATTAAATTAATCCAACATATGAAATTTATTAGAGTGGGCCCACTATAAATAAATTGACACTTATTTTCATATTTCTGAAATGAATCAAAGGACTTCAAATGTATTATTAAATTCATTATTGGAAGACCTAATCTTCACATTCTAAATTAATCCACTTATAAATGTTCATAGAGTGTGAGGCTTCCGATTCCATGGAAACCATTATAGGTATAGTACACATATGCATCATTAATAGTGGATGATGGATAAGGAAGATACATGTCCACCTTAAAAGATTGACACATATTTGAATAATTCCTACAATGGTTCACAAATATTATTATATTTATTTTAAATAGACCTAAACATCACATTTAAAATGAATCCAAAACTAAATGTGAACCATTTTATAAATACTAAAAATAAGTGTCACATACCACTTATGCTTATATTCACTATGCCTATAATGTGAACTTTGAATGTGAGTCTTAGGTTTAGAAAAATAATTTAACAAAAAATGTGAATTATTGTATTCATATTAAAAATAATTATTAATAATAATAGTTAATGGATGCAAATTATTAAATAATCATTGACAAGTATTTTTATTATCTCTTCAATGATTTACATTTATATTGGGTGACCACTGAGTCTAATAATATTTACATATGGATTGATTTTAAATGTGAATATTATGAATACAAATGATGCTGGATTCATATTAAACAATGTAGTCATAATTCAAATAGGTGTCAAAACAAAGTTAAGACTAATTATTTCCAGAATACATATTCAATGGATTCATAATATAATCAATAAAATAGGTTTCATGTGTCTAATTTAATAATTTACATCCACCATATAATATGTTTGACACATATTAATAGTATTCATATAATTATTCACATTTAGAGTGGGTGGACACCCACTAAAAAGAGTTTGACACTTATTTTTAGTGTTCTTATAATGGTTCACATGCATTGTTGACTTTTTTTTATTAGACATAAACTTAAAATTTAAAATTAATCCTAAATGTGAATGCTTTTATTATGGCCCCACTATAAACAAATTGACACTTATTTGGATTATGCCTTCAATGAATCCAATGAGTTAAAATACATTAATAAACTCATTTTTAGAAGATCTACGCTTCACATTCAAAATGAATCCATTTAATTATGTTCTTAGAGTGTGAGTCCACCCACTCTAAATCTAAACCATTGTTGGCATAGTGTAAGTAAGTTTCAATAATAGTGGTTGATGGATTCAAATTCTTTAATCCCTCTTGACATGGTTTGTAATATGCTTACAATGGTACACATTTATAGGTGGTGGACACCCACTATAATAACATTCTTTAGTGGATTAATTTTAAATTTGAAGCTTACGTATACTAAAAAAATAGGTTTTATTAATTTTGGATGTGATTATTAGGTCTTAAAACATTAAATTGTAATAAAACATGTGAACCATTGTAGACATAGATACAATATATGTCAATATTTTTATAGTGGGTGACTGCCTAAGATTAATGTGAAACATTGTAGGAGTAGTGAAAATAGGTGTCAATACTATTGGATGATGTATTTAAAATTTTTAATTAGACCCTTGACACCTATCTTCACTATTCATGCAATGGTACACATTTATAGTGGGTGGTCACCCACTATAAAACATTTTTGACTTTATTTGTTAGTAGACCTAAGATTTAGATTTGAATTCAATTTATTTAGTGTTGAACTTAATTTTAACAACAAATTAATTGAATAGAAAAAGTGAACCATTATTGGACTAGTGTAAATAAATTTCAATCTGTTTAGAGTGGTTGGCCTCCTTATCTAAATGTGAACTAATTTAAGCATATTAAAAATAAGTGTCAAGGACGATTGAAAATTATTTGCATTATGCATCCAATGGTAAATTTTTTGAGTAAGATTAATTTTTAATGTGAATATAATGTGTAAAAATAATAAATGTGACAATACATGTGAACCATTGCGTGTATTATTTAAATATGTATCAATATGTTTAGACTAAGTGACCACCCACTATAAAGGTTAATCATAACATATTTAGTGATAATAAGTGTCAATAATAGTGGTTTATGGATGAAAATGATTCAATAATCTATTAAAAATATTTTCAATATGTTTGAAATGGTTCACATTTTGATCGAGTGACCTCCCATTCTTATAATATTTTCAAGTGGATTTGTTTTAAAATGTGTAAATTATGTTTACTAACAAATAATTTTGAGTTCATTTTAGATTTAAAACTTGTGTTTTTCTATAATAAAATTAAAAATGCATGTGAATCATTATGTGGATTATGTAAATATATGTCAATATGTTTAGATAGGGTGGTTTTCCAATGTACATGTGAACCATAGTAGGTATACTTAAGATAAATTTCAATCAAAGTGGTTGATGGATCCAAATACTTCAATCATCCTTCACACATATTAAAGGTATTATGCATATAATGATTCACATTTAGAATTGGTTTTTACCCATTATAATAACATTTTTTGATGGATTAATTTTAAATGTGAATCTTAGGTCTACTAAAAAATCATGTTAGATTCATTTTGGATGTGATGCTTAGGTCTAAGAGCTTAAAAATTTAACAATGCATGTGAAACCATTAAAGGCATAGAAAAAATAAATGCCAATATATATAAGGTGGGACACCAAATGTGAACAATTTTAGGCATAGTGTAAATAAATTTCAATTGTCAAAGCATTTACGTCCACCATATAATAGGATTGACACATATTTTCACTATAATTTCAATGGTTCACATTTAGAGTGGGAAGTTGTCCACTATGATAAATTTCATAAGTTATTTTACTTTTAAATGTGAATATTAGGTTTACAAAAAAATAAATTAATAAATACATGTGAGACATTATATGATTAATTCAAATAAGTGTATATCTATTTTTTTGTGGGTGGACACCCACTCTAAATGTGGACCATTGAAGGCATAGTGAAAATAAGTGTCAATCATCCTATTGTAGAATTAAGGTACATCATACACTATGATTGATATCTACTTGAAATATGCCTTGAATGTTTTAAATTTAGAGTGGGAGGAAGACCACTCTAAAGTTATTAAAAAATATTTTCACTATGCTTGAAATGGGTCACATGTATTGTTGAATTTATTTTTAGTGTACATGATTTCAATATTCAAAACTGGAGCATAGGTCCACCAAAAAATAAATTATAAAATACATGTGTACCATTTTAGGCATAGTTAAAATAAGTGTCAATCACATTAGAATGGGAAACTAAATAATATAAATTTTAATCAGTTACCACACTTATAAATATATGGTTGCAATGGTTGACACTTATATTGGTACACTACCCATTCTAAAAAAACAAAATAAGAAATGTACTTTTATTTTAATTTTGATCATTTCACAAGTTACTTATGGGAATGAAAATTGTAATTTTTATTTCATGTCCATTAAATATGTCCCTTTCAAATGCATGTCATGATTTTTATGAATCATATCTTATGGGTTTTTATCGCTTTTAATTTAGATGTATGTTCTTCTTCCTATTTATTCCTATACTCCAACTCTAAATGTGAACCATTGTAGTCATAAAACAAATGTGTTAATCATCTTATTGAAAAATTTTCATCCATAAACCACTACCATTTACACTTATTTTTATTATTTCTACAGTGGCCAACTCTAAATATATTAATACTTATTTGCAATATTCCTACAAAATTTCACATGTATTTTTGAATTTACTTTTTGATAGACCTAAGGTTGACATTCAAAATCAATCCAACCTAAAAATATTTTTAGATTGGATAACCACCCACTCTAAATGTGAAAAATTGTAGGTATATTGAAAAATAAGTGTCAAAAATGTTATTTAATCATTTTCATGTATTATCCACTATGATTGAAACCTATTTTCATTATTACTATAATATTTCACATTTAGAGTGGCTGGTCACCCACCAAAAACACATGAACATTTTTTTCCTTGTTTCTATAATGGTTCATATGTATTTTTTGGTTTCTTTGTTAGTAGACCTAATATTCACATTCAAATTGGATACAACCTATGAAATTTATTAGTTTGTGTGGATATCCAGACTAAATGTGAATTTTGAAAGGGATAGTAAGTTACAATGATGAATAATGAATCTACATCCATATTCTAATAAAAATACACACATGTCCAAAAATAGAAGACAAAATGATAGATTACAATCATTTACATTTTAAAGTTGGTGGAGAAGTTATCTTGTCACTTAGAGCTACCCATTTGCATCCCTAGTCCACTATAGATGCACACTCTTTTATAAATAAAACATAAAATGATATCCTAAAATCATCTCATTGTATCAAAAAAATTGAATTAATGTCATCCCCATGAAATAAGATGCCATACATACTGACTGTGAGATGGGATCAGGGCTCGATGAAATTTAATGGAATAATAAATTGATGTGTATGTCGACTTGGTCATTTACTATATTAAATATTCATAATTTACTATATCAAAACCTTGAATGTGAGTCTCTAATTCTATTCATACACTCTAATTCTATTGATGAAATTTATTATTCCATTAAATTTCATCAAGGCTCGATGAAATTTAATGGAATAATAAATTGATGTGTATGTCGACTTGGTCATTTCCTATATTCAATATTCATAATTTCCTATATCAAAACCTTGAGTGTGAGTCTCTAATTCTATTCATATACTCTTGGTTAAAGTCAAACTAATAAATGAGTAGTAGATGCAATCCATTCTTTAATAACTTTATCATTTGCATGTGAAGTAGATATACATACTTGAATGTGTCAATATGTTTATTTATTTGAATTGAAATATATATAATTTTACAAATAATTAATTCTAATATAGGACCATAATCTAAAAAAATGACATGAATCTGATCCATAATGAAAATGATAACTTAATTGAAAGTTCAAAATTACTTCCATTTTTAAGACATAAAATTGCATTTCTCAGGTTTACCTAACATAATTTGACATTTCTCAACTAGATTCAAACTAGTTGAAATTTACCCTATCAAAAAAACTACTTTCCATCCTATATCTTATTTATTTTATCTCACTCCCAGTTTTTTTTAAAAAGTTTTCACCCATGAAATAGGTTTCCATACATACGTATTGTGTCATAAGATTAGGACTTGATGTAGTTTTTTGGAAGAATAAATTGATCTATATGTTGAATTGATCATTTTATATATTCAAGATTCATAACTACCTATATCAACACCATAAATGTGAATCTCTAATGGACACTAAGTGAAAATTTAAAGAAAACATGAGTAGTAGACCCAGTCCATTCCTTAATATATTTAACATTTTCATTTGAAGTATAAATACATACTTGAATGCATCAATATGTTTATTTTATTTTACTTCAACTACATCTAATTCTCAAAAAAATTAATTTTAATATGGAACTATACTCTACAATAAATAAACAAATATCATCCATAATGAAAACTAAGAAATACTATAAATGTTTGCATTTCTTCTAAATACAAGACATAGACCTTTAAGGAGATTCAAATCAAGTGTAATTTCACCTGGTAAATTGACTACTTTTCCTCCTAGATCTTTATAACTAGATTCACATTTCTAAATGGATTCTTAGACCTTCTCAAAATATGTTTTATGATCATGCCCTTAAAATATATTTCCATACATAGCCACTATGACATGGGATTGGGGATCAATATAGTATTTTGGAACAATAAGATAAATTAATATGGAATAATGGTCTTTTATAAAGAGTTTACTGATAATGTTTATAATGGGTGGGTCTCCCACTCTAAATGTGAACCGGCTTTTCTAGAAAATTTGGAACTTATTTTATTTTGATTCATTTCATATAATTTTGGAGTAGAAACTAAAAACTAATTTCTATATAATCTCAATAGTGTAAAGTTGGAAAATACCTTTCAAAGATATACCCTTTACATTTTAGACCTCATTGTTATCAAAAGTCTTGCATTAATTATCTCAATATGATTAACTATTTATGTTATCATGTGAACCTATTATTTATAATCACCCAAATCATATACACTTTAAACGAATCCTAAAACATGATTTATCCTTTACTTTTAGTTTCATATCCTCAGCAACTTCCTATCTTGATAGACACTTATGTCCCACATAGGGACACTTGCATTGATCCAAGTGTTCGGATTATTATCAAGTGTCATGTCCTCTAAATTAATATCATTTTTAAATATTTATAATCCTATGGGTCATCTCATTTTTTATATAACCCTTATGTGATATATTTTTAGAATGTGTGGTATAAATACAAATTTAATCCTACTCATTAGCTATCTAGAAAATACTAAGTAAGCACCTATTCAAGTTCACTAAATAGATTACATAACTGAGTTATAACACCCTACCATTCCCTATTTATATATCATTCATATGAGTAGTCATATTATGGGTATGAATCACTCAAATAATATCCTATGAGTAGTTTTTTTCAAGTTTAAAAGATAGATAATTACATGTCCTTTTAAATAGTGTATTGCACCCTTGTCTACATACAAGCCAAAACCTATAAGTTAGATACATATGTCTAAAGACCTCCTTGTATTATTATCTCTGTAGGTAGTGTTCATTGTTAGAGAATTCCTTGGGGTTAGATCAAACCCATGAGCCCACTAACCATTTTTAGAAAGGGATTAAGACCTAAGGTGAAGATTTACGGTTTTGATCTAAATAGAGTCATCGATAACCTATGTGCTAAAATAAAAAGGCACAATAAAAATGAGATAGAAAGCACAAAAGGCTCAAGATGGACACTCCATAATATAGTGAATATTTCATACTAGATAATTATATTGAGGTTAAATCCTATTACCCAAATTTTAAGGAATAATTTTTTTTTTATGATGAAAATTTTGCATTATTCCATTTCCACTAGGGTATTTATTATCCTAGAAGATTTAAATCATTTTAACTAGGTTGTAATAAAAAAACTACATTCACCTGCCAATTAGTCTAGGAAGGAAGAGCATACAATAGGTTTGAGAAGTAGTTTAGGATAGTTAAAAATGATGACAAGTGTGGGGGAAGCTATGGTCAATGTAGGTAAAGTTGGAGAGAGGGGAGATCCAAGACATGTTATTATGGGTGCTGGTGGAATAGTTTATGGCAGTTGTTTATTCCTTGTAAGGAATTTTGTCAAGTAGATGGTTCTTCTTTTAGTTATTTAGTTTTTTAGAGTAAATAGCTAAGGGCTTTAGGAATTATAAAGGCTTCATGCATAGTATTTTTTGATAAAGAGGCACTGGAGGAAGTGATATAAAATGAGGATTGGTATGTGTAAAGAGGATTAGTGTGTAGGTTTGATAGAATGTGGCCTACACTTCCTAACTTGCATTAGTTGATTTGTGGTGGTTGTTGCTAGAAGGAAGTTTATAATTATATCCATGTTTGAAGATTTTTTATTATTTTTCATTATTTTTTAGATAATAATAAGTTTTTTTACCAAATATTGTATCTTTGATCATCATCACCTTTTTATAAAACCCTAGTTTCTAGCATTTAATCCTTTAGCTAAAAATATCTATCATAAACCCTTATGGGTGTAGCTACCTTATCTTCATTTCCATTTTTAGTTAGATTTTGGGCTAGAAGCTATTGGGAAAACCTTAGGGGAATTATTGGAAATTGATTATTTTTTGATTTTTTTACAAATAAAATTTTCTAGGGTTCTTTTTTTCTAGATATTTCCCAGGACTTGCCTGAAATGATCTAGTTGAAAGTTAAAGACAAATGTTGGTATCAAATCTTGATTATGAGGGTCTTATCTTCTAGTGTCATAAGTACATAAAAATCAGCGATATTTTTTATTCATCCCAAATTTTAAAGTGGAAAGTGACCTATTCATGGTGGATGGAGGAAAGTGAATAGCTTCTAATATTTGATCTTGTTTTGCCTTCAGAAGTGAGTATTGAAGCCCTTGAGGAGCAGGATCCCAAAGCAAGTTTAGTTAATTTGGTATTGGCATATCAATTTTTAGAGGTTGTTGATTCAATTTTGCTTAATATTAAGGTTTTAGATATCAGTAATAAGGCTTGTATGAACACATCTAAGGACAAATGTATCGTCTAAAACTAGATTTAAGTACTTTGAATAGATTAAAAGTATGGATGGTAGTAAGTAATGAGAAAAAAGTTTGATTCATACCCAGTTCTTCATCCAAGATACTTCACTCAAGCAAAGAGAATAAGGATGAAATGCAGTAAATTTTAGTTTTATACCTTTGTAGTTTTGATCTTTATTGTTAAAGCTGAAGTATTTTTAATATTATTTGGTTATTTATTTTGATTAAAGTATGTTGGTAAGATGACTTGATGGTTTTGTCATTAATCTAAGACTTTTGTTTTTTTGAGTTTATTTTTTATTAATAAGGGGGCCTTTAAACCCTGAAATTGATCAAAAACATTATATTAAGATTAAGACACCTATGTCGACCCAAGTATCCCAATCCTGACACAAGTGTCTAGGGCTATAAAATATGATGAATAGATACTAATATTATTCCTACATGTTTCTGCCTTTGTATTCTCTCTCAAATTTCTTGTGCATTTTTAGATAAGATAAGTATTATCTCTTCTTCATGTTTAAAAAATCAAACTATTATTTTGAATGTACTTTTTATATTTATAATAACTCAACATTTTAATTTAGAATATAATTTTATCTAAGATTTAAATTACATGGCCACATCTATAATATTTTTATTCATCCTTCTATATAGGATATTATACACCATTTAACCCTAAACAAACATTTAAAAAAGGGTTGAAATTTTGGTGAAACTAACCTATGTATCTCTTTGTGCAACACCTAGTTTGACATAGGGTTTCCTAATTTTCTGATTTTTGAATTATAAATATATTTAAAATCATATTTGCATTTTTTCCAAAAGAGTCAATCATGATCAATATGGATGAACCTATAAATTATTTCATTATATAGTACATAATGGTATTTATTGCTTATTATATTTCATACGTGACTACATCAATTTGGACTATAATAAAAGGGATTTCTTTAAAAAATATATAAAAATAAAACCTCTCTTTATAATTATTATAATAATAATATGGAACCTATGAAATATGTTACTATGAAACCTAAACTGGTAATTAAATCTAAGGGATATGATCTTGTTGAGAAATCAAGAAATACATAAACCTATATCCCAAATTTGGACCTTGTGAAACAATAAATTATTTATAAAGATATATTATATGGAGCAATTTGAAAAACCCAAGAACCAAGTGATAAAACATTTAATTTTTTTTTATATTATGCATCATTTAATAATAAATGTAAATATATTACTTTTGATCTCTAAGATTTACCATCAGAGAACATAATTGATCAAGATTTGCCTTTATCAATAAAAATAAATATTCAAAATAAATGAAACCAATGGGAATACATGAAACAAGTCTTATCAACATATGATATTTAAAATTACTCCAATGACTCTTTTGATAAAATTTTAATTTTATTGTTACAATAACTCACCCCAACATAGGGATATAATTTTGAGAACATTACATATGAAAACCATGCCAAGTAATGTGTAACTACCATATATGGCCTTTGTGTTGAACTCTATAAAATGCACCAATAATAATATTACATTTTATAAGGATTTACCACACCAACATACAAATTAACACTACTTTCCTTTATACATTCAAATATATGTTCATTCAAGTATGGATTCAAAGGTAAAAGTACAAGCCAAAACATAGCTCAATATAGTGTCACATAAACTTAACTATCACATATTATCCAATGAACATAATAGATGACTTATATTATTAATTGAGTCTCCATCTTCACTACTTATGAATCTTATGGAGTGACATGTCATATATCTCCCTCCTCCTATAGAGGTTGATATGAGTTGACCTCTAATAAAATGATATGATGATAATACATATTGTGAATATAACTAAGGCCATAGGCATTATACAAATAGATGTTATACCTTGAAACAAAATATCCAAGATCTTATTGATAACCTACATTTTAGCTTTGACAATCCTCCAAAGGATTCATGTTCACAACCTGGTGACCATGAAAACTACAAGATATTTCTTAATATATTGAAAGATAATTCTAAGAAAGATCTATAAGTGCAAATGGGGCATAATGAACATCCTCCATTAAATTATGGACACACATTAGATGGGATTATTGAATATTATACATGCATAATGCCTATTATGGTTTAGATACCCTATATTATATTTAATGATAGTGAAATTGTGGATGATGATTAAGACATTCATTTTTTTATTTATTTGAGCAGGCCTTGATCATTATCCTATATATAGTGTTATGATTGATAATTTTGATTCTGATAATATATGTACCATTGATTAATTATACACTTGTGATATACACATTATGATTTATACCCTTCAACAAAAATAGTAAAAACATTCAATGGGACATCACATGTTGTTGGTGAGTTTGATTTACCTTTAGAAGTTCATATTTCACATGTGGTCACTACCTTTTATATTATACCATACATAGGAGTATTTGATGTGTTATTTTGATGAATTTAGATACATAAAATCTACGTAGTAAATTCCATAGCTCATGGTTGTATTGAATGAATTCATACCAATAATGTATTCATAATTTTATATAATTCCATGTCAACATCCAATTGAAGATAAGTTTATTCCTAGACAACTAATTATATAATGTACTAAGGTCAATCATCTATGAAAGGGTAAGTAACTATCAATCCCATTTCCTTTATGGCCTATACTTAAGATACAATTACACAAGAGATATTTAGTATATTTTACAATATTTTATAAGAGAACATAAAAACATTCTAATTACATTTTCACAAAGGAAGACATAAATCACTAAACAATGTGTTCCATGAAACCCTACTTTTTGTATTACCTCTTAGTGGCCATATTTTTCTCCAAGGCATACAAAGAGTACTACAAATTCCAAATTTATAGATATGACACCTATGACTACTCTTTGATATTATAACCAATATTGTGCATCAATTTCAGACATATTAGTGGTCTAACACTACTTTCCTTTTGTAGGTTGAGTTGGTTATATCACTTAGCTTGTATGTTATTGTACTATCATTTGAGTTGTGGAATTGAGATTTAATGATCTCAATGGACATGTAATAAATCACCCTTGCATTATATTAGGAGTATATCTACCTTCCAATATACCTATTTAAATATATAGGGTTTAATTTATAAATTCTCTTTGATTCAATGCTTCATGAAGAAGCATATTTACAAGTCAAAGTACAAAGGGGTAATATGTCTACATCGACAGATATGTGTATACCTTCCTTTATCTATTTTTTCTCAAGTAGTTTAGTCATTTGAAAATTTATATTTTAAAAATGATTTATATATTTTATACAACAATAAAACACTCAAAGTGGGCTCAAGAAAAGGTAAGGTGTGTTGTGTATACACAATATTTTATAACTTTATCATTTATTGATGCTTTCTCTCTTGAAATAATATATTAAATTTCAATCTCTCTGAGTGCACATATAAATTACTACACCAAGAAGGGTTTGGAAATACATTTTGTGCTTCACAAGATTATTTGTCCCTATACCATTACCTAAACCCACTACAAGTCACATTTATCTAACTACTTAAGAAACCGAAACCCCATTAAAAAATATACCTAAGTAATTCTCTTTTAAAAATAGACCCTCACTAGACAAACAACTTTATTCTTATTTTTTCATACTAAGTTGGATTGGTTGATCCATTTAAGATGGTTAAGCTACCCATTATGGAGATACATCAGCCTCATCAACCTAGTTCAATACCTAATGACTACTTTCCCTGCCTAACAAAACGTAGTGGGTCAATCTTGTCAGTTAAATTTTTAAAAGGGTTTAGGGGAGATGATTTTCTATAATTACCACTATAAATTAAATTTAGTATAGAGAACCATTCATTTTATATATTTTAATTCTTCTAACTCTAAACTTGAGGAGTTATTGCTTAGGTTTTTCCTTGTAAGGAAGATATATTATATTGTGGGAAAGTCTTGGATGCAAATTAGGACTATTTTAGTTTAGAGATAATTTCAATAGTTGTATCCTTAAAAATCCATAAAAATATCTTGAAAAGAACTATTGTTCAAGGGAGACATTAATGAAAAATAGGTTTTTTCTAAGGTAAATATTTATAACTTTTACACTTTCATTTGGTAAATAGATATTACACAAAGTAATAGGTCAAATGTTTTACTCCTTTCTTATTTTACCTCTAAATTATCTTGAGTAGAGTTTCTTTGTCATGATTTATTTTATTGTGTTTAACTATCCCCCCTTGTGCCATAATATTTGGTCAGACATATATTATTTATCTTATTTCATGTATTATAAGCCTAAATAGGGTTATTATGAAGTGATATGTGACTAGAGGATTTAGATCCCTCTCTTGTACTATTATGTGATAAGATATCCCTTAGGTAGGTTTAGCATATCCTTATTAGTCATAACCCTAATATAAATACCTATGTAATGATCCATTGGAGATATTACCCTCTTTGAGCTTAGAATTCACTAAGTAGGATACGTAGTAGATATATTCAAATTTATTTCATACATTCCATTGAGCTTTATGTGAATCTAACCCTTACATTTTTTATTTTTCATTTATATTCAACTAGATCATGTTGGTTAATCCAGTTCAATTTTCTATCTATATATCTATAGTTTCCATTCAACTATATTGCATAATTCGATATAGTTTCACCTTCTATGTATAGGTTTCTTCCTCAGTAAACTATATCATGTTGGTCAATTTAGTCATTTTTCTCTATCTATAGATCCAAGGTTTCTAGTCAACTAGTTCACACTAGTTGACCTAGTTTTTCCTTCTCTACATATGTTTTTTCTTTATTCAATTAGATCATGTTGGTTTACCTTATAATTTTATCTATTTATAGATCCATTATTTTTAGTCAACTATGTTACACTGGTTAACCTAGTCATTTTTCTTATTTTCTACATTTTTACTTATAGTTAACCAAGTGTAGATATTCAATCTTGTTTATCTCTATTATTTTCATTATAAGTCTCAACAAACTATATCATGTTGGTTGAATTAGTTTTACTTTCATGTTTTCAGTTCATTAAATTTCTTCAAACTAAATCAACTTGGTTAAATTTGTTTAATTATTGTGTTTCCATCTTTCTACCTGTGCAGGACCAAAATTCACATTGATTGTGTAATAAACATAACTTCAAAACTCTTATCAATATAATTAAATTGACTTGGTATATCTTATTCAATTTTATAATTTCATTCTTATTAGGTTAATATTTTAGTCTTATATATTTTAATCAATTTTACAAGTCCTATTTTCAATTAAAATAGTTAAAATATCAAAATTACCTTACCATTTTCATCAATTTTTAGTTTTGTTAAATTGTAAACACAATGAACTAAATCAACATGGTTGATTTTATTATATTTTTATGTTTATGCCTAGAAACTAAATCAACCTATTTGATTTATTTTGTTTGGGGCATGTTTTCACAAAATATTGTGTTGATGAACATTGATCATGTTATATTTTTTCTCAACTAGATTGACCTAGATGATCTTATTTTGTGTGTGTTTTATTTTCATCATAAACAAACAAAATTAATCTACATTTCCATATTAATTAGAAAAATTTTACTTTGAAAAGATTTGGTTTCCTTTTTTTTAGAAATTACAACTTGGTTTTCAACTTGATTTTTGCCTTTATTTTCACTTTATTTGGCTTTTTATGGAAACCATGTATTAGTAGTTTTAAAAGTAATTCAATACTATGGTTAAGGGATACATTATATTATGTTTATTTTCCTTATATATTGTTTATAAATATCACGGTGTGAACATCTTTTACTAATACTCATAGCCATAGTATAGATCTAAGCACAATATTTAATTTCCATATACCTCATAGTATTTTGGAAATACCTAGGATTTCCATTTTAATTAAACTTTAGGAATCCAAACATTCATTTCATCTTGTGGTGCATTAGTTAGTGGTTAGATCCAATAAATTACAATTTACCCTTAAAACAAGGTTTATTGGTCTATGGGAATGACACTTCCTTAATACTTATCACTCTAAAACATTGGGATGTCATTATCCGATGGACAAGCACATATATTTAAAAGCCTACAATATCAAACAAAATTTTTAATAAAAGTTATTGATCTTATTTTTTGATAAATTAGTTAGAATTAATAGTTATAAAATTACATTTTTCTACTTTTTTCTTACTACTCTACGTTATATTATAGATTATATCAACCAACATTGATATAGTTATATGTTGTGTGCTTTAACTAGATCAACCAAATCAATATAGTTGACTATATATGAACATATTATATCGACTGACATGACTTACTCTTATTTAGTTTGTTTTTTATAATTCTATATTTTAACTAGATCATCTATTTATAAATAGTCAAATTTTCTTTTCCTATATAACTAAATGGGTTAGCCCGATTTAGTAGGATACATATATTTTCCTACCTATACTACTAAATTAATTAAATTCATTTAGTAGGATATCTTTATTTACATTCTTATAGAACTATGTTGAATTTTTCAACTTAATAGACTCTAAGATGGTTATATTTCATGTTTATTCAACTCAATAGACCAACTCAACCTAGTTGATTTCCTGACTTTTTATTTTCATTTTTACCCAACTAGGTTGATCAAATTGACATAATAAGTTTGCATCATATTATTTTTTAATATTTAACAAAAACTAAGTTGACCAAGTTAAGTAAGTGTCTAACTCAATTTTATTTATTAGTTCTTTCTTACTTAATATGTTTTTACCTTTCATCATGTAATACATGTTTGACAAAGTCGAGTAGAAAATCATACTAACATGACAAGTATTGGTAACCCTTATAAATATTTTAATATATGTTTAACCTATATTTTGGTAAACAATCCTAATCTTAGAAACATCCATATTACTACTATAACCACCAACAATGGGACTCCTCCATATTCTACCCTTAATACTATTTTCATATATACAATAGAATGTGAGAGTGATATTGAATATATTACTAAAATGAACCCTTTCATCAATGAAAACAATCAAAATTAAGGTAAGGATATTAGAAAAATCTATAAACTCATGATGGGACCTCACATTGGATGTCTTCCTTCACTTATACCTAGTCTCTCTACAAGACTTGGGGTAAGTCACCCTTTTATTTCTTCGATCTCTTTATCTTCTTCCACACCTTATTATTATAGCATGTCTTCCTCTTCTAATCCTTTTTCACCTACCATGCCCTCCATTACAAAAAACTTGGTGGGAATTTAATTTAGTGGGATACCAAAATGACCACATTAATACCCAAATTAATGAAACTACTAGTGCATCTCAAAATACTAATTCTTTTCAAGCTACTAATGCATCACATACCACTAGCATATCCTATGTTACTTCCACTAGTCAAACCACTCTTAATACTAGCCAAATTTTATTACAAGCCTTGAAATAAGTGGTTATTTTTCAAATTAATAGTAATAATCAAATAATGTAAATGAATAACCAATAACTACACTTTCAAAATCATCCTCAACCTACTCAATGGGTAACATAGAATATTAATGCCCCCACCTCCATATAAATTCACATGGTAACCTTATATGATAATCACCACTTATTAAAAAGGATATTAAATATTTAAAAAATGAACCCCTAGTTCCTAAAATTACAAATATTGACATAAGTGACATACTTATTACTATTACTTTAATGGATCCACTGATCCTGCTTTGCATTTAAAACCTTTCAAAAAAATATATAATGATTGGATTGAATTAATACCTTCACCACCACCAATCCCTTAGATAAAACCTTTTCAAGTGATGATGTATATATTTATAATGAACTTAAGACCCATACCATATCTATTTTGGAAGACTTATGCAATGCATTGATTAAGTAATTTGAAACTAACGACCTTCCTAAAAATGAATTAGCACATTTTATCAACTATATAAATAAGAATTTAAAATAACACAAGTATTCATTAAATGATGAAAGGAATTATCTAATAAACATGAACATAAAATTTTATAAGATAATCATTTCCATTTTTTAACTTATTCTCTTCACCCTAAATTGTAATATAATGTAAGGAATCTCTCTCCAAGATCTTTAGAATAATACCTCGACCAAGACAAACATCAATAATTTATCATACGATAATTTTATCATTCCAATCATTTCAATAGAACTAGAATACTTATGAGAGATAATAATAATAGACATGTTACTAATCATGGGGTGATAGATACTAATGATTTTATACAAACTATTCATGCTATTACCCCAAGTGGTTCTAATAATGTTATTCTTTCATGACCACATCCAAATAATTCATTACCACATCCTAGTTATATAATTTCCTAGGTGAGCAATTTAAAATTTCATAAACCAATTTCTGTAGAATATATCAAAAAAATATCTTCCTAGGCCATCACCACAATATCTTGATCCTACACACACTACCAAAAATTAGTATGATCCACACCATTTTTTTTTGTATCATTAAAGTTGAGGCCATTCTCATGAAACTTGTTGCCAACTAAGAACATTTATTGTTGAATATCTGTGTAGTCCTATCTTTGATCATGAAACTCTCATTTATGAGAAACAACAAACTTATTTAGTAACAAATAATGTGAATAAACTAGAATTAAACATGACACCCTTAATCAAGCCAATGCCAAAACATCTATTGATCCCAATTCTATCACTTATAATGAGAATTTTCTCTTATATTGATCCTTATGTGATTTATAACTTTTTGATGGAAAAAAATGTCACATAAATGAATCAACCATTTTGCCTATCGTAAAGGTCAAGTTTGAATTGTACTAGTCTAATCATAGGGGTTCTAAAGGCTCAATTAAGATCTTGAAGACATGTGGGGTTTTATTATAATTATAGGAAAATAATCAATAAGTTATGTAAATAACGTATTCCACTACCACAATTAAGAATTTGTATCTGTTATAAAAATAAGAATTAGTTAAGATGAAATTCTATAATATATTCCATTAGAAAAAGATAATATATTAATTAGACAATCTCTTGAATAATATAAATCTAATTCTACAACACACACACACACACACACACACACACACACACACACACACACACACACACACACACATCTCTCTCTCTCTCTCTCTCTCTCTCTCTCTCTCTCTCTCTCTCTCTCTCTCTCTCTCTCTCTCTCTCTCTCTCTCTCTCTCTCTCTCTCTCTCTCTCTCTCTCTCTCTCTCTCTCTCTCTCTCTCTCTATGTGTGTGTGTGTGTGTGTGTGTGTGTGTGTGTGTGTGTGTGTGTGTGTGTCTAAATTAGAATACTCTTCATTATATTTTGTAATGGTTTATAGTTTAACCAAATAGAGAGAAATAGCACAAGTAGAAGCCAATAAGAAAAGCAAACAGTGAAGGAAAATAATAAGACATAAGAAAAGAACCAAAATAGAAAAGATTAATAATAAACTATAAAATATCAAGGCATAAACTAGATTAAACTGGAACTTAAAAAATAAGGGAAAGAAAGCCCCTAATAAGATAACAAACTAAATAAAACAAATAGAAAGGGTAATCTAAACTAAACATAAACAAACTAAAACTAAACCTAAAAAAGGAAAGAAAACTTAAGTACCAACTATGAAAGGTTATAATAAACATAATAACAAAGTAAGAAAGAATATGAAATTAAATAATAGTACTTTAAACTAATTTAAGGAAAGAAAACCAAACACAAGGACAATTATGATAAACTTTAAGAACCAAACTTGAACTAAATAGGATACTGTAAAGCTACTAAAATAAGTAGTAAACTAATAAACACATCTAAAAATAAATAAATAAATAACAGGAATGTAAATTACAAAAATAGAACAAATATTAATTTAAAACTTGAACTAAGTAAATTAAAGTAATAGAAAGGATCTAAGTAAAATAGGAAAAAATAACTAGAGTAGGGAAAGCAATAAAATAAAGATGAGTAATAACCTAAAATATGTCTAATCTAGGAACCAAAGTAATATTTAATTATTTAACCAATAAATAATAAAACATTTAAACTACACAAACCAAGTGAACTAAAATAATCTAAAAGAAAAACTATAAGACAATTAAACCATTATATTAAAAAGTAACTTATTTATAGAGAGTATGTGACTCTCAAAATGAGAATCCTCTTCACATAAGAATATATTTTAAGTGATAAATACAACATTCTTTCACTACAATACTTTAAGAGGACAACTCAACAATTGATTAGATCAATGAAGTATCACAAAAATGCGAAGTGATCATCATTTTTTAGGTTGAATACTTTAAAATCTGCTCATAGGATTGTAAATAACAGTCATCAAAAGAAATTAGACTTAGCAAACATAAAATAATCAATAATAAATGACAATTATAACATGATATACCTATGTTACATAAGTTATTACTCAACCATCAAATAAAGTATCATTGAGCCTATCTATAAAAGTTGTACTATCTCAGAGAAATTACATGGAGAGAAGAGATGAATGAATGAATTTAGAATAATACTCAAGTCTTCAATACTTGTTGGGATTTTATATTCAAATGAATGCTTGATCTCCTTTTATATCCTCAACTTCAGTTATGAAATAAGTTATAAATAAGCTTAGTTATTTGTTAATGTTAACTAATTGACTTTTTAAAGTCAATTAATTAACTAGGA
>JARHVA010002653.1:1595000-1632500 GCA_037957365.1 Torreya grandis
GGAAAGGTAGCATTATAATTTATATATCAGGCATATCATCATCAACTGCCAATTCAATCTTCTTTATTATTCTAAGCTCGTTAGGTGCCTCAGACTCTATTCCTGTACCAGCAACACTCTTTTCAACAACATGATCAGAAATATATATATATATATATACTTCCTTTTACTACCAAATTCATTGAACTACTTCATGGTGATAACTTGCATGTTCCTAAAACCATTTAATAAATGCAATGCACCAAAACCAAATTGAATTAAATAACAAACTCATCATACAATTTTGTACAACCCTCATATTATGCCAAATATAAACCTTATTTGCAAACTACCCCCATAAACAAACCCTTAAAGGAATGTAGATGACAAATGAAATGATGTACCATTTAACTCTACATGTATACCCAAATCTCCAAATTTTATGATTTTGACTCCAGACCAGAACCATTAATCAACTAAGAAAAGATTCAACAAAACCTAGTGCATGATATCTCAGATTCATATATGTAGACTATAATATCAAACTAGGAGAATAATCAGTTCACCCATTAGAGAATCAACTAAAAATTGATCTTAAAACAAGATCTCAAATAAAACTTATTCAAAAAATTTGATTGATAACTCATGCAGTGCTTCATATTACCCTAAATGTTTTAACAACTGTTAACATATTCTAGAAACATTTTTTTGAAAACCCATTAACACTCTAAAACCACAAATTTTATTTTAAAACTCTAACTTTTTCTAGAAATATAGATTTTATATGCATACCTTAAATCCATATTTCCATTAAAAATAAAAAAACATCCTTGATTTCACATCACAATTCCATATTTTTGAAGGAAATGAAACATAAGTACTCATTATTGAATCAAGCTATAAAACCCTATTCAAATTTTCTTGCTCATCTCTTCCTCTCTACAACTCCCATCAAGCCAAGGTTTTGATTCCACTGGAAGCTTTAAAAATGATAGGATGATAAAATAAAATCTATCTCTTATTCACCACCCTTACACCATTACTACCTAGGGTTACATACTCCTTTCTCATTAGCTCACATAAACCTATGCCAAAGTTAGCAGTTTGATAGCCCATTTTATCAAATTGACAAATTAAGCTTCTGATTATACTTCTCACCAAAACCCTTGATAATTTTTTTTGTTCAAAGAAATAAGTAAGTAATTAATGCTCATCTCACCACCCAAATCTCCCACAATCCAAAGCATTGATGAACATTTGATGCCTTTAATTCCATTGCCACATTCACTTAAGCTTTGATGGGTTTAAGTCCATATGTGTACCAAGTCAACTATGAGACCTTTTCAACTCAAAATTCATGGATTCTATACCAAAATACATATTCCAACTCAACATACAATCATGCTTTATGAAAACCAAGCCATAAACTAAGTCTCATAGTACTTAGGTTTATTTATTCATTACTATCACCAATCAAACTTAAGACCTTAAAAATATATAAGCCTATATTGAATTTAAATCAATTCAAGTTGAAACCCATTAATACATTAAAAAAATGTTAGACTTAGTGACCTTATAACAATCATATAATAAGCAAAACTTCCCTAGCACTTTCTATTAAAATTTAATGCATATGAAGGTGAACATAATGACCCTGATAATGATAGTATTTATTCTGCTAGTGAACAAAATTATATATCAACAACATTGTTTATAAAATGACCTTGAAAACATTGCATAATGCATTATTCATGTAGAAATGATTTAAACATCAAATTTGAATGTTCCTTGATTTTTTAAATAATTTTTCGTCAAAATGCCAAAGGAGTTATTATGCAGTTGAATAAATTGAGAATAGAAATTATTTTGAGATGAGAAATAGAATAAGATAGGACCATTTGATCATGAAAAACATGTCAAACTGTAAATTTCCATGCTATGACATGATCAACTACTATTGTTTTATAGCCATATCCATTTAAATTGTCAAACTGAACTAATTATATTCAAGCCATGAAAATCAACTAAAAATACCATGACATGTTTGGTATAGAGGTGCATAAAAAAACTAAACCAATGAAGCATAGAATTATATCAAAAAAATGATTCCTCCACTATAGAACTAAATTGATATATTTTCTTGAATATATGATTTAAATGCACAAGACCTGAAATTGTCAACTAAACTCTAACTGATCATGATTATAATCATATATGCATATTTTATTCATTCATCCACCATCCTTTTTGAAACCACTAAAACATAAATAGAATCATCAAAAAATCATTATTATATCATAATAAAATATTCATCCACAAATATCATCAATCAATAAGGGTCACTGAGATAGTTTTAGGCTTAATGAGTGAGTCATCACTATGGTAGTAAGTATAAACTTGAAAATTTGGAGGGGTGTAGAAAATAGGCATAACATAACTATAAAATTTTCCTAAATTTTCATACTATTCAAGATTCCTAGACATCCCATTTTTGAAAATTAGGGCATACAAAAATTATTCCACTCACTAATTTAACAACACACCCTATTCCTACATATACTAAAACACATGTGTCCAACCAAGTGTCACATTTATATATTGAATCACTTTCTATCGATACAATTTAAAGTCCTAAATTATAAACCATGTCTTATCAAACCTAATTGCCCCCTTGAAAATTACAAAATAATTGAGCATTTGTCAACCATGTTATCAAAACATTTATCAAAATCAATTGAGTAAAATTTATTTGACCAACCCATATATCTCAATTCCCAATCAACTACACCTTATCAACATAAATTTAAGTATTCATATTCCACCCCTTAAAATTATTTTCTTCAATATTATGCATATTTATTCAATAAAATTATAAATAGATATGATAAATGGGATATTATAAATAAACTCTCTTATCTCCCATATCAAATGGATTTTACATAACTTGTGACAACTTATCCTCATCAACATAATTGTCTAATTCAACTATTATTCAAAATTAACATCCCTCATCCCTTGCCCATAGGGAAAGAAGATACTTTATTTAGGTTTGAAGATAAAATCCTTTAGCAATGTGAATATATTTCCATCCATGTTTATGAAACTATATATACCTCTCTTACACTCAAATTTACTATCACTTTAATGATTTTCAACTAAAGATTACATCACGCAGATGATCCTACATTGTTCACTAGTTTCCAAATAGGTTATACTCAAGTCAAACATGAACTTATTGATGAAGTTTTTTTAATTTTTATTTCCTTCATAGAATTAATAAATAAATTGGGTATTATAAATGTGATATTAAAACTACCCAAAGTATGTGCCAAGGTTATGATAAAAGAAAAATGCCTCCTCTAGGTTGTGTTTACCTTCATATCATAACCCACTATCATGGAATGCATAACATTAATGATATTTAATTTTCCATTATCATATGACATTTTACTTAGTCTCCATTAGACACACTACATAAGAGTCATATCCTCATGATCATGCTGATGTGTCAAATTTCTTCATAATGGTGCTATGTACAAGATTCAATGAGACACAAATCCTTGAAATTTTAAACAATTTTAGGAGTTTTGTTTCAAAATAACTACCCTTTAACCTTTAAAAATTATTCCATTTTATGATTCTTGATGCTTTAATTATCTCATCAAATCTACAATATGTTATTATTGGTCACCTTAAACTAATAGGCAATAAACTACCTAATCTCTTAGATTTTGATGATGATGAACCTAATGAGATAAGTTTAAAAATTAAAACTTATGATCTCTCTCCTCACATAATTTATCAACTACCTCCTTATTTATAACTTTGGTCTCAAATTAAATCATTATATGAAATCCATGACACTCTTACAAAGAGTAATCACTCTATTAATCATTATTATTTAACTAATAAAACTATTAATTCTTACATTATTGATATTTATACTCCTAATTATGATCATAGGTAGTATTTAGATGACCCTTTTTATTTATATTTGATCAAGTTAAAAATTCATAGATACTTACATACACTGATTCTTTACAACATGATTTTAATTTTATTGATGTAGTTCAAATTTATTATATTGTACACAACATTGATTCTTCTTCACTTGGTGTTCACATGTCTGAGATGGATCACACATGCATTACTTATTATTTCATCATTGTTTAGCCTCTTTGGTTTATGATTATTGAACATGTAATTATTTGAACATATAAATTCAATAGATTATTTGATCATTAAACCATTCTCCCTCTTGATATTTTATATACATTATTATAACTTTCCCTGAGATTATCTATTATAGATCCTAAACCTAATTATGTTCCAATTTTGATTTATCCTCTTATTAGTGATTACATACCATATTTTATTAAGCTTGATCCTATACCTAAATGATGGGAATTTGATCATATTATGATTTACATTTTTTTTTCATTAAGCAAAGGATTGATGTTACCATCAATAATTCTATGTATAACATAAGGCCTCAAGTTTAATCCCACTATAGATAGTCGGTATTCACATATAAGTAATCCTAGATGAACTTGTTATTTTATTTTCATGAGAACACTTTCTCTTATTTGATACTAATAGACTATATAACACATTCATATGCTTTGTCTAGAGAAGGTGTATTCCACTAATAAGAGCCTACCTCCTCCAAAGATATATATTATATCCCTAGTAATGGAAAAATGTATTATCTTTACAACCAATGTAACACATCATGTAGATAGATTTATAGTGTTAAAAATTCACTTTCAATATTTTCCATGGTTTATGCCATCACCCACTTAGCACCACACTCTAGGCCATTTATGAAAAAAGACTTAGACTTCTCTACAGCCTAAATTTTGTCAAATATCTAAGGATAAGAGCCATAGTGTAGAGTCAATTCATCACATTGAGTAACCATTTTAGGATATGACACATGAACATCACTCTTCCTCTAGCATACCAACTTTCTCCATAGATATAATATTTCATGAATTATTTAAAATGACCCTCTACAAAGATTGATGATACTTTGATTATAGTTAGATTACAGCTACACCAAGGCATATCTGATGTTATTGATGATGTATTTCATGACATATATCATTACTTATGAACATATCTTGATTTATTATCACATTATTTATCACACTTATATATGATTTGGATTTTATATTTTCACTAATACATTGGTGGATGCACTATGATATCTTTATCTCATGTCTTATTCATTATTTTAAAAAAATCATGTTACATTTTTACTTAGTTTTCACTTATTTTATCTTATCCAATACTACATGATGATTTATCTTTACTTATATGTTTATGTTATATCATTTGTATGAATAGTATAGATATTATTATGACATGGTTACTAACCCACACCATAAACTATAGTATTCTACCTTATGGTCAACTACCAAACATATTTATCTTTATACCATCTCTTAAATGGATATCTAATGATCATAATTTCCCATTTTTATCTCCCTTAACATTAAGTACACATATGTTTGGTATTGAGATAACATACTTACTTTTGGTCAAGCGTAACTATTTAAATGTTGACAAGGTCTCTAAGTAATTTGTATCTTGTAACCCACTTCTAAATATTGTCTATGTTCATCACTTATATCATCATTTTTGTCCTTATAAATAAAAATGGATGAGGAGGGATATAAAAATACATAAAAAGTTAAAATCCAAATCATTTAAACAAAAGGAAATGATAAAATGGAAATTATAAACATAAAATTAAAAATCACACCAAAAGATGTGATTCGTATTTTAGCACATTTGTTATTCTTATTGAAGTTTAAACTCCACAACTAGCCTCCATATAGGTCCAAGTCCAATTAAGGTTTAATGGGATAATAGAATTGGATAGAAGGTCTCATTCTAATATTTAGTGATACCTACTTTCTCATGCAAGTCCCCATTCTTCATAGTAGATTGATGGCTCTGTAAGGGGTCCCAAGGAATGGGGAATGTGTCATGATAAGGGAGTTATATTTTAATTATATTATATATATATATAATTCATGAGATTACATAATTACTTCATTTATTTTCTAAAATTTTTGTGTTTGCTAGGGTAGGTATAATATGTATCTATTGTCCAACAAATCCTTATCACTTTCTCATTTTCTTTGTATGTCTCATGCATACTAAATATTGTTATAATGCCTATGTAATGATTTTTCATATCCTTTTCCATCATAACATTCCTAATATTCCTCCTTGATGAATATTTATTTTTAGTTGACCATAACGCATTGGTTCTCCTTTTGTGATTTGAAATATAAGACCTTGGGTAGGATCATGCCTTCCTCACGAAAAAATATTTAAAATCCTATAATAAAATAAAATTTTATTTTTCTCCCCATTTATGATTTGTAGTATAAGTATTTGGATAGGATCGTGCTTTCCTCACAAAGTATTTTTTTTCTCATAAAAAACTATGTACCATGTTTTGTCACAATAATATCTTTTATCTTTCACACAACTAAATAACACAAACTATAATTTTAGTTTATCATTATTACATTAATTTTTAACATCCTTATTATATTTATTTATTTACATATATTTTTTAATGTGTGTTCTTAACTTACATTGATATTTCACATTTTTACAAATATCTATTTTGTAACTTAAATTTATATTATATTTATTTCATTTCATATCTTTTTTGTTTGCTTAAATTACATTGATAGTTTATTTTATTTTTATTTCACATAATTTTATTTACATTAATATTTATCAATTTACATGTTACATTTGATTCATTTTTTACATTAATTCTCTCTTTATTTTTGCATTTACACTTTTTCAAAATAAATATTTTCTTTTCAATCATGTATTTGTTCACATCTACTAGAAAATAATAAACATGCATCACACATTTTATAATATCATATATCAAAGATTAACACGTGCTAGAAAAAAATTAAATGCATCTATAACATAAATGATTCATAATATATATATATATATATATATATATAAATGGATCAAATGTATGATATAATATCAAATTATATAATCATAATATAATCTTTGCTCTATGGTTGTGGTCCACCCTATCCATCTGGTGGTAGATGAGCTACACTACTTATGGGATCCTATGATTGAACTTTCATAATATATCACTATAATGACTATATTTATATACAATACCTTGACCTATCCTTACATATTAACCACTTGTCCCTCCATCTATGATAACTAACTAGTGGTACTCAAGTTAGTGGCTCTCTCCTAGGATAGTGCCTTCCATGCCTATAGCTACCCATGACTAATTCCCATTGGTATCAAAACCTACAATCCATCTCCTCATATATTTATCTTTTGCAATACTTCATCAAATAATCTAACCCAACTATAATGATTGAGTGTGAAAGGAACTAAATGATTAATCATTTGTATCATATCATGTTGTGATAACACATCATCCAATCGATCATGGTGTGTCACCTAGACCATAGACAACCATATATCCTCTTTCACCATAATATCTTCAAAATTTAAACAAAATTAACATTATATCTCACATGTATATCTATAAAAATATCTATCTAATATATATATATATATATATATATATAGATATATATATATACACATATATATATGTGTGTGTGTGTGTACATATACATACATACATATATATGTATATATATACACATACATATACATACATACATATATATATATATATATATACATAAATACATACATATATATATATATACATATATATACACACACACACACACACACACACACACACACACACACATATATACATATATATATCTGTGTGTGTGTGTGTGTGTGTATTTATGTATGTATGTATATAGACACACACACACACACACACACACACACACACACACACACACCATACATTCAAAAACTAGAAAATGTAAATTATATAAAAAATGTAATTTATTGACCAATAGTCTCTCCATCTACTTTCCCACTGAGCACATCCTATGTTGCATGGCTCTAAGGTGTTGAAAAACTAGGATGAATAACATAATCATGACGAGGTCCACTAAAAATCTATTGTACTTTTGACCAAATAATCATAGGCTATATTGAGGGGTCTCCATGAGTGATGCTTATGATGGACTCTATAATGGTGCTTATATATATGGTTATGGATATACATAAACATACCATTTTTTATATTTTCATGGTGGTTACCATTGTGGTATATTAAATACCTACTACTACAAAATAATAACTATTCTAACTCTCTTCCACTAACCTCTACATCCCCTTCCATCAGTAGCATCATCATCCCCAAGGTCTCAGCTAACATTATCATATCATAGGCACATATAAATTTAATAATTTACCTCTTGTACCTTTATTCTCCCTCACATTACATGCCAAAAACATAGGAACTATTTTTAAAACCAATAGGGATGGTAACCTAAAATATCATAGTAATTTAGCCACACTATGTGAATCTATCCACTATGGATAGTTCCCTATAATCTAAGCATGAACCTATACCTAAAAATTACAAGGCTAAAAATGCCAACTATATTTCATACCTAGGTATGTCTACCAAAATATATCTCCCCATGTGATCTTCTTCGACATAGGGGCATGTGATACAACCTATGATACATGATTATATATCTAGCTCAATACACAAAGTAAATTAATGTTTATCACATGAGGTAATCCCATAGTTCAATACATCAATATCGTTCCTTACATCAAACTACTCAATAAAATCACATGGACCATAGTCATATACCCTCATGATAGGATAATATACAATTCATGTACTAATTATACCTAGATTAATAATCCTAAATCATACGTCATGACCTCTTCTAACATGGATCGAAACAAGGAATCAACATATAAAGGGATATTCCCATATAAATTTTGATAGATCACATGAATTTTCACAAGACCAATAATATGCTTCTAGACATTTGAAATAACTAACACATAAACATCAAACAAGTAAATTCACAAACCCCACAAATATCTCTCATAGCTACTCATCCATATGGATAAAGCTCATCTCTCCATGTCTTTCTTAGTTGTATAAAAAATCATAGGTTTCACTATAATTGTAAGTCCCAACAATGCATGGACATACTCTAAGTTGATACCACCCATATAATCATGTTGGTTAGTCACTCCCATACCCATAGAAACATGGTGATTAATTCAACAATCAAAAAGATATTCCACATATTTATAATAATCCCAAATAAAAGTTACATCAACTATTCTTGGTTTACTATTATTAATCTCTCCAATAATTTAGGTAACCAAATTACATCCAGTATTTATCAGAGCCTTTGTTATATCTACAAAATATAAAATAACAAATCATTTATCAATTATCTCAACTACATGATCATCACCTACACTCTCAAAATAAATAAACAAATATGTAAATACAAATTAACTACTTCATCAACCACTCTATCTTATTGTATACCATTTTCTACTCATTGGCCACATACCTAGATATGTTAGCCATTTATATTTTTCCACTATATTAACCACATACCCAAATATATCAGACACTTATATTTCTATACTATATTATGCATGTACTTAAGTATGTAAATTAGTCTTACTTTTTACTAAGTCAATTGGGTAGTACATAATAGGCTAATATTTTTAACATAGTTGAACACTCACTATGAATTTGGGTTGTAGACAATCTCAATAGGTCACCAACAAAACTTACTAGATCAACCACCTTCTCTTTCTTCAACTAAATCAACCATTCTTAAAAATATTTGGCCACTTTCATACCAAAAAATATTGGCCCACTAGTACATGCTGATGTGGGTTTTATGTACACCACATATTTATGAAGAAATTTTGAGGTTTTAGGATCTCAATAGAGGTCAAATCCACTCTATGGAATGATTTTCACTTATGAGTTGAATAAATGTGTAGTGGAATATAATGATGAGCATGGGGTTTTTTCATCAGTTGTATGTGTGGATGAGTGAAACCTAAAAGAAAGTTAGATCCTAGTTGAGTTGGAAGGATGGACCCTATTCTATAGTGAGTCATTTTTTATCCAATAAACATAAAAAGATAAAGGTAGGACATAAAATAATTCTCTATGGTATTTATAAGGATAAATTATTTCTTCTTCTCTTTGTGAACAAGTATTTTAAATACCAATGCTTGTATCTAATAGTTGTTTCACACTCACATGTAGACATAACAAGAGGATCTAGGGAAGAACTGATATAGTAAATTCTAGGATCTTAACTAAAGGTTTTTATTATTTAGAGTTACTATTACACACCCTTAATCAATATATTAAAGTTTAGATCAAAGAGGTATCTAAGGAAGCTATGGATTACACCTATTAGTTTATATCAAAATAAAATACTTATGCACACTCAAATAATTTAAATAATTTACATAGTTGCATGAAATTAATGATACTTTATAATTGTCTAATAGTTATTACACATATTAAAATTAGCATACATTAATAATAATAATAAGGAATTATTCATAGCTTTTTCACATTTAAAAATACTGAATCAAATAGCTGAGAAGATAAAACATAGCAAATTACACACAATTGGAATGGAAAAGAATCAACACAATTATGTAACAAACAAAACATCATTTTTCATGCATTGATTAATTTCCCAACCTTGATTACATAAGGATTACATGTATAAATATATTTGGGGTGGTGTTACCTCATCCCTCAAATCCATGTAAAATTAAAAGTTATATGGTAATAATTAGAATGTGAGTTTTAATTAAGGCAAACACTACATGTACATTATAGTTGATAATAACTATATATGCAAAAATATACATACTTTATCATTATAATGTAATGTGTGCATGATTAAAAAAGGTGGTAAATATTAATTTTATATGTTACATATAAATAGGATTTAGTTATATCAATAAAATCTCCATGTAATATACATACAAAATTAACCTTATAAGATTAAGGTTTAGCTGAGATTGATGGTTGCGTAGTTGAAGATAAAGTAGTAGAAGTAAATGAACTAGTCAATTGGGAACTAGATGGTGGGTCCATAGCCATTTTCCTCACATCCAAATCTTGGTAATTTTTGTAATTGAATCCATTCTAAATCCTAATGATGTCCATGTTTAAGAGAGATGTCTTATGTACTCTACTTACTTGTGCCAAAAGGAATGCATGATCAAAATTAGTGGGTCTAAACTCTACCCAGAAAATATATACTTTTAGAACCTCTTTCTTTAAAAAATTGAGCTATTATTAGATTTAATCTAGTGTGAACCCTTGGATACTCTACTTAAATTTTGTATAATATTACTAAGGTAATTGGTCGAAATTGACTCTAATTTATAAATTTCCCTATAGAATCCATTGCTTGAAAGACATTTAATTCATCTATAATCTATAAGATTCACCTCTCATGCTCTAAAAGCATTCAAGTTAAAGTTTATGTTCTTTAAACCTAGTCTTTTACCTCCTATGTGTCGATGAACACCAAGTTGAGATAATTCATTGCCTCTAATGGTGTCATGAAATTCAAATGGCTATAATCCTTACTAGTTGTATATAGTACAAGAATTAAATTCATTTTCATATTCTTTTATAGAATTGAATAATTTTCTTGTTTCAATGATACGAGGATATACCTTAGCTCTCATTTAACTAATGGAATCCAAAATGTTATATAAGTGAAGGTTTATGGTATGAACATCATCTTCAATTTATATAGGAACATGAATAATTTATTGTTGTTCCCTAAACAATCCAAGCTTTTCACCTATCTTATTCAATCCCTTCATAGAGTTTTATCAAAGCCTCAGTTTGAGTCCTAAATTAGGACTTGAAATTTTAGTTTTAATTAGATTCACCCAACCTCCTATTGTTTGTCTTAAATTAAGATAAAACATCTTGTTTCTCCTCCATAGCTATACCTCTACAAGTTTCATCCTCAAATTTCCCCTTATTAACCCATTTTATGGTCCCTATGGATTTTTAAAAGATAAAAATTAATGTAGGAATATTTATTATAGTTAAATTAGGCCTTTGGGAAGCTTAGGCCTCCAATTTAGCCACTTACTGAGGAATCCCCAATTGATTAGAGTCAATTAGCTGAGTGTCCTAAGTATTAGTCTCAACTAGATGTCCCTTGAAGATATCATTAAATCCTATGATTATAAGGGGTTAGATAATGATAACCAAATGATTTTGGACCAATAAATACCACCAAAATGGGGAATGAGATGAACACTATATACAATCTTCTTCTTTCTAGATTTATTTTTTGGAAATACAAAAGTGGACTAAGTGGAACTAGAAGAAGGAATTGGCAATCCAATTTGGGTGGAGGAGATATGAATTTGGGCACTTTCCATAGCTCTTTTGGTTTTCTTAAAATTATCAATTTTAGGCCTAGGAGTAGTAGGTGGAAGGTTGATTGAGTTAAAAATAGTGGAAGTATAAATAATTAGGGCTTGAAAAATAAATACAACACTAGAAATAAATAGGCTTGTGAAAATAATATGAGTAACAACAATAGGATCTAGTAAAACAAAAACAATAATATAAATAATACAAACTAAAGGGACCATATACAAAATAGGGATTGAGGTAATTGAAGAAACTATGCCATTAATTGACTTGTCACCCTCAAATGGTTTTTTACCTTTAAATCCCTAAAGGATTAAGACCTTATTCTTATGTATCTCTATATCCTCTTCTTAATAATCGATTTCCGCCTAATGTATGTATGTCCATGGTCCATTGGATCCCCTTACAATGAATCTTAAATAGTTATAACCAGAATTATTTCATGGGCTTTGGGTTTCCTTTTATTAAACATTATAGTCTTACCATGTAAAAGTAAGTCTATTGAGTGGAGGAATAATTAACCTCCATAGTTGTAGAATTTGGAATTGAGGAGGCAAAATGGAGGCCCTCCTCTTTTGTATCTAAATAATATATACAAATTGGTTCCTCTTATCCATTTGAATCATTGATAGTATATGTAATTTTTTCCACCTCTTACTCTTATTTCACATCCCTCCTTTTAGGTGGTGGTGTGTGAGATGGTCCTTCATGATATGAAATTCAAACAATTGGGGTATCCTCCATAATAGGCTCCTACTTAGTTATGGTCATCACCATGCGTTGTGGCTGAGAAGAGGTTATTTGGTCTTGAGGCTTCTAGGAACTGTAGGAGGTCTTATAGTTTGTAGTTGAATATTTACCAAGAGGAGGGAGCATAGTGTATCCATCAATAATTATTATGTAATGATATCCATAAATAATATTCAAAATCTCCTCTATCAAACTAGTTGACTTCACTATCTCTAAATATTTATCATAATATTTTAAATTTATAGAGTTGAAATCATGGACATAAGGATCATGTTGGTATGGGATGTCAAGGCCTTAGATATGCCTATATATTAGATTGCATGGATCCTAATATCTATGTGGAAAATAATATAATCAATAATAGTCTTTGTTCCTACCAAGTTCTATGAAGTGTTTCCTGATGGTATATATCTCATCCAACCTATCAGTAGGAAGGAACCATAGAACAGTCCTTTATTTTTTTCTTTAAGTCTTTGTATATACTCCACCATTTATAGTATGTCATGTCCTACTTACCCATCTTTTTGGGGATGAACTTGGGGATATTTCATGGAGCAACCTTTTTTCTCATGACCATGATCATCAAATAGTTAGGGTATATCTAGTAATCCTTGTGAACCCTAATGTCTTGCTAACATTCTCTAAAATTTTGATAGGGATTCTTCATAGATTACCCTGCATATTTTTTGGTATATGTTATTGAAATTATTTACTATGTTACTCATGTACACATATATGTGTAGGAAATAAATGAATCACATACCCATTTTTAACACAATCTAGGGATGGGATCTAGAGTCAACTATTGTGTATGTATATGGTGCCCATGATAACATATAATAGATAGGACATAGTGTATAAATGGTAACCTAGGAAATTTTATCCTTATTGAACATATACTCTATTAAACCTATAATTATTATATCCCTTAATGAGAAGGTGAGATCATAATTCATCATCATGTCTAGTAATAGGATCAACTCTAGATGGAGATAGTCGATGCTAGGGTGACCATACAATATATTTAACAACATCATGCCAATGTAGATACCCATATAGAAATTGATAATTAATACTTGATGTTTATATTTTAGAATGACAATATCTCCAAGATTTATTGATTTCTTTAGATCATTTTTAGTTTTGGTTATCTCTTTCCACATGTCTACCTAGTGTCCATATAATGTAGTGTCAATAATTGGAATTTATATATACCTCTAGAAGCCATATCTGAATGTACAATCAATAACTAACATGTGGTGTAGGTGGTGTTAGAATTCACCTTTAATTACCCTACCATTGAATAATAGGTCTCACAACAAATCAATCCAGGACATGACTTTAGGATTTATCATTACAAAGTGTAACTATAAACATTTCAATGGTAGAAAGTCTATTACCAGTTGTTGTTATGAAGCTATCATAATGTTTTCATGTGAATGGGCATTCATTTCCTTGAGTATAACCCAAATAGATAAATAATTAACATACTTATTATTAAACATAGTCAAATCAAAAATCATGTCAGTGTACTCCATAGATTCCTTGATGGAGAATTTGGAAGGTAGAAGTACATACTTGAATTCCATAGATGAAAAGGGCATTGTTACTTGTTAAATTACATGATTTTCATGATAATTAAAATACTCATTGGCTTATTGGAATAAATTCACAATGGAACATAGACAACTAGGGCTTTATGTTCTATATAAAGTGTATGTTTTCATCATTATATTAGTAATCAATAAGATGTTGAGGTTAACATACCCCCATTTATGAAAAATAGGGACCCTTGTGCATATGTTTAACCTTAACATTAAAAATTATATTCTACACTTTATTAGAATTTGAAGATCATCCACCCCTGATGAAATTAACACATTTTTTCTTGGTTTTTTTAACCTTGCCTAATGTTTCTAATAATTGATTTTCATGTCTTAATTTTTAGGCTTCATAGAGCTATTATTAATGGATCATACTAGAATGTTAACAATCACACCCTCATCTATGATTTTACTAACCTTTAATTTATGATAACAGTTTGATTCATGTACTAAAACCCTCCTTTAGAAAACCCTAGCTTGGACCCTTAGATTGAATTCAAATTTAGTGAGAACAAATTTGGTGATAATGTTTTAAATTTTGATTTAGACTTAATTATAATTATATGCTAAGTCTTGGTTTTGCTTTTTTACATGAATGAACCTTAGTATAAAATCATATTTTGTCCCTTGTGTTTCTAATATTGTTCCCTTTATTTTAACAATGTTTGACATTCATGTTTGTAGGGTCCTTTATTTTCCTAGCTTTGCCCCATCGTATCACATGTTCCTCTTTTTTACATACTTAGCCTAAAATATTATTCCTAAGGCCATGTTTATGTTTATTAACATAAATGAGACCTTATTCCTAAACCTTTATCCTAAGTTCTTATGTCAATCTAAATTGTAAATTAAGCATCTTGCCTCCTTGCAAGATTAATGGCTCTTGATTCATCATATAAGATGATCAAATAGAGTAAAGGAGACCTAATGGATCCAAATCATTTCATCTATCATACGAATACCATATGAGCCCTTGGATTATTATTAATGATCTAATCTTAATCAGGACCAAAGATAAAATGACACATAAAGATCATTAAGGTTAAATGGTGCCTTTTTATCGAACATAGACTTATCTGATGTTTTACCCTAAGGTTTCATTGTATTCATTAATACAATGAAACCTTAAGATAAAAATTATGCTACCAATTTAATATTTAAAAAGAGCCAATCATGTATAACTTTCTAGGATCATGATCAATGGCCTATGGATGCTTGCAAAAACTGATCTAACAAAATGAATGTGGCATTGAAATTTCAAAGGCCTAAGAAACCCCATGAGGATGAAAAATGTCTCCATCTCAGGAACCCAAATTTATATTGATGCTCTATGAACCCTCCCTAGGGTCAAACAAAGTCAAAAGCTCAAGAGTAACATGGACTCACCATATGACACTCTCACATTCTATCTTAGTGTTGAAAGGGCTCCATGTATTAATACTTAGACTCAACCTAATTTTTTATCCTAAGGTTAATAATATTTTTTAATACAATTAAACTATAGGTTATGATTATAGTATTCAAAGGGACCCATTTTATTATGCTTTTAGACTTGGGCCTTTAATTTAGTCAAATTTTCATATGCATGGTCCATGAGCTAACATGATCTTCTTCATTATTATAGAGACCAATAGCATACATCTGATCATATCATGATCGATGGTCTATTCTTGATCGAGACCAGATGATATAATAGAGCATGTTAAATCTAAGATCTATGGACTTAATGGACTCTATGAACTTAAATTTGACATTTTCATGAATGGTATTTGACACCCACAAGGTCATCATTGGTGTTCATGAGGCTATCAAATTTAATCTCATTAATCATCTTGATTAAACATAAGATAGGATTTAAAACATAGCTAATGTTTATTACTTGTGTTGTAATTCAATGGAATGCCCTTTTGGGAAATAATAATTTAAGGTCTTTAAACTTTAATGATAAAATAAACTTGTGGTCTAATATTTGTTGCAATAGACTTAATATAAGTCTTTATCCTAATGTTCTAATTGTATATATTAATACAATAAACCTTAGGCCAAATACTAATACTATGGTTTTATTTTAACTAGAAGTCCCTATTTTATAACTTAGCTTAAAAAATTTTAACCTAAAGTTTCTTTGTGTTTATCAACACTATCAAATCCTAGGTTAAAACCTTACATTAAGACCAGTCATTATTTTGGTCCCCTTTAAGTATATATAAAAAAACATATCTTAAATATTTTATCCTAAATATTACATCATGTTTATCAACATGACATAAACTTTAGTCTAAAGTATTTAGCCTATGTTCCTTTACATGTGTTCAAAAAACTTAGGATAAATATTTTTAGCCTAAATTTTATATCATGTTTATTAACATGAAATAAAATTTAGTATAAAACATATTTAGCCTAATTTCATTTATATATATCCATTCTACTTAACGTGCATGTGATTTGCAGGATCGATGAGTCTTGCTTCATCATGGAGGATGATCAAATAGAGTGAAAAAATCCAAAAAATCTAAAGCTTTTGATTTATCAAACCAATGGTGTACATCCACTCAAATCATGATCCATGGTCCACACTTATTCAAAAAAGGAAATAAAATGAGGTGAAATAATCAAAGAATATTCAATGAAACCTTAAGGGCTCAAAGGATTGACATATTCCAAGCATGTATTCACTAACAAACCATGGAATGCAAAAGGCTTGTGAAGGTGCCAAGTGACACAACCATAGGGCTTGACACAAAGACAACCAATAGTGATCAAGCCTCAAGATCATGATCAATGGTTAATGTTGATCTATAAATAAGGATATAATGTTGTAAAGGAAAAGATGGATTTTCAAAAGACAACCCCTAATTCTTTTAAGGCATTTATAAAAAATGTTGTGAAAGTTACCAAATAGATGCCATGTAGGTGCCACACAAGCATAAAATGACAAAATAAAAGATTTGGTGGGCACAAAAAGGTAAAAGTATAAATTTAGGGGTCTAAATCAATTTTGAGGCATGAAATTACCAAAGTATGAGCCACCATCACCATTAAAGCTATATAAATCACTAGTCTCCATATTAAAAGCCCTAATTTGAACTCTAATCAATCATGGTTGATCTAGAAAGAGTTAAATTATTATTTAAGCATGAAAAAACTATTATAGAGGATAATTTAGGACTATTAGTGAGCAATTTTCAAGTTTCAAAGTCATGGTAGCTTGAAGGCAAAAACAAAGGGATGACATAAAGTTATACATGACTTTAGACAATGAGGGACATGTCTTTAAAAAATCTAACTTTGATTCTATGAGATGAAACACAAGGAAAAAAATTGGTCCAAGATCTTTTGGACTATTGAGGAGATGTGATCCATCACAAGGTAGGAGAGTAATAATTCTAAGATCCTCTAGAGATAAAAAATACCTAGTCTCCATCTAGATGACCAGTATCCACTATGCTTATACAAAACCTGAAGTATTACACTGCATTGATGTTATTACCCCCATTTTTATTGATTGTAAATGTGAGAAAGATTGGATTGTTTATGAATATACTTTTAGAAATGTATCATATATTTCCCCCCTCGCATTTGAAAGCTAATAAAATCTAGGTAAGCCCTAGGTAAACTTGCCCATAATTAGTACATGGACTAGTAATAATTACTTAAACACTATCCTTACCCCATGACTACTTACTAAAACCCATGTAATCCAAGACCCTACTAAGAAGATCCTAATTTCATAATTTAGGGAAGGGATTAGAATAATAATGAACTTGATAAATAGGTTATCTAGATCCCCTTCTAGCATACATGTTAATAAGATTTAGGTTCCCTATGTATACTTCATGGTAGAGAAGGGACACACGCCCTGAATTGTTGAGATGATTAAAATTTATTTAAAACAATAGTTCACAACCATTAAGAGGAAAAATAGCAACTAATTTTTCATGATATAATATCTCCTAGATGCCCTCTTATCCATGACCAAGATCCTTGACATAAAAAAATGGTCACTTGATGGGAGACACACTCTTTCCCATTAATATTCTAAGTTACACATATTCAATTATAGATACAACATATAATTCATTTATGAATATGTGTATCTAGCTTTGGTAGAAGATATTACAGGGATCCCAATGGGTAGGGTCAACACTCTAATAAATAAGTATATAGAGTTAATGGGAGACATCTAATTATATCTAGATTGCATAGTGATAACAATAGAAGGGACCTTAGTTTAACCCCTCAAACTACCAATCCATATACCAACCAAATTATCAGAACAAGAGGTTGCATATGAAATCTTCAATGGTATAGATGGTGTGTGCAAATAGAGAAGGAAAGGACTCCTTCACCCTTTTCCTTTGACCATCACCAAAATTTTACTATAGAATTAGGATCATGTGAAGGTCATCTCCAAACATAGAGACTCATTCAACTTACAACTAGATGATCTAAGGTAATGAGACCCTCATAATAGGGTCACAAAACATTTGAAATCAATAACCATGAGTTACCCCTATCAACATAGGCTTGGATTTCATGACATGATATACATCAAAGCCACCAATTTCATAGAGGTGTTGACCAAGTTAAAGAAGTATAATATTAAGATTAAGGCTAGGATGGCTAGAAATAACAAGCCACCTAGAGAGATATACTAGATGGGGCCCCTCCACTTATTGCTTGGACACTCTTCTAGGCCCCATCTAGATCAACCACTACAAAAAAACCAAGCATAAGTGGTATAAGGACCTGGGAAAGAGAAATTAGAAGAGAGACCTAGTGAAGGGCCATCATCCTCAACTTAGCATGATAGACTAGAGTCCCCAATAGAGTATATTGACATGATTTCACTGGCTCTTAATGAGATAGTGGAGGATGAACATAAGGTGCTTGTTGAGACATAGGTATAAGAGGAATAAGAGTAAGCTAATAGACTTTAGCCCAAGCCAAGGAAGTAAAACAAGAAAAAGGGAAAGAAATTATAATGGACCTAGTTCTGATTGTACCCCTCAAAAGGAAGGTCAAGTTGACATAATTCCTAATTAAAAATAAGAATCCAAAGTTAACCTTCACTCATTCTTTGAGTGAGGTTAACCTATTCAGTGATGATAATCCCATCCATGGGCCAATCATCCTTGAATGGTTCATTTATTGTAAGATGTAAAAGATTCCAACATTAAAAAATTCATGGGCCATGATCTAGATAGTTGACATCATTGTCCATGATGAGGTCAACCCATGGGTAGTGGATTTAATGAAGGAAGAAGAGAAAAGGAGGATGACCACCATAAGAGGTTTAATCAACATTCATATAGACACCCCTAGAGCCTTATAAAACACATAGATGGAGATCATAAAACCTCAAAAGATCATATAATTAAAAATAAGTGTGAAATTCAATCCATAGATAACATTCCTAGAAAGGGTAACAACAAAGAAGACCATGGTTGGGAGTGATTTCACCTTTAAAAGAGTTAAACCTTTTGTGAGCTTAACTTCAATAGGAGGTCAGGGACCTAGTCAGCATTGAATTAATGAACAAGACATAGTTGGACTAGATGATACCCACTCAACCCAACTAAAATTAGGTTTCAAAGGCCTATATCAAAAAATAGAAAAATTACAAAAGAAAAAGGATAATTTGGAGACACGGGCTACTTTTTTAGTTCCTAAATAAATGATGAAGATGTTTGAATCATCTTTCAATGACATTTAAATCTTTGAAGCAAATGAAGATAATTTAGATTCAATTATATCACTAGGATGAAGTAGCCAAGGGTTTATTATCCCAATGACAAAGTTCAAGAGATAAAATAAAAGAGTTAATCAACATATTGGTTGAGGGATAGATTATTGGGTTTAAGACCATTAGTCTGGCCCATCTAAATTCAATTATGGGAATAATTGTGGATAATATCTAGATTCTAAGTGCATGGTTAAAATAATTGAAGAGGCTCATAAGGGATGATGAACAGTTGATAGGTAGGATTTAAAAAATTCTAGGCACCATGATTGCTAATCCTACCATACTTAGCTCCTTGGGCATCATTGGAGATGATGAGTATAAGCATATGGTCACCTTGGTTATACAAGAGGTTAGGAGCAAGAGTCATGGCTAGTATGGGAATGATAACAGTAGGGTCATGGGCATGATCCTGACTATAGAAGAGAAAATTATTGAGGTGAGGAGTATCAAAGAAGCAATGGCCATGAATGATAGAGATTTTGATGACTTCATAAGCTAGTAGGATGAGTACCTCTTAGAGCCATCTATCAACTTAAATTTGGTCGATGAAAAGCACCACAAAGCCATGAAGATATTTAAGATGCAACAGGGGATTTCTTTAGTGTAGGTCCCACTAGATAACTAGAAATATTCCACTTTGAAAGAAACTTTGTAATATTCAAAACTAGAATAGTCTTTTTGTAAAGGCATGTGCTATTTTGTTAGCAAATTTACCTATAGGACAATCAAATTTTGAAAAAGGAATGTATTTTATAACTTTTGTAAAAATAATAGTTATCTTTGCCTTTGTATATTTCTAATCTCATGATTGACCAATAGAATGCCTAAGTCCCCTATAAAAGGTAGTATTACCATTTTGTAAAGGGGGAGATTTTTTAGAGAAAAAACTAGTTTGTATACTTAGATCGATTAATACAAGGAAGGAATACTAAGAAGTTTTTCCAAAATCTACTTGTGCCAATTGTTATATGGCTTCTCTCTCATTTATCTATTTATATGTCTAAATTTGAATGGTTTTCATTGATTCTTGATATGCATATGTGAATGTAGAGTTGTTACCTTGTGCTTATTCTAGGTTAATTTAAATATCTTAGGTTCATTTCACTTCTCTTTCTTCCCTTGTATATGTGCTAATGCAATTTGTTTGTGAATTAAATATTTAAATTGAATTTAGTTTTGTATTTGCATTGTTCCATCATATCCTTAGATAATCGCCTGGTACATTGTAAGATCTATGATAAAGATATTTAATGTGATGTATTAGTTTAAATGTATGTATTTATGAAATATAAACCTTGTCATAATATTTGGACAAAAAATTAGAACATCTTCTTTCTACCCTACCCTTCTATGTGCTTTTTTTATCCAAGCCACTCTAGTTTAAACTTCATTATAAATATTCATTTAGATTAATCTTTAGTTTAGAACTTGGTCAAAAATTTACTAATAATAATATGGATCTCTTGTATTTCACTAAGTTTGGCCATGGTGTCTCCCAACCACCAATCAATACAAATATTGTGGAATAGTTTATTACTCTAACCCTATTTCACCATAGGTAACCAGTTACCATAACCTATTACTCATGCTTTGAGTTCTTTGAATTATAAAATGAGAAGTGTTATTTAGACACTAAGAGAACCTATGATACATTTAGAGGAATTAATAGGAATAATCTTATGTTTACACTAGAAGGAGGGCCATCTTTGTGAATTTATAGGATCTTTACTAACTTTGTCATGTTTTGATCAAATATTGGTAGATATTTTATAAATATAAGTTCATTTAATATTATAACTATAAATATTGATCATAGTTATGTAATTGGATACATATTTGAGCTAATTTAGTTGAAGATTGATGTCCTTCATTGTTATTTACATAAATCTTTGAAATTTTTTCTTAATGTGTAAGTCTAATCCTTGTTTATCATAAGGTTGACTTTACACATCATTTTTAAAATAGGATCCAAATTCCTCAATATGGAATTGTAAAGAATCTAGACAAGATCACATTCAAAAATAAGAGAACCTTTGTTGGAACTAATCATCCACAAGAAATTTAGGTGAGACAAAGGTTGATGTAGACATTTGAAGTCTTTACTAACTTCACCACTCTAAGGTACCCATACATTTAACCTTCATGATGGTATGGATTTGTTAGGAATATCTCCTATTAATTTCCAAGGTATTCTTCATGACCTTCCTCATATTCAAAAAAAATCTTTGCTAAATTTTAGTCCTAGTTGTCTTCTGATAGTGGAACATGTTAAATCATTCAAAGTTGCATTAAGATTGCTAAATATCACTCATGAAGATGCATCATGTATAATTTTTCCTTTCAAATTTAAGAATGCTATATATTAATGGTTCTTAAACCTACCTAAAAATGACATTACCACCTAGGATGAGTTTTAAAACATTTTCATTAACCAGTTTGGCATAACCATCATCACTTATGTCCTATACCAATAAGTTACCACCCTCAAAAGTGATGCCAATGAACCTATAAGATATGTTAATTCTATGTTATAGAAGATGTATAGTATAATGATTGACCCCTATAAACCTAATCAGGTGTTAGCCTTAGAAATATATAAAGATGCTCTTGATCCCATGACTTCAGTATTCCTAAAGAGAGTTGTAGGTCCTATGAACACACTATCTTTAGCCTATGATGAGGTTGTGATAATTAATGATCAAATATAACCTCAAGGTCAACTATCTTACACTATTAAAAATTTCAATCCACATATGCCTATCCTGAATGTCTTTCACAATAACAACAAGAATGTGCCTACTCTCAACCAACTCCTTAATCTAAAGAAATTGCCTCTAAGACATGTTGCTCCTAACCAACATTTGGGGTTCTTGAATCACATTGATACAAATGGATTTAAATAAAATTATCAAATGGTATTGGTACTAGCCATTGGTACCCATAACAACTAGGTTCATAATTTAGAAACCCCTAAAAATGAGAATGAGACCATTCTAAAAATGGTCCAAAAATTGAGCACTGACTTCCTTCAGCTAAAAAAACATGTTGTTAATACTGGAAACAAATTTGGTAATAACTTCTCATTCCAAAGGTTTAATATGTCTAATAATGATAAATTCCTCAATAACAAGAATAGTGGACCATATTCTTAAATGAAGACTATGGTTATTATTCTTATTGATATTTCTTTACCTAATTATTGTAGAGTCCATTGTATTAATAAGCATGGTGAGATTAATTGCATTGATTTTTTTAAATATTTTGAAGCATTTCAAGAAGATTTGGACACAAATGAGGTAGTTCCTAACAAATAAAATGGTACTGATCCTTTAGGATCCAAGCCTATTGACCAGACCTTCATGGTGGAAAATTTTGATTTCCCCTTTCAAGAGGACAATGAACTTGATGATGTTCTTGAAGAAGTCCATACCTTTTAGTAGTTCTTGAAGAATACATATCCTCTAATGAATAGAGAATAGAGGAAGCCTTTGACTACTTCTACTCCTCTAAACAACTTTGGTACCCCTTCAGATACCACTTTAGATAATAATATAGATCATCCAAAGTGAAGTACTTCTAAACCTAGTACTGATACTTCCAATTCTTATAATAAGACTAGTTATAATATTATAGAGGACAAGAAGAAAATTAAAGCTAATATTAATTTGCATGAACTGACACAAATCATAGAGAAAAGAGATCTATTACTGGAATCTTTGTCCAAGAAGCCTAACATGATGTCCAAGACTGATAATGAAAACGTAGTTATGTATAAAGCTTAAATAGAGTCCCCACCCTTCTTGCTTATAGTTAGAATGTTTGGTAAGAAATTGCTTAACTATTTTTTGGATTTTGGTGCTTCTATAAATATTATGCCTATAGGGATTTGTAATTAACTTGTTTTAACTACCATTAGGTATGATAGGGTTGTCACCTAATTAGATAAGTCTAGGGATAATTGTTAAATGTCCACGTGCAACTAGATTATGAGCCTAGAGTCCAATAATTTAGAGATATCCAAGTGGTAGATATCCCTGATGCATATGGACTAATTTTAAGTAGATAATGGACAAAGGATTTAAATGGATATATTTTCAAAAAATATTCACACCTATGGATACCTTGGAAGACATTTCCCAATTGGATTATAGTTGAAATGGAACCAAGAATGAAGCACATGATTACTAAGTATAATGCTATCAATTAAAGGGTTAACATAATTGATTTTGATTTAGGAGTTTTCACCCTAGAAATTACCAAAGTAGGTGATCTTAAATCTTTACATGTTATGCTTGGATTATATAAGTTGTATTTTGATGGGGCTAGGTGTAAATCTATATTTGGATTAGACATTGCTCTAACTAACCCTATTAGTGAGGCTAATGAAAATGCATTTAGAGACATCAATTTACTTACACCAATAATCTTGTAGAATATGAAGCTCTCATCTTAGGTCTAGAATTTTCCATCAAAAATAAATTCAAATAACTAATAATATATGGTGATTCAAAACTAATAGTAAATTAGGTAAGAAGCAAGTATCACTGTAAACTATCATAACTCAATAGGTATAAATTTAGAGTCTAGGATCTAGTGGAATCTTTTGATTCCTTTAATATTGTTTCTATCCATAGGGAAGAAAATAAAGTTGCTGATGAGCTTGCCTCTACTGTAGCTACCCTCATGCCTAATGAAGATTCACCAAAATTTAGTATTGAGTTGATCCTTGCCCTTCTATCCTAAACAATGTAAACCATTTATAGTTATTTAGGGATGACCAATAAATCCTAAAACTTATGACTAGTTCAGGAGAATTTTAAGCTTAGATCATTGGTGAGGCTAATGAAAATGCATTTAGAGAAGATAAATTTGATGGAAAATTCATTTAGCTAAATGACAATAAAATCCCCAAAGGGATGATTGCCCTAGAAAGGTTGTTTGATCAAGATAAGCTAGATAAAGCTTCTAAGATTCCCAATGTAAGTGAAAGAGATTACAACATAGTTAATCTTAGACCTAAATATCAACCTCAACTAGTCAAAATTAGAAAATCTTGTACAAGTGCTGAAAACAAGAGAGCCAAAGAATTGTTAACAAAATATGAATATGTGATATCTCGATCATATGATGACTTGAAGATATTTGATCCAAGAGTCATCACCCATACTATACCCCTCTAGTATAATTCCATACCTTTTAGGCAAAAACAAATACCTATGAATCATATCTTAGAACCCATGATTTTCAAGGAAGTCAAGAGGTTGTTAAATTCTAGAATTATATTTTTCATTAGGCACTCTACCTAGGTTGCCAATTTAGTGCTAGTTAGAAAAAAGAATGGTGAAAATAAAATGTGTATTGACTTAAAAAATATTAATAAAGAATATAAAAATGATAATTATCCCCTTCCCTCTCTTGACCAAGTAATAAATATTATTTCTGGATCAGCCATGATGTCTTTTCTTGATGGATTTTTAGGGTGAAATTAGGTGCTGGTAGATAACGAAGATAGAATGAATACAAAATTCATAAATAAGTGGGGCACATTTACCTATAAGAGAATGCTTTTTTTACTAATAAATTTGGAAGCCAATTTTAAAAATGCCATGGATCATGCCTTCTAAGGATTTACTGGTAAGTGCATTATAATTTACATGGATGATCTAACTATTTTCTCTAATAATAGGGAGGACCATTTCATGCATTTACAATAGGTGTTTGAAAGGTGTGGATGTTATGAATTTCCATCAACACTAATTATTTTTTTTTGTGTCATTGAGGGTAAACGGTTAGGCCATGTTATCACTAAAGATGAATTTTCCATTGATCCTGAAAGAGTGGAAGCTATATCTAAGATAGAGCCTCCCAATAATAAAAGATAAATGAAAACATTTTTTGGTAAAATAAAATTTGTGCGAAAATTCATTTATAGATTTGTAAAAAATTGCAAGCCATTAAATGATATGATGAAGAAGGATTAAAAAGTCTCATGGAATGAGGAATCCAAGAAGGCTTTTGGAGATATCAAAAAAGTAATCAATCAAGCCCCAGTCTTGATAAGTCCAAAATTTTCAAAAGATTTTTATCTCTACTCTTTTTCCTTTTAATACACTATTTTTGTTTTTTTAAATTATAAAATATAAGGATGTGACCATCCAATTGATTTTATGATCACTATTTTGAAAAATTCTAAGTTAAACTATTATTTAATTGATAAACAAGCCTTTGCATTAGTTAAAGTAGTCAATAAATTTAGGCACTACATTATTAAAAATAAAGTGCATGTCATTATTCTAGATCTAGCCAATAAGTTGATGCTAATTAAAAATGAGCTTAGAGAATGAAAAGGTAAGTGGATTTATATTCTTCAAGAATATGACATAGAGATGAAAACTACAAAACTGGTAAGATGACAAGGTCTGATTCAAATGATTGCCAATACCAGCCCCAAGCTATGTACCATGTAATTTTATCAGCATAATTTTCAACCTAATGACTGATATGACCCCATAATTAATTTAATAATCAATGTTACTTACCTTATAATACTAACCAAGGAACATATAAGATCTCTAAGGCTCAAGGCAACTTACTACCTCAGCAAAAATGGAGTCCTATATGAAAAGAACTTTGAAGGTGTATACCTAAGATGTGTTTCCCAAGAGGAGGATACTAAGCTAATGAGCATAGTTGGGAGTATAATTTTTAGTGGTGATAAATCCCAACTCATTATAAGGTCATAAGTATGTTTTGATAGCTATCGACTATTACACTAGGTGGACTGAAGAAGTAGCCACCAAACAATGCAAGATAGAAGAAGTGTTTAAATTTTTAGAAGAAAACATATAGACAAGATTTTTGACTCTAGTATATTTGGTATTTGATAATGGGTCAGCATCCATATCAATATAGATGATATAAATAGCATATTATAATAACATAACTCTCAAGTTTTCACCTAACCATTATCCTCATGGTAATAGAGTATCGAAGTCAATGAGTAAAAACTTGAAAGTCATTAAGGAATATACTTTAGACAAAAATAGAACATGGCATAAGATTCTTAAGTATACCCTTTGGGTAGATATAACAATATTCAAGCATGATCTTAAAACATCTCTCTTCTTAATGGTATATGGCTAGGAGCCTATATTCCCCATCACACTCAAGCTGCCAACTTATAATTTTATACAAGAGTATATGTAAGAAGACTAATAATTTGAAAAATAAAGGTTTTTTTAAATAATTAAAATGGAATATTCATGAGAAGAATCTTTTTATAACTTTATAAAGCACCAAAATACAATAAAGAGGTAGTTTGACAAGAGATCAAAGATTAAGGTGTTCAGACAAGAAGACCGTGTTCTTCTTTCGGATAAATCATTTGAGTCTAAGGGAAATCATATCAAGTTCAAAAAAATATGGATTGGCCTCTATAATATTGTAGATACACTTGGAGATAACACCTTCAATATGAAATATCTACAAGAAGTAGAGCTAACACTACCCACTAATGGGCTATATCTCAAGCACTATTTCTGTAATGCTCCTCCTAGGGTCTTCATGGAGTAAATATATAAGATGGTTATAGTTAATGTAGGTAGGATACTTAGTTTAATTTAAGTCATTCCTTCATATCTCTTATTTATTAAAAAGTTATATATATATATATATATATATATATATATATATATATATATATATATATTGCTTCCCTTTTGCTTCCTACTTTGTTACTATGTGTTGTGTGTTTGATATTTTATTGATTTGTTTCTTACTTTCAAATTCCTTTTGGATAGACCTCAACTCAAATTTAGTTTTATTGAAACTCTATAAGTTCAAAAAAAATTGTAGCAACCTCATACATATGTTGACCATAGACTTGAGATATGAGCTTGATGTTATGATTTGAATAAACTAATAAGGACCCATGAATAGGTTATACGTTCCATAAGACCTTAAAAATTATCTTGACATGAACCTATTTTTAAAAACAAATTCACATATAAAATATCAGCTTAATCTATTAAGGTATAGGCATTCGTGTACCTAAAAAAATCCTTGCCTAGGATAAATGTTTCAGCCATAGGTGATTATCTGAGGATTAGGCACTTGACCAAATCCTTAAACCTGGATACCCTAGTTCCCAAAATTTTTTTAAAGCTTAAAAGACCCAAAAATATATATAAAAAATAAATTATCTTAAAATAAAGAGATTTTCAAGCCAAGGTGATTCTGATAATCTCCATCAGGGCTATAGACACTTGGTTGGTAGTGGAGCAAGGTCATGAGTGGATCCAAAGGCATATTTGTCAGGGTTATGGATGGCTAGCTATCATTAGAGTAATGCCTAAGCCTTCCCTAAACTAGAATCATGGTTCTTAATTAATATCTAAACATACTCTAAGTCAATGTTAATGATTAAAGGCATGAAACCTGTAAGTTGTTCCCTGAGTCCTATGGCAAAAAATAAGTGGAATAAAAGCATAGACACAACATGGCTATGTATTTATGTTTCATCCTAATCTTGCACACGTAAGTTTTGTTTCAACCATGAATTGATCTTAATAATGGTATTGATCAAGTGGAATAAATGACTAGTTATTTGTCTAAACTAGAATTTCTAATTTCTAACATATTTCAATGTTCCCCCAAATGTTTCCATTTATTGAGGCCAACATACTCCCATTTATAAAAAAATAGGGACACTCATGCATAATTTTAACCTTAACACTGAAAGATTGATATTATACACTTATTAGAATTTTAAGATCATAAATGCCTAATGAAATTAGCCCATTTATTCATGGTTTTACTTTAACCTTTCCTAATGTTTCTAATAATTGACTTTCATGTCTTAAGTTTCAAGCTTTATAGAGCTCTTATTAATGGATCATACTAGATTTTTCATAGCCTCATCCTCATCCAGGATTTTACTAGCCTTGAATTGATGGGAACTCACAATTGGATTCATGTACTGAAACCCTCCTTTAGAAAACCCTAGCTTGGAGTCTTGGTTCAAATTCAAATTTGGTAGGAACAAATTTGGTGAGAATGATTTAAGATTTTACTTATACTTAAGCCCAATTTTATGCTAAGGCTTGGTTATGTTTTTTAACATAACAGAACCTTATTCTAAAATCATGTTTGGTCCCTTGTGTTTCCCCTCTTGTTCCCATTATTTTAATAAAGTTTAAAATTCATGTTTTTAGGGTCCTTTATTTTCCTAGCTTGGTCCTATTTGTTACACAATTAGCCTAAAATCTTAGTCCTAAGGCCCCATTCATGTTTATTAACACAAATGAGGTCTTAGTCCTAAAATTTTAGCCTAAGTTCTTATTTCAACCCAAACCCTAACTTAAGCATTTTTCCTCGTTACAAGATCAACGACTCTTATTTTATTGTGTAGGATGATTAGATGAAGCGAAGGAGACCAGATGGATCCAAAGCCTTTGATCTATCAAACCAATCTCAAATGAGCCCTTGGATCATGATCAATGATATTCAATTAAAAAAGACCAAATATCAAATGATGTGTAATCATAATTAAGGTTAAAGGTCCCCTTATTATCAAATATAGACTTAGCCTAAGTTTTACCCTAAGGTATCATATTTATTAGAACAAAAAAACCTTAAGATAAAACTTATGTTACCAATTTAATATTTGAAAAGGGTCAATCATGTTCAGTTATATAGGTTCATGATCAATGGTCAATGAATACTTTTGCAAACTGATCCGATGGAGTAGACATAGCATTTAAATGGTAGAGGCCTAAGAAATCCCATCAGGATGATAAGTGTCACCATCTCAGGAACCTAGATTTAGATTGATGCTGCACAGACCCTCCCCAAGGTCAAATAAAGTCCAAAGCTAAATAGTCCCATGGACTCACCATGTGGCACTATAATATTTTAGCTTGGTATTAAAAGGGTCCCATGTATTAATACTTATACTCAACCTAAGTTTTTATACTAAGGTTTACTGTATTTTATTAGTATAATTAAACCTTAGGCTAAAACCTTAGGTTATGATTATCATATTCAAAGGGAACCATTTTATTATGATTTTATACTTAGGCCTTTAATTTAGTTAAATTTTCATAAATGTGATCAATGAGCTTACATGATCTTCTTCATGATTGGAGGGACCAATAGCTTAAATATTCTCATATGATGATCAATAATATGCACTTGATTGGGACTAGATGATCTAATAGAGTGTGTCAAATCCAATATCTATTCACCTAAAAGAATCCATGATCTTAAATTTTATGTTCTTGACAACTTAATTTAATGCCTATGATGTCATCATTGATGATCATGAGGCTATCAAAATTTAATCTCATCGATCATCTTGTTTAAACATAAGATATGATTTAAAACATGGCTAAGGCTTATTACTTATGTTGTAATTGAATGGAACCCCCTTTTTATAAATAAAAACTTAAGGTATTTAAACTTAATGATAAAATAAACTTGTGGTCTAATATTTGTAGCAATATACTTAGTCTGAGTCTTTATTCTAAGGTTCCAATTGTATTTATTAATTCAATAAACCTTAGGCCAAAGACTTATATTATAGTTTTATTTTAACTAGAAGTCCCTATATCACAACTTAGGTTAAAAATATTTAACGTAAAGTTTCATCATGTTTATTGACACTATAAAATCTAAGGTTAAAATGTTACATTAAGACCACTCATTATTTATCTCCCCTTTAAGTATATATAAAAAACTTATCTTAAATATTATAGCCTAAATATTACATCATGTTTATTAACATGACATGAACTTTAGTCTAAAGTATTTATCCTAAGTTCCTTTACATGTGCTATAAAAACTTAGCATAAATATTTTTAGCCTAAAGTTTATTTATTATTTACTAACACAAAATAAACTTTAGTCTATAATATATTTAGCCTAAGTTCCTTCGCGAATCTGAAAAATCTAAATCCTTTGTTCTATTAGATCAATGGAATGCATCTACTTGTATAATGATCGATGGTCCATGATTACTCAAAAAAGGTGATTAGATGAGGCACAATCATCAAATACTATTTAGTGAATCCGTGAGGGCCTATATGATTGGCACATGACAAACATGCATTCACTAATGAATTGCAATCAACTATGAGGCCTAACATAAAGATAATAAATAAATATCAACCCCTAGGATCACGATCAATGGTATTGATTGATCCATAAATAAAAATATGATGGTGAAAAGGAAAATATGTATTTTGAAAAGACAACTGCTAGTTCCTTTAAGGTATTTATGACAAATGTCGTAAAAGTTGAAAATAAACACCATGTAGGGACCACACAAGAATACATGACAAAATCAAATATTTGGTGGGCATGAAAAGGCAAAGTTATAAAGTTATGGGTCTAAATCAAATCTGAAGCATGAATTTGCCTAAGTCTAAGCTACCATCACCATTAAAGGTATAGAAATCCCTAGCCTCCATACAAAAATCCCATTTTTGAACTCTAATAAATCACAATCAAGCTAGAAAGAGTCCAATTGTTATCTAAGTGAGAAAAATCTAATACAAAGGCTAATCGAGGACCATTAGTGAATAATTTGTAAGTTTCATAGTCATGGTATCTTGAAGACAAAAATAAATGGATGACATCAAGTTATACTTGAATTTAGACAATGAGGGAAGGGTCTTTAAGGATACTAAATTTAATGTTGTGATATTAAATATAGGGAACAAAAACTAGTCTAAACTCTTATAGACTATTGAGAAGATGTAATTTATAACAAGGGAGGAGTATAAGAATGATATGATCCTTTAGAGATATAATGACCTAGTCTCTATCCAAATGACTAGTCTCTACTATACCACTGTAAAACCTAAGGTATTGCATCATTGATGTTGTTACCCCCATTTTCATTGATTGTAAAGTTGAGAAATATTAGATATTTCATGAATGTACTTTTATAAAGGTAGTATATATTTACCCACACACATTTGAAAACTAATACAAACTAGGTAAGCCCCAAGTAGACTTTCCCATAATTAGATCATGGACTAGTAAGAATGACTTGAGCATTATCCTTGCCCCATGGCTATTTATTGAAACCAATGTAATATAAGACCTTATCTAGAATATCCTAATTTCCAAATTTAGGGAAGGGATCATAATAATCATAACCTTACTAAATAGGTTATTTGGATCCCCTTCCACCACACATTTTAATAAGATCTAGGTTCACTATGTATACTTCATGGTAGAGAAGGGATTTAAACCCTAAATTATTGAGATGATTAAAATTTGTTTGAAGTAATAATTCACAACCATTACGAAGAAAACCAACAACCACTTTTCTATGATGTCTTATCTCCTAGATGCCCTCTTGGCCACCACTAATATCCTTGACTTAAAGAATTGGTCACCTGATGGGAGACACATTATTTCCCATCACTATTCCGAGTTACACATATTCAAGTATAGACATAATATACAATTCATTGGTTATTATGTGTATCCAACTTTGATAGAAGCTATTACAAGGATTCCCATGGGCAAGGTCAGCGTTTTGGTCAAGAAGTATGTAGAGTTAATGGGAGACATCTTGTTGTATCTAGATTACAAAGTGATAAGAATAAAAGGGACCCTAGTTCAAACCTTCAAACTATCGGTCCATGTGCCAACCAAATTTTTAGAACAAGATATTTTATACCAACTCTTCAATGACATAGATCATGTGTGAAAAAAGAAAAGGAAAGGAATCCTTCACCCTTTTCCTTTGACCATCAGTAAAACTATACTATAGAATTAGGATAATAAATATTCATTCAACTTACAATTGGATGATCTGAGGTAATGTGACCCTCATAACAGTGTCATAGAACATTTAAAATTAAGAACAATGAGATACCCCTATAAATGTAGGATTGGTGTTCATTATATGATGTACAATACAGCCACCAATTTCATAGAGGTGTTAGCTAGGTTAAATAATCATAACATTAAGCATGAGGCCAAGCTAGCTAGAAATGATAAGCCACATAGAGAGATCAAGTAGATGGCACCCATATAATACCAATTTTTTCTTAGACACTCTTCTAGGCCCCCTCCAGAGAAACCATTAAAAAAACCCCAAACACAAGTAGAATAAGGACCTAGGAAAGAAATTATAATGGAAACTTGGTAAAGGGCCATCATCCTTAACTTATCCTAATAGACCAAAGTACCTAATAGAGTATATTGACATGACTACACTAGATCTTGATGAGACAGTGAAAGATTTACTTAAGGTGCTTACTAAGACATATGCATTAGATGAATAAGAACAAGATGAGGAACTTTAGGCCTTATCCAAGGAATCATGATAATAAAAATGGAATAAAATTTCAATGGATGTGGTTCTAGTTACACCCCTCAAAAGGAAGGCTGAGTTGGCATTAGTCCTAATTAAAAATAAGAAGCCAAAGTTAACCTTCACTCATATTTTGAGTGAGTTTAACCTATTCAATGATGATAATCTCATCCATGGGTCAATCATCCCTAAATGGCTCATTTATGGGAAGATACAAAAGATTATAACATTATAACATTCATGAGTCATGACCCAAATAATTAACATCAATGTCCATGATGAGGTTAAGCCATGGATAGTGCCTTTAATGAAAGAAGAAGAGGAAATAAGGATGACCACCATAGGAGGGTCAATAATAATTTAGATATACACTCATAGAGCCTTAAATATCACATAGATGGATATCCTAGAAACACCAAAGATCATAGAGTCAACAATAAGTGTGGAATTAAATCTAGAGATTGCAAGCTTAGAGAGGGTAACTACAAATAAGATCATTTTTGGGAGTGAGGATTTTAACTTTCAAAGAGTTGAACCTTTTGTGAGTTTAAATCTAGTAGGAGGTTAACCAATTAATGAAGACATAGTTGGAATAGAGGATGCCCACTCAGCCCAATTAAAAATAGGTATCAAAGGCCTATATCAAAAAATAAAAAACCTATAGAAGTAAAAGGAGGATCTAGATACATAGGTTATTTTATCATTTATTGAAGAAGTGATGAATATGTTTGAAGTATATTTATATGACATGTTTAAGACCTTTAAAAAAATTAAGATAAGGAAGAGTCCATTATCTCACTAGGATGAAGTATCCAAGGGTTTATTAGCCTAATGGCAAAGTTCAAGAGATAAAATGAAAGAGTTAATTACCATACTAATTGAGGGTTAGATTACTATTATTAGGACCATTAGCCTATCCCATTTAAATTAAATTATGGGAATAATTATGGACAAAATCTAGAGTTTGAGTGCATGGTTAAAAAATTTGGAGAGGATCTTAAGGGATGATGAAGAGTTGATAGGTAGGATTGAATAACTTTTAAGCACCATGATTACTAATCCTACCATAATTATCTCCTTTAGATTCATTAGAGATGATGAGTATAACAATAAGGTCACCATAGCTATGCAAGAGGTTAAGATCAAGAGTTAGGGATAGTCTGGGAATGATAATAATAGGGTCATGTGCATGATCCTGACTGCATAAGAGAATATTTTTGAGGCAAGGATTATCAAAGAAGAAATGGCTAAGAATGGTAGAGATTTTGTTGACTTGGTAGACCAGGAGGATGAGTAATTCTTAGATATAGATGTCAACTTAAATTTGGTGAAACACCACAAAGCCATTAATATTCTTTAAGATCAATAGGGGATCTCTTTAGCATAGGGCCCACTAGATAACTAACAATATTACACTTTGTAAGAAACTTTGTAATATTCAAAGGTAGAATATTATTTTTTTAAAGGCATGTGATAGTTTGTTAGGACATTTGCCTATAGGTTAGCCCACTTTAGAAAAAGGAATTTATTCTATAACTTTTGTAAAAAGGATAATTGTCCTTACCTTTGTACATTTATAATCTCATGACTGACTAGTATACTACCTAAGTCCATAATAAAAGGTAGTACTATCATTTTGTAAAGGGAGAGAGTTTTTAGAGTAAAAACTATTTTGTATACTTAGATCAATTAATATAAACAAGGAATAGTGAGAATTTTATCCAAAATCTATTTGTGTCAATTTTTATATGTATTCTCTCACATTTATTGATTGGGATTTCTATATTTGAATGGTCTTCATTGATTCTTGATATGCATATGTGAATGTAGAGTTGTTAACTTGTGCTTATGTAAGGTTAATTTAAATATCTTAGGTTCATTTCACTTCTCTTTCCTCCCTTATAGGTGTGATAATGTAATTTGATTGTGAATTAAATATTTAAATTGAATCTAGTTTCTTATTTGCATTATTCCATCCTATCCTTAGACAATTACCTGGTACACGGTAAGATCTGCGTTAAATATATTTCATGTTATGTATTGGTTTAAATGTATGTCTTGATGAAATATAAACCTTGTCATAATATTTAGACTTAAAATTAAAACATCTTTTTTCTAACCTACCCTTCTTTTTACTTCTTTTTGACCAAATCACTCTAGTTTAAACTTTAATTTAAATATTCATTTAGATTAATATTTAGTTTAAAACTTGATCACAAATTCACTAATAATAGAATAAATATCTTTTATTTTACCAAGTTTGGGCATGGTGGCTCCCAACCACAAATCAATATAAATATTATCAAATAGTTTATTGCTCCACCCCTATTTCACCATAGGTAACTAGATTACCATAACCTACTACTCATGTTTTGGAGTCCATGAATTCTAAAATGATAAGCATTATTTAGACACTAAGATCACCTATGATACATTTATAGGCACCAACAATTGTCATAGCTTTTTCATGTGAATCAGAATTCACATCCTTGAATACATCCTAAATAGCTAAATAATTATCATACTCATTATTAAACATAGTCAAATCAAAAATCATGTCAATGTACTCCATAGAGTCCTTAATAGAGAATTTAGAAGGTGGAAGCACCCATCTAAATACCCTAGATTAAGAGGGAATTGTTACCTATTCAATTACATGACTCTAATGATAATTCAAGTAGTCATTTTATTATTAGAATAAATTCACAATGGAACATAGACAACTAGGGCTTTATGTTCTCTATGAAGTGTAAGTTTTCATGAGTTTGTTAGAAATTAATTAAAATAATGTCTCTTTATAGTTCAAAGATATATATTCAAGTCTAAGACTTTTATTCCCATTCATGTGCCATTAATTTCCAATGTCTCCAAGATTTGATTTATTCATTTAATTCAAATTCTATCACTTCACTTTTATAGGTATGCCATGTAACCTTTATATACATTCAATAAAATGTCATGTTGTAGCCTTAGACAAGTGTCATCTCAACATTACTTTCATGCAATACTATTTATGCCATGTAGTCTACCTTTCAATGTTGAGTGTCAGGTATTACTTATACATGTACCACTTTAACACTTGGTATCCTTCTCTCTCTCCTAATCCTTTTGATGGTTTTGATAGGTGTACATTCCATCAAATTTAGGCTCATGCTTTTTTGGTTTTACATCCTTATGATGGTGTCTTACCATGTGGATTCTCCTAACTCTTCCATTGGTAAATTGAAGATTTAAGTGCATGCTAACTATTATTTTAGCTATGAGTAAATATTTCACCACACATCATGATATTAATTTCCTAGTTTATAAAAAACTACAAGGTATACATGGATTACTCAGGGGTTGGGGAGTAGGTAGATTCCACCATGCATCACAATATTACTTGGACAATAACCCAGCGCTTTAAAAAACTGAAAGATCTACATAGACCACCCTGGGGATATGGATAAGTATGATTTATCCATGTGTAATCATCTTGATTACCCACTTACTTGAAGGCTCTATGCTCTATAATAACATCTCCAAGATAGTGGATTAACAAGATTTCATCATGTGGTGTCATCTCACTCACCCATTTTATTCATCTCTAATGGATTACAAGGTCTACACAAACCATCCTAGGGATATAGGATATCAATATTTTTATGCATTAAATTATCCCAATCATCTTCTTACTTTGATATTTATTAAAAAACCTTCGTGAGCATAA
>JARHVA010002653.1:1640000-1827500 GCA_037957365.1 Torreya grandis
TTTATGGTTTTCTCTTTTTGTCATCCCCGAATGCTTCCATCTACACTATCCTCTCAAATGATGATCTCCCTCTATCATACTCTGAGGTATGGATCCATCCTACATCCACCTCATAATAGTCAAGGTAGTTAGTCCAAAACTTAATTATATCCATTTAATAATATTGTATAACTAACAAACATGATCATAATGTATAGAGTATAAAAGTATAACTATCTCATAGAAAATCAATCATGTAAATTAAGCAACATATAATTATCTCATCATCTAGTATGACATAAATCTTAATCAAGTAATAGATAATTAACTAAAAACATAATAAACCATAGATAAAATAGGTTATTTATCTTAGAGATAAATTGGGATGTGACATCCTTCCCCCCTAAAGCTGGTCATCATCCCCATAACATTCAAATAAAAGTTATGAATTTTAAAAATTATTCAACATAAAATATTATAGCATAAAAAAATAAATCAAGTAAATAGATTTGGAAACAACCTATAACACTCATCATATTCCTCCCAAGTGGCATTAACTTCGTAATAATGTTCCCACTAGACATTCCACTGTGCACTTCTCTATTACACAAACTAAGTTTGTGAGTGTTAATAATTTTGATTGGTTCTACCATGACCACCCCAAGATCCAAAACCTGCAATGCATTCCAATCCAATACATGTGAAGGATCAACACCATACTTTCTAAGGTAAGACACAAAAAAGAAATTATCCAAAATAGTTAGAGATAGTGGTAATGTAAGCTTATACAATACAAGATTGACCACTTTTGAAACCTCAAAGGGTCACACATATCTCAGTAAAAGTTTTGCTAACTTCTTAAATTTAATCAAGATTTTATGAAGCTTAATCTATAAGAACACTTTATCATCTACAAAAAATTACGTAGCTTTTTTCTTTAAATCAACATAACTTTTTTGTTACTATCGGCATAAATTTTTTATAGATCAGTATAACTTTAATAAAAATCCTTATTAAATGGAGTTAATAAGAGATAAGAAACCCTAATCATATAAAAACTTCACAATAACTGATTAAAATAATCATTATATATCCTTAGTATTATGCATGGCTTTTGACTTTATTAAATCTAGCATTGACTTTCCTTAGTCCATATAGACAAATAAAATGACAAGTCACATTCAATATTAATCCATGAAATGTCGGCTATCAACAAATCAATATAACATAAGTACTATATCAGAAGTGTAATACATATATGAATATTAAAGTATTATTGACTATGTTATAAATTCATCCAATAATTAATTATAATGTATTCAAACTCACTATAATTTAACTCCCTAGGTTAGATAAATAACCATAGCCTTTAGCAAAGAATAAATAAACATAATGATATTATCTAAAATACTTTGTCTAATAATTCATTTAATTTTTAAGCACTACTCTTACGTTAAAACATTAACTACATTTTATCATGCTAATTATTATAACAATAATAATAACTTTATAATAATTGATCAATCTAAGTAATAGAATGCATCTTTTACCACAACAAAGAATCCAAATAAGCACTTTAAATACAAACACTCAACTATGTATTATATAGCCAATTATTTATTATCAAAAAATGGTAAGTCACATTAATACATGAATAGATTCATTCAATCAACCCAACTATAACATTAATAGTTAATAAAGTAGTAATAACTAGAATATTGAAATTACGTACAACATCATGATTATAAATTAACAAAAGATCACAATAGACATAAACAACAAAAAATAAAACATAGGAAGACTATCAACTTATGACAATAATGAAGAAACATATTATTATACTATGGTGTGTGCATGGGTTTCTAGTATTTTATTTTTCTCATCCCCCAATGCCTCCATCTACACTATCCTCTCCAATGATGATCTCCCTCCATCATACTATGAGGGATGGATATGTCTTACATCCAACTCACAATAATCAAGGTAGTTATCTCTAAACATAATTATATCCATAGAATAATATTGTATAACTAACAAACATGATCATAATGTATAGAGTATAAAAGTATAGCTATATCATATAGAATCAATCATGTAAATTAAGAAACATATAACTATCATATAATCTACGTATGACATAGATATTAATAAAATAATAGTTAATTAACTAAAAATCATAATAAACCATAGATCAAATAGGTTATTTAGCTCAGAGAGAAATCAAGATTTGACATCCGCCCCTCTAAACCTGGTCATTATCTTGATGACATTTATTCAAACACAAGTAAGAATTTAAAACATTATTCAATAGAAAATAATATAATATATAGTATCAAATATAGAAAATAAATTTGGAAACAACCTATAAAACTCATCATAGTCCTCCCAAGTGGCACTAACTTCATAATAATGATCCCACTAGATATTTCATTATGACACTTCATTATGAGTGTTAATTATTATAATTAGTTCTACTATGACCACCCTAGGATCCAAATCCTATATTGCATTCCAATCCAACACATTTTAGGGATCAAAAACCTATTTTTTAAGATAAGACACATGAAATACATTATGCAGAAGAGTTAGAGATAGTGGAAATGCAAGGCTATACACTACAAGATTGACCACTTCCAAAATTTTAAAGGGTCCCACATATTTCAGTAAAATTTTTGTTGACTTCCTAAATTTAATCAAGCTTTGTGAGGCTTAATCTTCAAAAACACTTTATCACCTATAGAAAACTACATAGATTTTCTCTTTAGATTAGCATAACTTTTATGTCTATCATTGGTCTCAACCAACCTCTTATTAATTGTCTTGACTTTCTCTCTAATTTATAAAAGCATCTCAAGTCCACAAACTACCTTGTATTCTAACGTGTCCCAACAGATTGGTGTTTTACACCTACTTCCATAAAATGCCTCAAATAGAGCCATCTTTAATGTTGAATCGTATGAGATTTTGTAACCAAACTCCACTAATGGAAGCTAATATTCCCACTTGTATTTTTAATCCATGTAATACATACAAAGAATATCTTCTCAAACTTGGTTAACTCACTCTATCTATCCATCATTTTGTGGGTGATAATTAGTGTTAAAATTCAACTGCATACCTAACTAAATTTAGAGTTAACCAAAACCTAGAATTCATCTATAGATCTCGATCTTAAATGATCTTATCTATAAAACCATGTAATCAATACACTTCTTTCATGAATCTCTTTGCAAGAATAAGTGCATCATATGTCAAGTTTTTCAGTATGAACTGGGCTATCTTAGTTAATTTTTCAACTATAACCAAGATCACATCATGTTAGTTCCATGATAATGACAACCCTTAAATGAAGTCCATTCTAATCACCTAACACTTATATTATGGTATATCATGTGGATATAACAATCCACTTGGATGCACATGTTTAGCTTTCACATGTTAACACTCTAGAAAATGAGACATAAAATATGTTGCATATCTCTTGATTCCTTTTGAAAAATAGAGTGGTCTAAGCTCATCCATGATATTATTTACTCCTATATGTCCTAAATATGGGGCATTGTGAAATTACTTTATCATTGTTCTCCTCAAATTCTCTTTATCAGGCACATACATCCTACTATTTTACCATAAAATAACATCACTCTCTATTTTGAAACCTTTATACATATGATTCTAAGCATTCTCAAATATTTTTTTCCTAATTTGATCATATAATTCAACTCTTGGTGATAATATGACTACTTAATCTTAGAAATTACTCCTAATAGTATCCATCACTTTTGTGTACCTCCTATGGCTTAGAGCATTAACTAATATATTCTCCATTCCTTTGATATGATTAATATCAAAATCATAATTAGATAAGAACTCTAACCATCATATTTTATGAGCATTCAAGTTCAGTTGGGTGAATATGTCCTTGAGTCCCAAGTTATCAATCTTGAGCTCAAATGGTTTCCCCAATAGATAATGCCTCCAAACATGCACAATTATCACAATTTCTAGGTCATGAAGGGAATAATTCACCTTATATGGATTTAGTTTCATGGAATCATAGGCTACCACTAAGCCATCCTACTTAATAACTCTTCCAAGTCCATACTTAGATGAATCCATGATCATTGAGAATTGACCATTAAGATCAATAACTCTTAGTAATGGTGATAAATTAAGCCTCCATTTTAGTTCCTAAAAATGTATCTCACACTTTTCTAACTAATAAAAAAATTGATTCTTCCATTGAAGAGTGAAACTAGATTAACTATCTTAGAGAAATTTAGAATGATTTTCCTATAATAGCCCGTTAATCCCATGAAACTCCTTACCTCACATTCTTTGGTTTTTTCCACACCATGATGGATTTTATCTTTGATTAAAACACTAAAATACCATCTATAGAGATAATATGTCTCAAATACTACACTTTATTTTGTAAAAATGCACACTTTTACAACTTGACATATAGCCTATGCTTTATTAAATGCTACAAAACTAGTTCCAAATGTTATAAGTTCTCTTCCTTATCCTTGGAATAATTGAGGATGTCATCTATAAAAACCAAAATAAAAGGATCTAGATATTCTCTGAACACACTATTCTTAAGATTCATAAATGTTAGATCAATTATCAATCCAAATGGTTGAACTCATAGTGCCCATATTGAGTTTTGAATATTGTTTTCAAAATATTATCATCATAGATTCTCAACTGATGATACCATGATCTAAGATGAATCTTAGAAAATAATATTTCCCCTCATATTTGATCAAAGAGATCATCAACTTTTGGCAACAGATATTTGTTCTTGATCATTAATTTGTTTAATATCTTATAATATATACATAGACAAAGAGTGTCATCTTTCTTCTTTATGAAGACAACTAGTGCATCCCATGGTGACACACTTGGTCAAATCAACCCTTTCAACAACAACACTTGAAGTTATGACTTTAACTCAACTAATTTGGTGGCTATCATTCTATATGGTTTTTTAGACTATGGTTTTTATCTATGTATGATATCAATCAAGAAATTAAACTTGTGCTTTGGTGGAAATCTTGGTAATTCTTTTGTAAACATGTAATGAAATTTCCTTACAAAAGGATAATCTTTGATGGATGGTTCCTTAGATTCCTCCTCATTTAGCTTAGTGATAAATTATTGAAATCCCTTATTTTGAGCTTTTTTGAGTTGAATTATATAAATATGCCTTAGCTTGAACTCCCTTTTCTCACCTTAAAATTATGTCTAATTTCCAAAATCATCTTAAAACTCAATCTTCTTCAAATAATAGTAAACCTTGGATTTATTCTTCATAATCCAATTGACTCCTAAGATCACATCATATGACACCAATAATTTAGCAAAATAATTCACTACTATAGTGAATCTAGGTAACCTAATCTCCATTTTGACTATACATTTGTAAAATTTGACCTTATACTCACTCCCATACTATACCCACCATACATTTACCATAACTCTAGATTTTATAGATAATTTACTAAGCATTATAAGAGAAATAAAAAAATTTGTATCTCTTGTGTTAGTTAAAATATAAATTATATGATCTAACAAAATACCTAATAGTTTTATGGGTGAATCTTGATACTCAACTTGATGATTGTCAATAGTTACATGAATCTATTACTAGAATGTACCTTGCTGAGAAGTAGAATCCTTGTTTTTTTAACTTGTCTTGAGGACATTATTGAGCATAATGGTCACCTCCACATATAAATCAACCTCCAACTAATCCTTTCTTATTATACTATTGGTTTCCCTTGAAAGCATTACAAATTTTCCTATACCCTGAATAAATGTTGAAATTGGTGTTCTAATTATTGAACTAACTCTTGGAGCCTCCACTCTTTTAATTCTATTTATTATTTTTGAAAGTTGGTTTATAAATTCCAAACTTATTTTTGAACTTGCCTCTGACTTGGGCAAGATATTTTAGTTTTTTTCTTGCTTGAATGCCTTCTCAAACACCTAATCCATGGTAGATGGACTATGTACATCTACTTCATAACCAATTTTGGTTTTAATTCCATAATGAATTTCATAATCATGAACCTGTCATATACTTGATATTGAAGTACATAATTAATTATTTTGGTGAATTACTCCCATTATTTATTCATTAATAATTCCCCTTGCTTAATATTGTAAAAATTTGTAAGTTTTTAATGAAGGTATAGTTGTGGAAGCCATTATGACCTAAGCAGTGTCATAAAATATTCCCAAGTGGTGGTGGTTGAGTTGAGGTTCATCTTGAGCCTAAATTTTATAAGCTCTCCATACTAATTTCCTAAATTTATAGTAATTATGAATCCTAAAATATTTATCCATTTATATCATCCATGCTTTAGCTCCATATCCCAATATAGTTCCATCAAACTTGGTGGATTTAACTTTTTCATATCCCATGCCAATTCTATAACTAATCGAGCTCTCACATTCCATATCACTTCATCATGTCTCTAAATTTGAGGATTTTCCTATTGATAAGTATGATCTTTAGGTTTCTCTTGATCATTATCATCTTCATGGCCATGCACTTCCTATTTTAGGGCCACATTTGGTCCCTAGTCTCATGGTTGTGATGACTTGATCTAATTTCATAGATTTCTCAGTGGTAAACTAATTTAGATCAATAGGGTGATTGGTATTTGAAGTACCCCGACTTACTGTTCTAGCATAGATCATTGTTATTCCTAATTAATAAGAAAATAAGTTTGCATTAGTAGACATATTAAGTCCTACAATTTGAGCCTTAACTCTGATACCACAATTTAATAACCTCACTAGGTTTTATTAGAATATAGTATTTTTAAAATTAATTACTAATATTCTTCTTACATATTTCACCATGATAAATGTTATTAGTGATATTTCACTAACTACATTATTTTAGTTAATCAAAAGGTTTATAGCTAATCCACTTAGTTAATCATCATCATGAAAAGATATAACAAATAATGCATAATGTTGAATAAATAAAAAATATTGCATCTAAATCATTAAATTAATAGTACAAATTTATCCATGGATGATACAATAGTACAACCCTTATTGTAGAATTATAATGAGTAATATTACATTTTAAGAAACAATTAATTATTTCAAATAATAGTAATAATACATGATAAAAATCTCCATAGATCATGAGTCTCTTAGACTAAAATATCAATCTATAGTCTCAAGTGTAGTCTCTAGTTTAGTACTCCTACAAGGAGGGATTTAATCATTAGAAGGCTTTCCTACATGAACCAAAAACCATAGATCCTCCAAAATATTTCTCAAAAAAGAAATGGCCCTCCCTTCATCTATGGATATATAATGATGGTCTAGGAATCCAAAGTGATAAACTCAAACCCATGTGTTGTAGATGTCTAATACATAATGTGTACCATAAATAAATCCATTATAATATAATATCACACAAATATGAAAACTATATCAACATATGAAATGATAATGTTTAACTATAAACATTGTTTTGGACAAAGTTTTCACATACTTATGATCTCTAGGATCAGTCAATTTCATACGCACCACTCAATTAGATTACACCTCATCTTGCATTTATGGCACTAATTACACCAGTGGAATCTATCCACTACTTATTTATTAGCATAACAGGATATATAAATAGCTTTCCTACATTATGTATGTCTTAGAGTATTCCATAAACTCTAAGTAAACATTTAGTTGATAAAATATTCCTAATTCTCTTTTATATAATTGATAAATCCTTATTTACTAGTTTGACTGAAAAAACATAGAATACATGTGATTTACAATTCTTACACAACCAAACAATTATACTTCTATTTAAATTACTCAAATCATTCAATTCATAGTAAAACTTGAATTACAAGTATACAAAAATGATCAAATATATACACTCAGTCAAGTATGTCCAAAATTGAGAATTCTAATAATAACTTAAACGTTGACCGCATAAACATTCATACAAGTTACTTATTAAAATACATACTCAAGATTATCATAAACTATGCAAGGCTCTACATTCAAAAATCATAGACCAATCTGAAAATATACAAATACACAAACAAAATTAAATATTCTATTTTAAATATAGCCTTAATGTTTACATAATTTGAATACAATAGATTCATTTGATAATCATAAACTGAGCCAACTCAACATTCAATTTTTATTTATATATTTCTATGCATAAATCTTAGTATGCAATCAACTGTTCATACCCTTACCCATTCTAGGCTTTAACTATTCAGGGCTTATCCCAATTTATCCCCAAACCTATATATGTATAAATATGTATGCTATAAGATTTAACATAGAATAAAATATATATACTATGATCATTATTTGTAATTTATAAATTCATTTAAAACTTGAAGCAAATAGAATTAATTCAAAAACTAAAACTTTTAATTCATTTATATAAGCACCCTCAATTGGTTATGTCTAATACACATAATTTCTTTCAAAATCCCTAAATTTCAAGATACACACACACACACACACACACACACACACACACACACACACACACACACACACACACACACACACACACACACACACACACACACACACACACACACACACACACACACACACACACACACACACACACACACACACATGTATGATTGTATGTGTGTGTGTGTGTGTGTGTGTGTGTGTGTGTGTGTGTGTGTGTGTGTGTGTGTGTGTGTGTGTGTGTGTGTGTGTGTGTGTGTGTGTGTGTGTGTGTGTGTGTGTGTGTGTGTGTGTGTGTGTGTGTGTGTGTGTGTGTGTCTACACACACATACATACATACATATTGTAGTCATGTAAAATTCAAAATTTGTTTAGTTTATTGTGGCTAATGACACCTAATCCATAGGTCCTCCTATTTTCTTGCACAACCCTTATAGGCTTTTTTTTCATTGATTCTGAGTCATCCACAGCCTTCTAGACTCAACACTTATAAACCTAGGTATCTCTTTCAGGCCCAGATCCATCTCCCTAGGTGTCATTCCCTCTAGACAATATCACCCAACTTAGACAGGAGCACTGAAATCCAGAGTGTCCTATTTTTGGCACTATATTCCAAATTCAAAATTAGTTCAAATGATCATTTTATCTTGGATCATTATCCTAATTCATGTTGGCATAATGTGAATTCATTTAACCCATGATCATTAAATCCCCTATAAAAGGCCATTCAAAATCCATTTATAAGGGTTAACACTGATTTAAACGAGAGAAGCAAGAATACAATCAAGTACACTCAATCACTTTTCCCTATTCTCTACATATAGCCTTTTAATATTATTCCAAGCCCATTCAAACCCTTACACCAGTCCCTATCCATCTAAAGTATACCCAATTTCACATCTAGTTTCATTTTCATACATAATTGTGCCAAACACTTCAATGGGAGAACTACATTAGCTTGATCCCTCCTTGGAGTATTGGTATGTAGGCAACATGACCACACACAGGGTGTGAAGTGAATCAAGTGTATCCTTTACATACCTGTTTTCTCTCTTTCCCAAACTTTCTTTCAAATTCAAGCATAAAGAGATCCTAGGGATTTTTAAGATTAAAATAGATGCACAATAAGCTCCTTAGACTTTTGGGCTTCAATATTTCACTAATAGAGTAACACAGACCTATCGAGTAGAACCCAAGAAACTTAGATCACCTAGAAAATAGCACAAAAAAAGGACTACAGCATCGAACAATAGGGTGTCCCACTTTTGGTGCTCCTATCTAATCATAAAATGAAGTTCACGGACCTATTTTGACACTATCCTAGTCTTGTACTTGAATTCTCAAATTAGACAACATAAAATAAACTAAGTTACATTTATCCTCATTCTCTTACTATTTTTAGAAAGGTCAAATTGCAATTAAATTTCACAAATTAGTAGCCATTATTAGGAATATTATTTACTAATTTTCCCTACTCAGACCTATTTATTAAATAGGAATTAAATTGCATTGTTCTTAAAAATAATAAAACATTTGGTGAACCTGACTTACTTCAAATTTTGTACAAAACCCCTAAAAACCCTAGGGTAAATTATTTATAATTTTTTTCCATAATTTATTGATTTTTTTTTGTATTTAAAAATCATAAATATCTAAGTTAATTGAAAATTTATCAATATATTTTTAAAAACTCTAGTTTGCACATACTAGGTCCTTTTTTTATACAAACACATTCCAATCACTATAAAAATATATTGCTAATTTTAGAAATATTTTCTATTTTTCCTAAATTTTTCAAGTAAAATTATAAAATTTTCCTATAAATTCATACCAATTTTTTAAATTATCATACTCATTTTAAAAATTCATTCAAAAAACCCTAGTTGCATCAACTAGCTCCCAGTTATTTTCCATTACTTTTCCACTCATTTTCTAAATTTTTTAGTTGCATATCAAACTCAATAAATCAATTTTAAATTTAAAAATTCATAGTATTTTGCATAAATATTTTTGAAAAATCCTCAGTTGCATATACTAACACTTATTTACTTCAAAAGTTATTACCTTACATGTTTAAGAGTTTTATATCCTTTGTATGCATATTCCATTTCCTTTTTTATATTATATCGGCTTAATATTTTCTACTATTATCCAAGGTGTTTTCCACATGCCACCTAATTTCCTTGCATCTCTTCCTTTGAGACAAAGTGCAAGACTTAGTGGTAATCCACCTAAATTTACCCAGATTCCTACTACTCAACCATATACATGGGTAAACAACCAACTTGGGTTCTAGTCATCGATTCTACACATCTATATTACACCAATTTCAATGAAGATAATTTTGACAAAGAGAAATATGAAAATAAAAATGATGATGTACACACCAATACTCATGTTCCACCACATTAGACTACTGATCCACTTCCACTTATTGTTGATGATGAATTTTTACTTAACAAAGACTTGATCCTCCAAAACTTTAGAGAAAGAATTAAGGAACAACCTAAATATCATACACTAATTTTATAATCTATCATGGAAATAAAAAAGGCTAAACAAAATGAGTTTTCTATCACCACTGAGAAACCAGTTGAAAATGATACTATGAGGGCAACTATGTTTCAATAACCCCCTATAGTAGCCCAACCTACCTCTATGCCACCAGTTACAACTATTACATCCCTTTCTCCTAATGTGGTATCCCTTATGTAAGAGATAATATATATTCAATAAAAGGTGATACATCTTGAGCAAGGTAGCAGTAGACCTATGTAGGCTTTGGATTCTTTTGCTCTTTTGCATACACCTTTAGTACATCATATAATTTTTACACCCTTACCATAAACTTTTGCTCAACCCAAGCTTAATATTTATGATAAAAGTGGTGATTTAGAGACATACTTGAGGGTGTTTCATGTAGCATGCTTGGAATATTTACCCAATGATTGGCTACTTACCAAGTTATTTCCATGGAGCCTAAAGGATTATGCTTTACAATGGTTTTATAGTTTACCAAATTAGTCGATTCAGGCATTCAATCCTTTAACTGACATGTTATTATCACACTTCACCATTAACATTGGTGATAATATCTCATGTGCTCAAATTTCTCAATAGAAATAATGACCAAATGAGCATCTCATGGACTATGTTCTTTGGTATAAGACCATCTTGGATAATATGACTAGACCCATGGTAGATCAGGAGTTACAAGACATCTTCAAATATATTCTTCTACTAGAACTTCATGAATCAATTATGTTCAAGTGATTCTCTTCCTTCACTAAATTATGTCATACACCAAAGGAAAGAGAAGTAAAACTCATTCAATGGGCAAACTCAAGTATACAAGCATTCTAGACATAATTAATAAGAGTAACAACAAAGTCCCATATAAGGTCAAGTTCAATTATACAAAATGGTAAAATCAATCTATAGTAAATGGAACTTTAGAGCCTCCTCAACATCTAGTTTTAACATCACCCCCTGACGTACTTTATCACATCTTCTAGTTCCTCTAGCCAAGGTTTTATAATAGCTTTTGGATTTTAATATCATTTCTGTCCCTCTTATTTAGGAAGTTGATCAAACCAAACCTCTTCCCAAGGGATATGATTAGTATGAAGTTTGTGATTACTATAGGGTACCAAGCCACACTACAAATAGATGAATTAGTTTGAAACATAAGATACATGACTTGATATATGATAACCTACTTGATCTTGGCACTTTAGTTGATCCTCCATAGGAAAAAACAACATTTGATAAAGATTTAAAAATATTCTTAGATCCATTTCCATATAATTCAAAATAAGATACAGGGGACACATAAGGGGTTCACCATACATATTATGCACATCCACCATTAGTTACATACCAGACACCTTTAATTGAGTCACATCCCTTAAGTGGTATGATCAGTATGTATGAGTCTAGAGTTATAACTAGACCTTTGATATCCTTCTTAGATTAGGATATTATGGAGGATAATTTAGATTATAATTCACTCTTTATCAAAGCACATATTCATAATCAACCCATTCAAAGTGTTCTCATCGATAATGGTTCTAGTGTCAACATGTGCACCATTACATTATTACAACATTTGGGTTATTCAAAGTAGGATATCAACCTAAAAGATATAGTTATCAATAGATTTAGTGGGCACATGCATATTTCATTGGGTGAGATTGCACTTCCTTTATAAACTAGTCCAACACATGTAACCACATGTTTTACTATAGTTCCCAGTGTAAGATTTTTTGATATGTTACTTGGTCACCCATGGAATCAAAAAATTTAACTAGTACCATCTATAGTTCACAGATATATGAAATTCATTCATGCTGATCAAGTTATTACAATTGGTGGAGTTTTATATGAGTTACCACTACCCACTTTAGAGTCATCTACTTTGTAGTCACTAGTTCCAAATTCTCCACTAGTATTAGTTTACCCACTAGTTACAGTTCTTCTTCCAGTATAGATTCAAACACAATTAACACATCCATTACCAATACAGAGGGTTCATACAACACCACAAATTTAGGATTATAGACAACTTCTAACTACATTTTTCATACCCAAATTATTTTCATTAAGATCTCATGGGTTTACACATAAAGCACATGTTTAGAGAGCATCTCTAACTTCCAGATGGGTCCTTAAGAACCCTACAGTTACATTCACTTCTAAAAATTATAGTGGGACCACATAGTCAATTTCTACTTTAGATATTTCAAATCATCTACAACATATATAGCTTTTAGAGCCAAAATCTTATCATTTTCATTTTTCTTCACATTCATACACGATTCCACTCCTTGATATATGATAGCATGATAGGGAGTCTCTCATGAGACTTATCAGTTAGTATCATCCTATCATAGCCTAATTATACATAATCTCTCTTACTTGATTGTACATAGTTCAAATATTTCAAAAAAAATAAAAAACAATACAAAATTCCAAAATATCAAAAACATTTTGATTTTATGCATCATCTATACTTTATATTACTACTATCTTGTTAAGACCTGCATTTTTGGTTTCATGCTATGGTTTATCAATTATGTACATTACCATGATTCACTTGATCTTCTTTGAGTGTGTGCAGTGACATCTAGCTACTTGATTGTTTCATTATACCCATTGAGGGGGCATTATTACTTTTACATTTGAGACACACATCAATATACATACCCACTGGGGGAATCTTATACATGAAAACACCATCCAAGGTATGTCCATTTTAAACTACACACTCTAATTTATCATACTAATTTACATTACTTACTAGATTACATAGATTATTATGCCTTCATTTCACTAGTATCTAGCACTTGTGTATTTCTTAGAATATACCTAGTCTTGTACTAAACGTGTCTTACGTACTTTCACTCTTGCTTTGATTAGTTAGATGTGATTGTACCTTTCCAATTTTTACATGCTTTCCTTTATTTTTGTATGTAGCTAGATGAAATTGATTTTCCAATACTATTTTTCTATCTTATATGTGTCTTAGGACATCTACCAATGTCTTTTGATTATATTCATGTGTGTGTACCTTTGGAAATTTACCAATGTCCCTTGCTTGTACTCTTCTATATACCTATGGCCCTGATTTCAATCAGTGTTTGTTTCAAATGTATGTGTATGTGGAATTCAAACATGATATGTATGTTTGCTTCTAGTTTGAGTGACATGTGCTCATGTCCCTTGTTTGTGTGGCCCCTTGGCCAACCTTGTATGCTTCTTGATTCTTGATCCATGTTCTTGTTTGCTTGATTGATTTTTTTATTGTTACAATGCCATGATCCATATCATGCATTTTCCTTGCATTCTTGGATGCCATGATGGACATCATTCTCCATCCCTCCTTGATAACTAAAAACTAACATATAATATTTCTAATTCTAGTTTATTACATTGCACATGCTTTTACATTGTTATATCTATCTATGCATACCCATGTTGATCTAATAATATCTCAATACAAACATTGCTATATATAGATATATCTTATCAAATATCATTGCTATATCATATATCTATGCAACTTAACACACTTGTAGGACTCTTTTCTTCTGAGGGCAGTCATTACAAGTTCATAATTCCTACCATTAGAAGAGGGGGAAACAAATAAGGGTTTTGTCATAAAGATAAAAGATCTTAATAGTCAAAATAAAAAAAATTATATCACCCAATTTATAATTGAAGGTCAAATAAATTAGAATAGAATAGAAAAATACTGATAATTGTAGATTAATAACTAGTGTCAACATAAGATAATAGTGCCAAAAATGGACAAAAATGCCAAACATAGGGGTGTCCTAATTTTGTCACTCTTTCCAAAGTAGAAAAACACCCATGTTTTCTAGTAACAAACAATTTTTTTTTTATCTTAGATATAGTTTTGGCACATACAAATCAGTCAGAATCAATAGTTTTAGTATAGTTTTCTCAATAAATCAAGATATAAGGGGGTATCATATGCATCATGATGACTCTCATTCCTAGTTTTAAATTAGGAAATTGACATAACTTTTAGATCAAAATATATGTTCCAAACACTAGTGATTAGGGCTAATGTGCACAACATATGTGTCTTATTTATTTTTAAGTTTAGTTTATTACCCAGGAATTCTTAGTAGCTACGTGCCTTGCTACATTTATATGTGGTTTTCATTACTTATAAAGTTGAACTTTCATACAAGTTCAACTTATTGATTACTTGAGTTCCTGAGTTACTTTTCACATAAGCATATTGCACCAATTTTAGAGTGGCTTCCATATAAGCCTAACCTCCTCTTTCAAAATGGCCAAGAGTGGCCTAATTTCTAGAATACATTTGGCTATCCATGCCAAATTTTTAGACTTTCAAATCATTCGTGGGCTTTATAAGCAATTTGATATGACATCTATTCTATACCGGTATTACTTCATAGCTTCACATAGTAGGCAATGATGGAGCCAAAGGCTTAACTAGCCTTTGTAATTTTGAACCACCTATTTATAAATCTTGGACACATAGTCCAAACATCGATTGACACATGCATGATCATATAGCTTCAATTAGTAGGAGACGATGGATCCAAAGGGCTATCCTTTGTATTCTTGAGCCACTTTCTAGGGAATAGAGTATTCAACTTCGTTTGTGATATAAATTTTTGATACAACATCATCTAACATACTTCAACATTGCTCAACCTTACTTAGGATCAAAACAGGTTTTGTATTCATTCACATACTCAGTGAGGTGTATTTGTACCTTTCTCTTCTTTTTTATTTTACTAATATTTTGTATGTTCTTGTTTTATATCACATATAATAAGAACTGATCTACTAATATTTTGTATGTTCTTGTTTTATATCCATGCCACATTTTTTAGACTTTCAAATCATTCATGGGCTTTATAAGCCATTTGATATGACATCTAATCTATACCAATATTACTTCATAGCTTCACATAGTAGGCAATGATGGAACCAAAGGCTTAAATAGCCTTTATAATTTTGAACCACCTATTTATAGATCTTGGACACATAGTCCAAACATCGATTGACACATGCATGATCATATAGCTTCAATTAGTAGGAGACGATGGATCCAAAGGGCTACCCTTTGTATTCTTGAGCCACTTTCGAGGGAATAGAGTATTCAACTTCATTTGTGATATAAATTTTTGATATAACATCATCTAACATAGTTCAACATTGCTCAACCTTACTTAGGATCAAAACAGGTTTTGTATTGGTTCACATACTCAGTGAGGTGTATTTGTTCCTTTCTCTCCTTTTTTATTTTACTAATATTTTGTATGTTCTTGTTTTTTATCACATATAATAAGAACCGATCTATTTTTTTTACATTTTATCTTTACAATTTATTGAGTATTTCTAGAGGAGTTGATCAAAATTAGCTCTACTTATAAATTTTCTTATAGAGTCCGTAGCCTAAGAAAGCTTCAACTCATCTAGAATATATAAAATAATATTATCATGCTTTGTGAATTAAATTTGAACTTCATTTGTGATATAAATTTTTGGTACAACATCATCTAACATAGTTCAACATTGCTCAACCTTACTTAGGATCAAAAAATGTTTTGTATTGGTTCACATACTCAGTGAGGTGTATTTGTTCCTTTCTCTTATTTTTTATTTTACTAATATTTTTTATGTTCTTGTTTTATTTCATAGATTCACACTTTCACAAAGTAATCTTTGTGTACTATCTCAAAATTAGCTCTAATTATAAATTTTCTTATAGAGTCCCTAGCCTAAGAAAGCTTCAACTCATGTAGAATATATAAAATAATATTATCATGCTTTGTGAATTTTGGAATTATTACCTCTTTACTTGATATCCATTTTTTATCACATATAATAAGAACTGAACTATTTTTTTTTACATTTTATCTTTGAAATTTATTGAGGATTTCTAGAGGAGTTGATCAAAATTAGCTCTACTTATAAATTTTCTTATAGAGTCCCTAGCCTAAGAAAGCTTCAACTCATCTAGAATATATAAAATAATATTATCATGCTTTGTGAATAAAATTTGAACTTCGTTTGTGATATAAATTTTTGATACAACATCATCTGACATATAAAAAGAACATTCTAGTAAAGTAAAAAAGAACATCATAGCTGATCAAAATTAGCTCTACTTATAAATTTTCTTATAGAGTCCCTAGCCTAAGAAAGCTTCAACTCATGTAGAATATATAAAATAATATTATCATGCTTTGTGAATTTTGGAATTATTACCTCTTTACTTGATATCCATTTTTTATCACATATAATAAGAACTGATCTATTTTTTTTTACATTTTATCTTTGAAATTTATTGAGGATTTCTAGAGGAGTTGATCAAAATTATCTCTACTTATAAATTTTCTTATAGAGTCCCTAGCCTAAGAAAGCTTCAACTCATCTAGAATATATAAAATAATATTTTCATGCTTTGTGAATTAAATTTGAACTTCGTTTGTGATATAAATTTTTGATACAACATCCTCTAACATAGTTCAACATTTCTCAACCTTACTTAGGATCAAAACAGGTTTTGTACTGGTTCACATACTAAGTGAGGTGTATTTGTTCCCTTCTCTTCTTTTTTATTTTACTAATATTTTATATGTTCTTGTTTTATTTCATAGATTCACACTTTCACAAAGTAATCTTCGTGTACTATCCAACATTACTCAACATCACATAAGCTTCATGGGCTTTACCTTTATAGGTATGTTTAGGTACATTTTTTATTTATTTTCCTTAATCCTAGTATTTCACTTTATTGCATCAGTAGAATAAAGGGGGAGCCAAATGTAGTCATGTAAAATGTGAAATTTGGTTAATTTAGTGTGGTTAATGACACCCAATTCATAGGTCCTCCTATTTTCTTGCACAACCCTTGTAGGTTTTTTTTTCACTAATTTCCAATCATCCACAGCCTTTCAAACTCAACCCTTATAGACATAGGTAGCTCTTTTAGGCCTATATCTATCCCCTAGGTCTCATTCCCTTTGGACAATAGTGCCCAACTTGGATAGGAGCACTAAAACCTAGGGAGACTTATTTCTATCACTATTGTCCAAGTGCAAAATTAGTTTAAATGGTCATTTTCTCTTGGATCCTTATCCTAATTCTATCAGCCTAATGCAAATTAATTTAACCCATGATCAATAAATCCCATATAAAATTCCATTTAAAATCCATTTAGAAGGGTTAACACTCATTTAGAAGAGAGAAGCAAGAATATAAATAAGTAAATTCAAGAACTTTTCCCTATTATCTACATATAGCCTTCCAATATTATTCCAAGCTTGTTCAAATCCTTACACTAGTCCCTAGCCATCTAAAGTACACCCAATTTTGCATCTAGTTACATATTCATACATAATTACACTAGGCATTTCAATGGGATAATTACATTATCTTGATCCCTCCTTGGAGTATTGGAATGTAGGCAATGTGCCCACACACAAGATGTGAAGTGCATCCAATGTATCATTTACATAATAACCCATTTTCTCTCTTTTCCAAATTTAATTTCATGTTTAAACATAAAGATTTCCTAAGGATTTTGAAGATTAAAACAGATGCATAATTAGCTCCACAGACTTTAAACCTTCAATATTTCACTGAGAGAGTAACATAGACCTACCAAGTAGAACCTAGAAAACTTAGATCACCTAGACAATAGTGCCAAAAAAAGACTAAAATGTTGAACAATAGGATGTCCCACTTTTGGTGATCTTGTCCAACCAAAAAATGAAGTTTAAGGACCTATTTTTGACACTATCCTAGACTTGTACTTGAATTCTTAGACCCTATTTCAGACCATATAACACAAAATAAACTGAGTTATATTTCTCCTTACTCTCTTAATATTTTTAGAAAGTTCAAATTGTAATTAAATTTCACAAATTAGTAGCCATGATTAGGAAATTTTTTATTGATTTTCCTTAATCAAACCTATTTATTAAATATGATTAAAATTCCATTATTCCCAAAAATAATAAAACACATACATACATGCATAAATCATCATACACAAACTAAGTATATACATATATATGTGTGTATATATCTTCACAATCTAATTTAATATAAATAACCCATATGTCTATAACTAAAAATTCAATTAGGGTTATACATAGTTGAGTCTTTCATACAAACCAAAATTTAATCTATTTTCTTAATGTCTTAATTAATATATCCCTTAACTAGTTCCAACAAAACCAAGTCCAAGGCCAATTCTAAAATACCCTTTAAAGGAAATAAGCATTCAATTATTTCACAAGTATTTTTTAATTGAATTAGGAATTAAGACAAATCTTACATGTAACCATACTAACCATGGAAAAATCTTACAACTCTACCCATTCTACTAGGTTTATCCTGGGTTGGATGTAGGGTTTTGTGGAGGGCCAAGTTTTCCACATGGACCTACATATAGTCCATTTATATTTTCTTTATGATTTTAAAATAAATGAAAAATCTAGTAAACCATTTCAATTCAAAAGTACGTCAACATAACATAGGACTTTAAAGTATAATACCAACTTGTAATGATAATGATAATGCCAAGAAAGTCATATCTAATCTTTTTCTTTATCTCAAAATATTTTTCTTATATTTATGCCTACTACTCATCTATAATCTCCCCTCATAGTCCTCTATTTTCCTACTTTTATTTTGCTCCATCCTTTCTAACCACCAAATTTTCCTCTTTATTAGTAGATAAAAATAGACTAAAATAATGCATGCCTCGAATAGCTTAACTAAACTCCACCAAGTTACAATATGTCACCATTCCCATAAAGTCCTTCCATCTCACATAATGATCTTACTAAAAATCCCTCTTAACTAGAGTCAATGAGAGATTATAAACCCTAATCATATCAAAACTTCATAATAATTGATTAAAATAGTCATTATATATCCTTAATGTTATGCATGACTTTTGACTTTATCAAATCTAGCATTGACTTCCCTTAGTCCATAAAAACTAACTAAATGACAATTCATAATCAATATTAATCCATGTAATGTCAACTATCGACAAATCCATATAACATAAGGACTAAATGGCAATGGTAATACATACATGACTTTAAAGGACTATTGACTATGTTATAAAATCATCCAATAGTTAAACACAATATATTCAACTTAATAGAAGTTAACTCCCATAGGTTAAACAAATAATCCTATCCTTTAGAAAAGATTCAACAAACAAAATGATATTGTCTAAACACTTTTTATAGTATTTCATTTAATTCTTAATCACTACTCTTATGTCAAAACATTAAAAATATTTAATCATGTTAATTGTTATAATGATAATAGTAACTTTATAACATAATCAATCACTTAAATAAATCGATCAATCTAAGTAATATAATACATTTATTACCACAACAAATAATATAAAAAAGCATTGTTAATACAAAAACTCAACTATGTACCACACAACCAATAATATATTACAAAATAATGGTAAGTCACATTAATACATGAATAAATTGATTCAATCAACCTAACTATAAAATTAATAGTTAATAATGTAGTAATAACTAGATTAGTGAAATGTGTACATAAACAACATGACTATAGATTAATTAAATATCATAATAGACAAACACAATATAAAATAAAACATAATGCAACTATCAACTCATAACAATAATCACAAAACATATTATTATACTATGTTTTGTGCATGGGTTTCATGTTTTTTCTCTCTGTCATCCCCCAATTCCTCCATATCACTATCCTTTCTAATGAAACTCTCCCTCCATCATAATTTGAGGGATGGATCTATCCTATAGCCACCTCACAAAAATGAAGGTAGTTAGCCCAAAACATAATTATGTCCATAAAATACTATTGTATAACTATCAAATATGATCATAATGTATAGAGTATAAAATTACATCTATCTCATATGATATTAATCATTTAAAATAAGCAACATATAATTATCCCATAATCAACATATGACATAAAACTCAATCAAACAATAGTTAATCAACTAATAACTATAATAATCCACAAATCAAAAAAGTTGTTCATCTTAGAGAGAAATTGGGATATGACGCTTGCAAAGACCTAATTTGGTGAAAAAAAGTTATGAACATGATATTTGAAGACCAAATTATATGAACAAAAGTTTTGAATAAAATATATGACAAAAAAAAATTATGAAGGAAAAAATATGTGAAGGATAAAAAATGGTGAAACCTAACTTTGTGAATGAAAGTTCTAAAGGCTGAAAATGTTTGAAAACACTAGTGAAAAAACATGAACTCTAAGAATTTGTAGTCATTGCACATAATCCAAAAACATGTACATGTGAAAAAATCCTAAAGAATATTAATAGGCTAGTTGGAGTAAGTCACACAGTGGAAAATTGAATAAAAAATAAATTGTCAAATGTGTTCCTATTAGCTAGTAGTCATTCTTATAAAAAAAATTTAAATTTTAAGACTATTGAATATAAATATAAGTCCTAATTTAAAACCCATTTTAAATATAATTATACCTTTTCCAAATTCTAATGGGTCCCTATTTAGGAAAATAAAAATAGAGGGTGTGTTTTGAATACAAAAAATGGATACTCATAGGGGGAATACTCCCAAGTATTCAAGAACCAAGATTTTTTGGTTAGAAACCCAAAATTAAACATGAATGATAACACAAGAGAATGATTTAACCATAAAAATTAAAGATACTCCAAATGACATAATATAGCACACTATCCTCCTCATACCTATGATCTATTTGTGAAGAAGTGATTCTCTTTCACCCTCGCTTACGAGTTTTATCAAAGACATAGAATAAACTATTATTTTCACTCTAATTTCATTAAAATGTATAAAAAACTAGGGAATATCAGGCATTTATTTTCTTCCATCCAAGTGTCCATAGCCCTAAACGAGATACTTTTGGTTCCTCTTCCTTTTTATGATTTCATTAGACATGATACATTGATCTTATTTCATCATGTGAGTCTTTTATTGTCTTTGGATTTACTTTAGGTTTGTTGATCAGTCTTTTGGATACATTGATCCTATATTTTTTTTTAAATGAGCATAAGGAAGGTAAAAATGATGGTGAGATGGTGTATGTGAAAAATAAAACTTGATTAATAATAATGTCCCTACTATCTATATTTTTATCTATTCTTATTACCTTAAATAAGGTTTAACATTGGCAGTGTATTTGATCCATAAAGATGATAAAAATTTAAAAATTTGTATGGAACATTGAGATAAAATTTTACACACCTGATGGAAGTATTAAATTGTGATATAATCATAATTAACCTATATGTTACATAATTGAATTATGGAAGTCTCAACACAAGGGTGTAAATCCTAAAAACAAAGCCAACTTATGTTTTTCCTTTTTTCTAAATTTCCTTCCTAAATTCATTGGAAACCCTCTCATGGATTTCAATTTTAACCTCAAACATGGATAATAAGTCTCATGTATAGGATACTTGCTTAGTTATATAAGGAGAAGTCAATCAGATCATCATTCTAGAAAGTAAGGAAGTAAATTGAAGACAATTAGTCTAGAAATAAATAATACTACCCTAATGAAAGAAGATGACAAAAATCAAGAAACTAAAATATGAAAACAATAAATCTAATCTATTCATATCTCTAATTTATTATTTTTGGTCATTTAAGGACATTTATAGATGGTACAAAAATTAATAATTGGAGAAAAAAAGACAACTAATCTAGAAATAAATAATACTACCCTAATGAAAGAAGCTGACAAAAATAAAGAAACTAAACTATGAAAACAATAAATCTAATCTATTTATATCTCTAATTTAGTACTTTTGGTCATTCAAGGACATTTATAGATGGTAAAAACATTAATTAGTGATTCAAATATTTCCCACTAACTGGATATGCCAATCCATTACCTTGGAGGTGACTCAAATAAATAGAATTATTACCTAAGATATCTGATATTTGGTAAGGCCTAGTCCATAATGGGGTAAACTTGTCATGGTTTCTTTTACTTTCATCAAATTTGTTCCATAGAAGCACCAGATTAGATATTTTTAATGCTTTAAACATTACTATTTTATCAAAAAATATTTTGACCAAGTCCTAATCTTCACTGAAATTAAGCAATGCTTAATTCCATGAATCCTCCATTTCTATTATATTTAATAAACAAAATTCTTTTTTCTCAATTAATTACATGTAATCTTACAAAAATTGATATTTTTAAATTTGATCATGATTGGTAATATTTTCCACCATCCATATATTAGTAGTTAAGGCAAAGATTTAAGTGCCTACTTGAGTCTTGTTCAATCTATCCATAGTTCATAATTCAATAAATGATTCCATTCTTTGGGTTTACCTATAACTAACTTTTTAATAGTATAAATAAATTTCTTATTTGTAAATTCATCCAATCTATTTCACTATTGGTAATGGTTAGAATATGACCTAATGGTGATCTGATTATCATGGGCACATCTAATGAATTTGGCTAATTGGAATGTTGGCCCATTGTAACAAACTATGGAAATAGGGTACCAAACCTAGTTGTGATACCTTCTTCCAGAAACATGATTACATCTTGTGCTCTAAAGTTTTTTACAACCACTGGTTTAGTACATTTGATGTAATAATCTATGGTAGTGAGCATAATTTTTTGGCTGGATGAACAATGTAGGTTAATAAAACTAATGAAATCTAAGACCCATTAAAAAATGGTCTTCCTTAAAAAATAAGATAGAGTGGCATTATTGTGTTCCATTCTATCTTTTCAAAAACTTAACATTCATGGCATGTGTATCCTTGAATATTTTTGGCCAATAGTAACCCACTCATAGAATTTTATGTGATATGTTATTTCCATGGATGAACACTACCAATATTATTATGTAGGTTCTCCAAAATCTATTGAGCTTATTCTCATGATACACATCTCAGATATATGCCTTCATTATTAATTATATAGAGGATTCCTATTCCAATCATGTAGTGAGTAGTTTTAAACCTCAAATCTCTGATTTTTTCTCTATTGAGTTATGAAGAACAAGTACCTCTGAGTAAATATTGAATGATATCAACATACAAATCTCCTTTAGGTACCTGGGTTTGACAAACCTACTAAATGGTGATGTACGAGTTAGGGTAAGTCATAATTTGAATGATGCCTTATCCTCTAATAATTTCATAAGGCTTTATCTCTAAGTAAAAATTATACAATTTTACCATCCATTTGCCTCTACACTCTCCCAATTCACTCTATTGTAAAGTGAGTTTGACAATAGGATTTAACATAATAGTGATAGTTTTATTTCTCAAGATGTAATGTTTGAAGTTTTTTATCACTTTGACTTGATAAAAAATTATTTGTCTCTTTTGGAATACCTAAGCTTTACCTCTTTAAAAAATTTCCTCATGAATGCAATGGTATTCTCACTTCCATCCTTATTCTAATTAATCAATATAGAAATCATATGTTTTAAAACAAAAGAATATAATAAAAATTCTTCATTGAAGTTTGGGCTTATTAACACTAGAGCCTATGATATGGTGTCCTTGATGTCTTGAAAATAATTCTAGGCCTATGATATCCACTCAACTTTAGTGTCTTGATTAAGCATTGCACTTATAGGTCTAATGATTTATATAAAATTTGAGATGAACTTCCTCACAAAAATTATATTCTCAAAGAAATAATTGAGTTTCTTCTTAATATTTAGGAATACAATCTTTGAAATCCCCTTAACACTATTAGGTTAATTGTCATTCCTTATTTGGTGATAATGTATCCTTATAGGTTACCCTAATTAACACCCAATATTCTCTTTTGTGGTATAAGGAGATGACAAAACTTTTGCATCTTTCAAATATTGGCTATATATGGCCTATGTGATTAGTTCTATTCTTTGAGATAATAGTGAGGTTTTCCTTGTAAATGATTATACATTTACCTATCAGTTATTAAAATTCATGTTTCATAGGTCAATAAAATGTATATATTGTGTTAATTAGGCCAAAATTCATCATCTTCTATGCATAAGTACCACACTTTATGGTAAATGTAGTCTTGACTATTTATTTATATTCAAGGGTCACCTGATTATATCCTTAAAACTATCAAAGAAGGACATCATTCCAAAACCACTTATTATCTAGATCACTTCATAAAAGGAAGTTAAAGGGTATTTGTATTTCTCATAAGCACTATTTAGGTTATTTAAATAAACACATAATATAATTTCCCCATTATTTGTCCTAACTTAAACTAAGTTGGAAACCTAGGTAGAATGTCTAATTAAAAACAATATCTTTTCACTTAACAACTTCTCTACTACCTTTTGGATGAGTGGTTATAGGATGGGATTGACCAACCTTTATATTTTCCTAAATAGATTATGTTATTGATTTATCAGGATTATATGGGTGATGATTCTCATTTTAAAAATGTTTAGTCATCATACATCCATGAAATCACATCTTTATATTGTATGAGTAAATACTTTACCTTTTGTCTTTCTTTTAGAGTGCAACTGAGACCAATATAGACATACAATGGATCACTCTCATCTCCCAAGTTATCTTTATTAAAATTAGATTCATTAACTTTGGGATACCTCAACTACTAAGCTTGTGGATATATATCAAATTCTCTCTCTACACATACCATACATAAAGGGAGATGATTTTTTTTTAGTTGAATGACTCCTATTAGTTCATCTTATCATAGATAACTAATTTCTTTATCATCAATGATTTGAGATTCAAATTGTCCTAAGTTGGTCAAGAATTATACAATTTTATAGTCATCATAAAAGACCTATAAACTTTCCACATTATCAAAAATAGATGGGCAAGGCACAATCTCAATGGAAACTCTTTACACCTCATATTCCTATAATGACACCAAAGTAGTAGTTGAAGTGGATAGTCAGTCAACAACATGATTATGTTCTCTAGGAACATATATTATTTTAAAGGCTTCAAATGACTGAATCAAATCCTAAACCATGTGATTTTACCCCTTCATCTATGAAAATTTTCATCAGTATTTTTTTCTAACATGATTGATTACCATATCCAAATATACATAAATTAACAAATACTTAACATTATTTTTGAGACAAAATTATAGTTCTAAAATCAATGCCTCATACTCTTCTTTGTTATTTGTTTAATGGAATTAAAACATATATGATACTAGGTAATTTAAACATTGTGAGTCAATAAATTCAACACCCACATCTAATCCTTGTTTGGGTATTGCACCATCAAAATAGATAGTTCATGATTAGGAGGTTCCTTGACTTTCAGTTCTTGCACCTCATAATTTATGGTAAAAGTATAATTTCCAAGAATTGGGGATTTATAACTTACCTCATAGTTCTTAGTATTGTAATCCATGATGTCATGCTTCATTATTGATTCCCAATCAATTTGAATCAGGTTTGGAATACTTCTTCATGGAAGCCAAATATGAGAAAAGTCTGTTGCTACATATCCATTCAGTATCTTTGACTAGTCTCTACTTAGTAGTAGTCTATATCCCTATGGGATATATACTATAATTATATCAATATTCATCTAAAAATATGGCTTAGATGTCACTTGAATGCCTACATTGTTAAAGTCTCTAGCCACATGTACCACTATTTTGTCTAGTTGTGAGACCATCCTTTTAGATGAGTTTAGAGCCAATCCAGGCTTTTGAAAAATATAATTTGGCATCATAGTAGTTGGAGATATAAAATAAACTAAATAATTATGAATATTCTTTCCAAATGCTCTGATAGTTGATAATAAAGGAGAAAATTTTGGATTGCTCTTTTATATGGCATTTGCACGGGAAACCTTTTTCTTCTTTATAGCAAAATTTCCAATGATATTACTCCATAGTGGATCCTTTTGTTTAGTGATATGAGCCATTCATGAAGAGTGATGTTTGATTTAATTTTATTCATGTCTTAAACAATGTTGTATCCTCCTTTTCTCTATTACTCCTTTTTTTGGGGCTGATCATTCCTTTTTGGGGGAGGTGGATTGTTATAAAAATTTAGATTTGGTGGAATAGTCATATTATTTGGAGGGGTAGATGTTGTGAAGGGTTTCTTATTCCTTAGATTGTAATTACCACTTTAATACTAATATAATGCATGTATCTCATCATAATTATCATATTGTACATTTCATCCACACTTGGGAAAGGAAACTCATGAATTTCAAAAACCATCAAGGTGCTTAAGGAGTTAGAATCATGGTGGAACTCTGGTGGGTTGTTCATCATGTCATGCCTCACCATTTTCCTTTACAAGATCTTGAATGCTACAAAAAATTAAACACACTCAAGTTCACCATGATGTGATGTAATTTGAACTCTACACCAATTAGGCATATCTTTCTCCACTATATTAATTTTTAATAACTTATTAGGTTGTTGGTTTTATACAATAGTTATAGGCTTGTTGATTTGACCAAAATCATTACTTACCTTTATTTACATACCCAAAAAGTCATTTCTCAACTTTTAAACTATTCATATTATAAAATATAGTTCTAATTTGGTAGAATCAACACCTTGGGCAACTAAATTATTAGATGGGATAAAATTTTAGTTATGTTGATGACAATTAATTTTTGTAGAGTTATTCTAGAAGCCATAATTCTGGTTTGTTTTGTGTTGCATCATAGGATGTACTACATAAAATTAATTATGGTTTAATGTAAAAACATTCTAGTTCACATAAGGCATTAGATTCAAAGATATGAAAATAACATTAAGGTTGGGAGTGCCTATTATATGTAGATTTAGATACCTATCAAATTTGATCACTTATTCATAGGCCAATGATAAAGTGTTAGCAGTAGTAGATATTCCCAAAAATATTGAAGTGATTGGATATAAGACATTCTTATACATTGATATCAATGGATGTGAATTCCACTCTAGGGCACAAGTTACAAGTATGGGCTAAATAAATGGGTGGTGGAATAGTAGGTCAAGCATGTAGGTTGTTAACTAATTGTATGTGTGGATGAGTGGAACCTAGAATAAAGTTAAAATATAATTGAGTTGGATGGATGGACCCTATTCTAAAGTGGGTATATATTGATCAAATAAACATAAAAAGATAAAGTTAGGGAAAAAAAGAAGGTTTTATGATATTTAGAAGAATTAATTTTTGGCTAGTCTCTTTGTGGATAATTATTTTAAGTGTTAATTTTGTAGCTAATAGTTGTTACACACTCACATGCAAACACATCAAGAGGATCTAGGAAAGAACTGATATGTTAAACTATGGGATGTCAACTAAATAATTATATTCTTTAGAGTTGTTATTAAACACCCTTACTGATTATATTATAGATTGAATTAGAGAGGTATCTAAGGAAGCTATGGCTTAGACCTAGAAATCTATATCAAAATAAAACACTTATACACACTCATAGAATTGAAACAATTTACCAAGTTACATGAAATTAATGATACTTGATAATTGTATAATAGCTATTATACATAATCAAATTAACATACATATATAATAACAAAAGGAATTATCCATAGCCTTTGGAAACTTCAAATTAATTAATAAAATAACTAAGTAGATAAAACATAGGTAATTAGATAAAATTGGAGTAGAAAAAAATCAAAAAAAAATTATGACAATCAAAATAGACTTCTTCCTATTATAGTCATATAAAATGTCCAAATTGGTAGTTTGAGTGTGGCTTGTGATAACTTATACATATCTCCTTTTTGCATGCTCTTTTAACCCTTATAGACACCTTTTCAATTATTACCAATCATACGAAACCTTATACATATTCATTCCACCTTAGCCAAGCTTCTTTTCCTAGGCCAATCTTATTCCCCTAGGTCTTGAGCCTATATGATATGAGTGCCATACCTAGACTATAGTGTCAGACCCTAGGGTGTCCCATTATTATCACTACTATCCATTTACATTTTGAGCCCAAATATTTATTTTCATCTGATCCTTATCTTTCATTATGTTGGCCTAGTGTGAATACATCTAACCCATGACCAATGGTTCCCTATAAAATCCTATCCAAAGCTCATTTACAAAGGGAGGTGATAAATCTTACATATAAAGCAATAATAAAACAAACCACTAAGGCAAAATTTCATATTCTCTACATACAATCACCTAATATAGTTGAAAACACACACACTCAAACCCTCATACCAATACATAACCACATCAATCATTATCAATTTGGAATTTTTGAATTTTCATCACACTATTCCATAAAGCACATTAAGTGGGAGAACTAAATATTGATTGATCCCTCTTTGGAGTATTGGTATGTAGATAGTGTGCCTACATAAGGGGTGTGGATTATAGATTCAATGAATCTTACACACTAACCCCCCTTTCCTCAAGTGGTTTAAACATCATTTTATCAATCATGATAAAGGGTTAGGGTTTGAATATTAAATCAGCTCTACAATGCATTTTGGTGATAATCAACACTCAAGATTTCATAGGCAGGATCACATAGGAACAGTGCCAAAACCCAAAAAGTTTCAAGTCTCTATGACTAGTTTGGACAATAACGGTAGGAGACAATAACACTAGACCCCTAAGTGTCATATTTTTTATGTTCCTATTCTTTCACCAAACTAAAGTTATATTTAGGTTGATAACACTATCCCAATCCTATATAACAAATTTTAGCCTTTATCTTAGACATTTTAGCCTATTTCTATCTAAGTCACATTTCTCCTTATTTATTTTTACTTTTAGAAAGTTAAAAAAGACAAATAAATTATACAAATCAGGAATGTAATTATTTAAATATTCTTTAGTAATTTATTAATCCAGTCCTTTAACTAAAATAGGAATAAAATTCTATTATTCCCAAAATAGTTAAATCATTTGGTGAACTCGACTTACTTCGTTTGTGCAAAAAAACCCTAAGAACCATAGGTAAGATTCCTTACTAATTTTTTCTAGTATTTTTTTTAAAATTTATTGCATATATAAATCAAAATTTCCATTTAATTTTAAAATTTACCATAGTAAATTTAAAAATCATTTCTTTCAAACCCTATTTAAACTTACTAGGTCCTTTTTCTTCTTAAGGTATCACCTTACATGTTTGTGAGATTCATATCCTTTTTATGGTTATTCCAATTTGCTATTTTTAGGAATTTACATTTCCTTTATTTAGTACTTTCCTTCAATCACATTTTTATTATTAAAATTATTGAAAAAAATTCAATCCATTTTTAATTTTTTTCCTACTTTAACAATGGCCAAATATACCAGTTTTGACAAAACTGATAAGAGGGAACTTCAAGAACTTTTAAATAAATATATTGGTATACAAGATGATATGCTTAAAATACTACAAGAATAAAAAAAAAGTGAACTATGGTCAATCCTCTCAAACTATAGAAAAATAAATTGTAAATGACAATATGAGGGCAAATATGTCTCAACAAACCCTATAGAAACCCAACCTTCCTATGAAGCATCACTAGTTATGACTAGTACATCCTTGTCTCCCAATGTGGCTACCCTTGTACAAGAGAAAACATATTTTCAATCCAAGGTGCTATATCTTGAGCAAGGTGCCTCTAGACCAACATAGGATTTGAATTCTTTTTTTCTACTTCATACACCATTGGCATGTCATATTGATTTTACACCATTTCCACTAGGTTTTGTTCAATCCGAGATCACTCTATATTATGACATGGGTGATCCATAGACACACTTAAGATATTTTCACGTATAATTCTTGGAATATGTACTAAATGATTTGTTATTAACCAAACTATTTCCATAGAGCTTAAAGGATTATGCTCTACAATGGTTCTATAATTTATCAAATCAGTTAGTCAATGCATTCAATCCTTTAGCTGACATGTTCCTAGCTCATTTCAGCATTAACATATGTGACAAGGTTTCTTACGCCCAATTTTCACAATAGAAATAAAGGTCAAATTAGGATCTCATATATTATGTTCTTTGATATAAGAATATCTTGGCTAAAATGACTAGCCCCATGGCCAATCAAGAATTATATGATCTCCTCAAATAGAGTCTTCTACAAGTTTTGCATGAGTCAATAATATTTAAAAATTTATCTTCCTTTACTGAGTTATGTTATACACTAAAGGAAAGGGAAGCCAAATTAATTTAAATGGGTAAACTCAAGTACACAAGCATATCAAAAACAACAGACAAGATTAATAGTATAGTCCCATACAAAGTAAAGGTTAACGATGTAAAAAGTCCAAATCAACCTATAGTTAATGTGGCTTTAGATCCACCTTATTGAGTGGTTTTATTATTACCCCCTTAGTGAGCCTTTACCAATCTCTAGTATCTCCAGCTAGAGTTTCACAACAACTATTAAAATGTAATATCATATCTCTCCTTCCTATTCAGGAAGTTGATACAATAAAGCCTCTTCCATGTGGATATGATTATAATACATTTTGATATTTTCATAGGGAACTAGGACACATAATGAATAGATGCATCAATTTTCAACATAAGATATAGGACTTGATAGATGGCAACCTCATTGATCTTGGCACTCCAGTTGAGCTTCCCTAGGTAAAGCAAACATAGGATAAGGATCTAAAATTTTCTCATATCCTTTACCATAGCATTCTAAATAAGAGATAGGGGATACACAAGGTTTTCACCATGCATATCATGCACACCCTATAAAAACTAAATACTAGGCACCTTCAGTAGAGGCACATCCTTCAAACAACATGATTGGTGTGTATAATTCCCAAGTTTTAACTAGACCTTTGATCTCCTTCTCAAAGAAGGAGATAGTTGAGGATTATTAGATTACCATGAACTCTTTATCAGATCCTAAGTTGATCATCATCTCATTCATTTCATTATCATAGATAATGGATCTAATGTAAACATGTGAACTATGACATTACTTCAACATTTGAGATATTCATAGTAGGATATTACCTCAATGGACATAGTTATCAGTGGATTCAATGGGTACATAAAAAGTTCATTGGGTGAGATTATAATTCCTCTTAGAGTTAGTCCAAAATATGTGGCCACACCATTTACGATTGTTCTTAGTGAAAGATTCTTTGATATGTTGCTTGGTCGACCATGGATCCATAAAATTCATGCATGACCTTCTACAATTCATAGATGTATGAAATTAATTCACAATAATTAGGTTGTTACAATTGGTTAACTTTTGTATGAGTTACCACTTCCTACTTTAGATCCATTTCTTACTTTTTACTTAATAGTTTTAGCTTCTCCACTAATTATAGTTATTCCTTTAGTTGATATTTTGACACAATTAAGGCCTCACTCACCAGCATAGAGAGTTCACACACTTCCATGGAGGCCTCTCTTAAAGTAACCACTACATCCACCATAGTTTTAGGACTCTAGATAGTTTCTAGATATAGTATTCACACCTAGGGTAGTATCATTGAGGTCTCATGCATCTACTCATAGAGTACATTTTTAGAGAGCTTCTTCACTACTAGATGGGTCCCTAAGAGCCCCATAATTGCATCCCCTTCTTAGAGTTATAGGGGGACCTCACAATTGGTTTATACTAAAAACATTTTAGAAAACCTAAAACTTACATAGCTTTCATATTCATAGTCCTAGCCCTACCATAATGCTTCATAATCATGCATGATCCCTCTCCTTGATACATGACACCATGATAGGGAGTCTCCTATGAGATTCATTAGTTAGTGTCATTTCATTTTCTGCTAACTTGTAAATAATTTTTAGTTTTATTTGTATATATTTTCTCTAATTACTTATACATAGCTTATTTTAAAAATACCAAAAAAAATATAACATGTCAAAGTACAAAAACATTCAAATAAATCAAAATACTAAAAAAAATCAATTTTATGCATTATCCATGATTCACATTTCTACTACCATGCTAGACTTACATTTTTCTATTCTATGCTATCATTTATTGATTTATCTAGATTACCATGATTCACTTGATCCTCTTTGAGTGTGTTTAGTTACACCTAGATCTTTGATTGCTTCACTCTACCTATTGATGGGGAATCCTACTTCTACATTGAATACATACATCAACATATCTACCCATCAAGGGCATCTTCTACATGACTACACCATCTAGGTTATGTCATTCCTACACCACAAACTCTAGTTATCATGATGTTGTACATTACTTACTACCTTATATATATTATTCTATCGACACTCACTAATATATATCACTTGTGTATTTCTTAGAATCTACCTAGTCTTATACTCTATGTTTTGCATACTTTCACTTCTCACTTTGATTTGTTAGATGAGATAGTATTTCCAATATTTACATGCATAATTTTATTTATTTGATTAGATATATTTTTCCTATTTTGTATTCTTGTGTGTGCCTTAGGACATTTACCAATGTTCTTTGTTTGTACTCTTATATGTGCTGGTGGCCTTCATGCCAACCTTGCTCATTTTTAATTATATTTTTATGCAGCATTAAAACATGCATTGTATGTTTAATTTCCTAGTTTTAGTGACATGTGCCCATGTCCCTTTTTTGCTTGGCTCTTGGCCTCTTTTGTATGATTATTTCTTCTTTCCTTTCATTCTTATTTACTTATTTAATTTTCAGTCATTTGTAATGCCATGATCCACATCATGCATTATCTTGCTTTCCTAGATGCCATGATGGACATCATGCTAGATGCATATTTGATAACTAATAACTAACCAAATTTCTTCTTTTAGTTTAGTCTACTGCATATGCTATTACATTGTTACATCTATCTATGCATACCCCTATTGATCTAACAATCTTCAATACAAATTATGTTATATCTTGAGACATTTTTTTTATTATCATTACTATATTACGTATTTCATAGCATGAAATACTTGTAGGGATATTTATTTTAAGGGAATTCATTGTACGTTATTAATTCCTACCCTCATAAGAGGTAAAAAAACAAAGGTTTTATCACAGAGATTAGAGCCTTTTATCGGTCAAAAAATTAGTTTTCAAAACACTCAAAACAATAATAAAAAGTCAAACTAGGCAAAATAGACCAAAAATATAGTGATAAAAATAGAACAATGATCAAAAATAGTAAAATATAAGAGTACCATACTTGGACTACAGTGTTGGATAGAAAATTTTCCTATTTTTAGCACTTCTATCCAAATAATATAAAACCCAAATTTTCCACAAACAAATAGAAAAGTACGATGAGTTGTAATTTTATCATCTATACAATAGTTAAAATTGGGTTGTTTTAGTAAAATTTTACTTAGAGTATCTAAATATAGGGGGCATCATGTATGGCATGATGGATCTCACTTCCAATTTTAGATTAGATAGTTGGTACAACTTCTAGATTAAAATCCATGTTACGTACACTAGTGATTGAGAGTATTGTTCATGGCACATTTTCATTCTTTTCTTTGTAATTTTAGTGCATTACCTAGGTATTATCAGTATTTTCATGCCTTATTCCATCTATAGGTTGTTAGAATCATTTCAGAGTGGATTTCATATGAGCCTAGTTCTCAGTTTTGAAGTGGCTTTCATACAAGCTTAATCTCCACCTTTTAGAATGGCTGAGATTGGCCTAGTTATCAATACACATTTATAATCCACACCACATTATCAAATGATAAAGCATTCATGGGCTTCAAGATCCATCTCATATGACACACATTCATATCAGTATCAGTTTAAAGCTTCACTTAGTAGGAAATGATGGAGCCAAAGGAGTAGCTAGCCTTTGTATTATTGACCCACATACTAAGAGGGATTGGAAACATAGTCCAAACACTAATTAACATATGCATGTTCACATATACTCACCTAGTGGGTAATGATGGATCCAAAGGGTTAGAAATTATATTCTTGAGCCACTCTCAAAGAATTGAGAACTCAACTCCATTCATGATAGTACTTTTAGTAAAGTACATACCTAGCATTACTCAACATTAATCAACATCACAACAGATTTATGATTCACATTGTGCTCTCTATGCACACTTAGCATCAGACATCTTCATGGGATTCACCCTTGTAGGTAAGTTAAGGTACACTTTCTACTTTTCCTTTATCCTAGTTTTTTTTATTTGCTACATTAATAGAATAAAAAGGGGAAATATAGTCATATAAAATGTCTAAATTGGTAGTTAGAATGTGGCTTGTGACACCCTATCCATATTTCCTTTTTACATGCTCTTGTGACCCTTCTAAACACCTTTTAATCATTATTAGCCATTTGAAACCTTCTAAATGATCATTCCACCTTAGCCATTATACTTTTCCTAGGATAATCTTATTCCCCTAGGTGTTGACCCTATAGGATAGGAGTACCATACCTAGAATATAACATTAGACCCTGGGGTGTCCCATTTTTGGCACTCCTATCCATTTGCATTTTGAGCCCATATGGTTATTTTCATTTAATCCATATCTTTCATTATGTCATCCTAGTATGAATAGATATAACCCATGACCAATGGATCCATATAAAAATAAAATTTACAAAGGGAGGTGACAAATCTTACAAATCAAGCAATAATACAAATAAATCACAAAGGCAAACTTCCCTATTCTATGCATAAAGTTACCCAATACAGCTACAAACACACTCAAACCCTCGTACTAGTCCATAATCACCTCAAGAATTTTTAATTTGTCAAATTTTTCATCTTCATCACACTATTTAATAAATAACATTAATTGGGAGAAACTACATATGGCTTGATCCCTCTTTGGAGTATTAGTATGTAGGCAATGTGCCCACATAAGGGGTGTGGATTACATGTTCAATTTATCTTACACACTAACCCCCATTTCCTCAAGTGGTTCAAGCATCATTTCATTAAGCATGATGGAGTGTTATGGTTTTAATATAAAATCATATATATATTAAGTGTTGATGATAATCATCACTCAAGATTTCACATGTAGGCTCACATCGGAACAACATAAAAACCTAGAAAGTTTCATGTCTTTGTGACTAGTTTAGAAAATAATGGTAGGAGTGGACAATAGTGCAAGACCTTGAAGTGCCCATTTTTTAGTGCTCCTATCCTTTCATTTAATAAAATAAAAATTTAGTTTGATGACACTGTCCCAATCTTGCACAGCCAATTTCAGCCTTTATCTCAGCCATCTCAGCCTATTTCCAACTAAGTCATATTTCTCCTTATTTATTGATATTTTTAGAAAGGTAAAAAATGAAAATAAATTATACAAATGAAGACTATAATTATTGAAATATTTTTTATTTATTTATTAATCTAAAACCTTAACTAAAATATGAATAAAACTTCATTATTCCCAAAATAGTTAAATCACCTGTATTAATAAATTTCTCAACCCTAAATAAAAAAATATTATAAGTATAAATATATTTAGGGATGGTTCACCTCATACCTAATATCCATGTAAAATTAAAGTTATATGTTAATAGTAGAGTGTGATTTCTAATTGATGCAAATCCTACATATACATCATAGTTAATCATAACTATATTTCCAAAAATAGACTTGCTCTATCACAATTATGCAATGTTTGCTTGATTATAAAGGGTGATAACTATTACATTTATATGTTATATATAAAAAATATTTAGTTACATTGGTTAGCTCTTCATATAATATAAATAAAAAATTAACCCCAGAATACTAACTTTTAGATAAGGTTTATGGTTGTATAGTCAAAGATGAATTAGTAGAAGCAATTAAATTAGTTAGTTAGGAAAAGAATGGTGGTTCCATAGCCATTTTATTGGTTTCCAAATATTATTAATATTTTTAACCATTTCCATGATGCATCCTAATTTATGTTCATGTTTAAGAGATATGGCCTCTATACTCAAATGACTTTCCAATAAGACTGCATGTTCATCTATAGTGTCCTTGAACTCTACCCACAAAAAATCTACTTATGTAACATTCTTCTTCAAAAAATTGAGCTCTAATTATATTTCATTTAATGTGAGCCTTTAGAGTCTCTATTTAAAGTTATAAAATCTTACTTAAGCAAATTGTCAAAATTATCTCTACTTATTAACTTCTTTGTAGATTCTCTTACCTGAGAGAGATTCAATTCATCTATAATCTATAATCTTAACCTCTCATACTCTAAAAAATTAAAGATTAAAGTTTTTGTGCTTGAAACCTAGTCCATAACCTCTTGTATCTGGATTACTGACAAGTTAGGAGCATTTTATAACTCTAATTATGTCATCAAATTAAAATTATTATAAGCTTTATTAATTATATATAATATAAGAAAATTTAATTTATTTTCATATTCCTTTAAGGAATTGAATAATTTTTTTGTCTTAATAACATGAGGACCTATCTCAAATCTCATTTAATTAATGGCACTCATAATATTGTATAACCAAAGAGTTATGGTTTGAACATCACCTTCAATTTATTTGGGAACATGAATAATTTTTAATTGTTATTAGACCTATTCAAGCTCTTCTTCCATGTCTCACCTAGCCTATTTAGTCCCTTCATGGAGTTATATCAAAAGTTTCAATTTGAGTCCTGAAGTAGGAATCAAAATATTATTTCTAAGGATACTCTCCAATCCTCTTATTCTTTATCTTCAAAAAAGAGAAAACATAATCCCTCTCCTCCAAAACTAGACCTTTTCTAGTGTCATCCTCATTTTTCCTCTTCTTAACATGTTGGATGATCCTTGTTGATTTGTCAAAGATAAAACCTACTATTGGAAACTTTTTTATAGTAATATTATGTCTTTGGGAAGCTTGGGTCTACAAATTAGCTACCTACTAAGGAATCAATAATTGGGTAGAGTTAATTAGTTAAGTGTCTTTAGTAGTAGTCTCAGCCAGTAGGTCCCCTGAATATTACATCAAATCATATGCTTGTAAAGGGTTACATAATGATGGTGAAATATTTTTTTACAAATAAATACCAAAAAATTTGGGCATGAGATGAATAGTGTATACAATCTTCTTCTTTATAGATTTCCTTTTTGAAACATTAGAAGTGGATTGGGTAGAACTATAAGGAGGCATTAGCAATCCTATTTGGGTGGAGGAGACATCAAATTGAGAACATGGCACATCTCCTTTGGTTTTATTGAATTTAAAATGTTTAGGCCTAGCAATAGTAAAAGGAATGGTGATTGAGGTAATAATAGTGGAAGTAGAAATAGTTGGGGCTTGAAAAATAAATTAAACAATTGAAACAAAGGGACTTGTGTAAATAATAGGAGTAATAAAATAAGATATAATGAAACATTAGTATTAGTATAAACTAAAGGGACCATATAAATAATAGGTATTGAGGCAATTGAAGGATATAAATTCTTACCTAACTTGTCACCCTCAAGTGGTGATATCCCTTTCAATAACTAAAGGCTTAATACCTTGGCCTTGTATATCTCTTCACCCTCTTCTTCATCATCAAGTTCCCCCTCATGGATATATGTTCATGGTCCATTTGGTTCTATTATAATTAATCTTGAACAATTGTATCCATAGGGGTTATAATGGCTCTAGGATTCCTTTTATAACAAATTATGGTCTTAGTAGGCAAGGGGGAAGTTTTTTGGGAAGAGGAATAATTAAAATCCATAGTTTTGGGAGTTGGAAATAAGGAAGAAACATGGAGGTCCTTCTATTATATGTCTAAATAATCTATAAAAATCAGCTCCTCTTGTCCACCTAGACCACTAACAACAATTTTAATTTATTCCACCTCTTGCGCTTGGTTTAAAACCCTCATTGCAAGTGGTGGTATGTGAGATGGTCCTTCATGATATGAACTTGAAATGATAGGAGTATCCTACACACTAGGCTCCTACTTGACTATGATCATCACCATGGGTGGTGGTTGAGAAGAGGTTCATTGGTCTTGAGGATAATAAGAAATTTGGGAGCTTTAGTAGTTTGTAATTAGCCATATGTTAGGAGGAGGGAGCTTAGTTTGTGCATAAACAAATGTTATGAAAGGCTCTCTGTGAATAATCCTCAAAATTTCCTCAGGAAAACTAGTTACTTTCACTCTCTATAAAACATTAGCATCATCTATTGCATTTTAAAAAATTAGATCATGGTAATAATGCTCATGTTGGTATGGGATGATAAGGCCTTTGATATGATTATCGATTGGGCAGTGGGGATACAAATATCTATGTGGTAGAGAATTTAATGAATAATATTCTTTGTTCCTAACAACTTCTCTAAAGTGTTCTCTATTGGTATAACTCATCTAACCTATCATTAGGGAGGAACTCTAAAATAGTTATTTCCTAATTTTCTTTAATTTTTCATTTATGTTCCATCATATTTATTATAATGTCTCCTACTCATATAGCTTGTCAGGGATGAATTTGAGGAGCCTCAATGGAACACATTTTTTTTCTATGAGCATGATCATTATATAATTAGGGTAATTTAAATAATCCTCCCTGATCCCTAATGTTTTGATAATGCTCTCAAAAATTATGAGCAGGGGTTATTCATAGATTACACTCCATATTTGAGGGTAGATGTTCTTGGCAATCTTGACTATGTTTCTCATGCATGCATAGATGTGGAGGAAATAAAATAAAATGCATACCTAATTTTTAACATAGTATAGAGTTAGGCTTGAGAGTAATCCATTGTGTATATAGATGATACCAATGATTGTGTCCAATAAATAGGGAATCATGTAGAAATGGTCACTTGGGGGCCTCTTATCCTTCTTGAACATCTACTCTTTTAGTCTTGCATTGATTATCTTGAAATTCATCATCAGGTCCAATAATGTTACACACTCCAAATGAAGATAGTGGATGCTAGGGTGACCATACAATCCATTCAATAATGACATTCCAATGTAGATACCCATCCAAAACTTGGTAATTATCACTAGTTCTTTGGCTTTGATAGTGATAACCTCTATAGAAGGGATCCATTTCTTTACAACATTTTTAATTGTGGTTGTATTTTACACATCTCCACCAAGTTTCCATCTAATGTAACATTTATAATTTGTAATTATAGATTCCTCTAAAAGGCATATCCTAAGATACAAGTAATGATAATTTTGTGGATTACATGGTACAAGAATACATATCTAGTCAACTTCCTAGATAAAAATAGATATCACAACAATTTGATGCAAGTCATAACTTTAGGTTTAACCATTGTAAAGTGTAACTATTGAATTTCAATGGTATCAAGTCTACTACTAGTTTCCCTTACGATTTTGTCATGACTTCTTCATAGGATCCATGTCTTTGACTATATCCCACAAAACTAAATAACTAGCATACTTGTTATTAAACACATTTGAATCAAAAACTATGTTGGTGTACTCCATAGAGTCATTGATGGAGAATTTGAAATGTGGTAGCAGCACCTAAATACCATGGATTAATTGGACATTACTACCTGGTTCAATTATTTTAATTTCATTATAATTAAACTACCTTTTGGATTACTAAAAAATATTGCAATAGAACAAAAAAAGATTGGGATTCAAGTTCTCTATGGAGTGCAAGTTCTCATGAGTTTTTTAATAATCAATAGGCATTATATCTATTTATATTATAATGATGTAACTTTGAGTTTAAGACTTTAATTACAATTTATGTACCATTAATGTCCAACATATCCAAACTTTGATTTAATAATTTAATTAAAATTATATCACTTAACTTTGGTAGGTATGCCACATAGGATTTATATACATTCATAAATATTCCATGTTATAGCCTTGGACAAGTGTTATCTCGTTATTACTTTTACATAATATCAACTATGCCATGTAGTCTAAATTTAAATGTCAAGTGTCAGGTATTACTTCTATGGGTCCCATTTTGACATTCGATAGCCTTTTCTCTCCCTGGCCTTTTTATGGTTTTAATGGGAATACATGACATCAAATGTAATCTCATGCTTTATTAGTTGTGTAACTAACATCTCCTTAGTTATGATGAGGTCCTACTAGATAAATTCTCCTCACCCTTCCATTACTCAATTAAATCTTCATATCCATGAAAACTATTCTTTTGACTATGAGGTGAGATTTCACCACACATCATAATCTCACTTTATTCTTATCTGACAACCTACAAGATCTATAGAAACTATCCTAGGGCTATGGAGTGGTGATATTTTTCCATAGATAAAAATATCACTTTCTTGATAACTTGAGGCTTTAAGAAACTACAAGGTCTACACAAATTTCCAAGAGAATGTGTAGTAGTAGTATTTCTCCATGTGGAATTACCTCACTCACCTACTTTCTCAAAGGCTCTATGCTTTTTAAAAGGATATCTAGGATATATGAGTAGTATTATTTCACCATATGGCATCATCTTTGTCACTTTTTTGCCTAGTTTCCAATAAACTAAAAGGTTTTCATGAACTACCCAAGGTTACAGTGTAGTAGGATTTCACCATTTACCATCATCTCACTCACCCACTTGCCTAGATCTCTACTACAAAAATCCTTCAAGAAAAAAAATTTGACAACTTATGAACAAAATATATGAAATAAAATTTTACAAAATGCAGAAGCTCCAAATAATTTTTTTGAAGTGTAACTTATTAGAAGTCAAAATCACCAAAAGAGATGTGAATAAACATTCTAAAGATACAAAATTTATGAAAAAAAATATGTGAAGACCCAATTTATTGAATAAGATCTTTGAACAAAATATTTGAAAACCAAATTATATGAATAAATTTTTTGAATAAAATATATATAATGAAAACTTTTTGCAAAAGACAAAAGATAAAAAATGCTAAAAGATGACCTTACAAAGAGAAGTTCTAAAGACCAAAAATGTTGAGAACACAATTGGTGAAAAACAAAATATGTGAAGTCAAAAAATTTGTAATCAATACCCTTATTATGAAGACTTGTACATGTGAAAAACTCCTAAAGAATATCAATAACGTTTAATGTGAGTAAGTCACACATAGGAAATTAATTCACTTGGATTAAAGATGGTGATAGAGTCAAGGGTAGATGGTGATGACGGAATGATGAAAATGTCATGGGTACATGGTGATAGAGAAGATGGAAAAGGAGATGGTGAGGAGGGAGGTGAGCAAACATTGGTGGTAGTGGATAGTTGTAGAGTGGGCATGTAGACCAGGGTAGTAATAGTGAAGGGTAGAAGGGATAAACAAGTGATAAGAGTAGAATTTTATTTAAGGGTAACATTTAGAGGTGTCTCATAGTAAGCAGTGATTTTTGAGGTTGATAAAGCTATTATAACATAGGAGGGTTAAGTTAGGGAAGATGGTGTCCTCACTTAGGTTATTTCCCAAGGGTTATTAGCTTTAATAACATCAATAGTTATGCTAAACTAATACTACGGGGGAGGTAAATAGGGACACAAGTACCTTTCAAGCACAAATATTTAAAGGTTACTAGTGCTAGGAGGTTGTTTCAAGAGAATTAGTGTGGGGTTCATTTAGATCTAGGTAGAGGGAGGAAAGCAAAAGTTTAAAAACTTTTATTGTTTTCTTTCATCTAAATTTTTTAAAGAACACTTATCCTTTGAAGATGTATTAAATATGGATAGGGTAGTGTTGTGAAATGTTGTGTTTGAGGTTTGTATCTCTCCATTAAAGCATGTAGATAGGGCAACTAGGGTTTATACTAAGGATGTTATTTTTTCTAACTATAGTAATTCCTCAAACCCATTCCATTACTATAGTGATTTCTGTAAAGAATTCACTCTTATAAATCAACCTTCTTTTATTCCTATTTTGATTTTTAGGAGCCTTTTTCAAAAGGAGAATCTCTTAGAGGATATTTTAGAGACTACTAAGGAGGCAAATTTTGAAGAAAAATCCTCTCAAAATGAAATCCTTGATATGGATTTTATAGGTGATATTACCTTAATCTTTTCTAAATCTCCTCCTCTCTTTGAAATCTCAAATGTTAAACTCTCTATCCTAGAATTAGAAAGAGTACATAGAGATTTGATTGGTAGGTGTGTGGGAAATTAACCCTCTTAGAGTTTACTTTCATAGTGGTCTCTAAAAACTTGGCCCTTACTCTCATCTCCCTTGTTCTATCTTGGCAAATGGTTTCTTTGTTATTCTATATTTCTAAAGATAGGGACCTTGTCTGGTTAAATGGGCCTTGGTTCTTCGGCAAGTAGGGGGTGTTTCTCTATCTATGGACTCCTTTTTTTAACCCAACCACTATGGTGATATCTCAAGCTCCCATTTGGGTTAGATTATACAACCTTCCATTGGCTCTATAGGATGTTTATATTTTTAATAAAATGGTTATAAAGCTATGAACCTTCATAAAAATTGATGAATCCATTGGGTCAAATCATAACTAGGTCAGGGTGTATTTGATGGTGGATTTAGCTAAAACCCAATACCATTTTATTCAAATTTATTCTTCCTAAGGTGTGTGGTCATAGTTTTTAAATATTTAATTCCTTCCATAAAGATGATTTAAATGTAATCACATGAATTGTAAGTATGATTCATGTCCCAAGAGAAATTTTTAAGGTTATCACTCATTATTCTTATAGAAATGGGTCAAAAATATTGGTTGACCAGATTAGGATTTGATTCACAAGATGTATCTTTCTAGTGAGAGCTAAAAGGCACAATTTTTTTAGTAGGGTGATAATAGGTCTCAAAAAGAGGAATTTTTGGAGTCAGTAGTATCACAACCCACTTTTAAGGCTCGATAACCCTCTTCTCGTATGCAAGAAAGAGTTGTGATGGAAATCAGTGTCAGAGCAAGCATTTAATCCACATAGTTTAGAGATTATTCTTAAAAAAATATGCTTAAGAGTATGAATAATGGTTTTGAGAAAGGGGAAGAGGATGAGGAAGATTTATATGGTGGGCTAGTCAACAAATATGTTCTCTCCACTTCTAAGTAGCATAGTGTTTTGAAGACTCTTAATTGCAGCATGAAAGGAAGAAGGGGCATGAAAATGGAATAATAAAGGCTACAAATTGAGGCTAAAAATTCCATATATGGAGGAATGAAATATAATATGATGTCCTTACTTTCCATCAAAATCATGTATTTACTGGTAGCTCAAGGATGAGCCATGTAGTTCATTTTTTGAGTTTTTGATAAATGTTTTTCTTGATCCTTCTTTGTTTTTTTGCTTCTCACTATCTATTCATTGTCTTTGTCCCTTTTGGTCTTAGTGGGTGGTCAATATCCTTTTTTTTATTGTGTTCATAGCTATCCATTTTGTTTCTATAGGTGTTTTCAGTGTTTTAGTGGTGTTTTCACAAGGACTAAACCCTTGATTGTGCTTTAAAACTAGTTAAAGTGATAGTCAAAAAAAAATTGGTTATGGCTCTTATCAAAAGCTATATATTTATATAATTTCACATATTATAAACTTGAATAAGAAATAAATTTCTAAATATCTTCATATTAGTTAGTAGTCATTCATATGAAAACTTGTAAAGATTTATATTATTGAATATACATATAAATTATAATAGAAAACACATTTAAAATATAAGTATACCTTTCCAACTTCTAACGAATCCTTACTTATGAAAATAAAAAGAGTAAGGGTGTGTTGATTAAAATAAATGGCAAGTCATAAGGGGAATGTTCTTTAGTATTCAATAACCTAGAATCTTTGGTTAACAACCCCAAATTAAACATAAATCATACCAAAAGAGAATAATTAAAATAATAACATGAAAGAGACTATAAATGACTTCATAAAACATACTATCCTCCTCATAACTATGATCTATGTGTGATGAAGTGATTTTATTTTACCCTTGATTGAGGGTTTTAACAAAGGCTTGAAATAAATCATAGGTTTCACTCTTATTTATTTAAAACATACTAAAACTAGTGAAACTCAATATTAGATCTAATTTTATACAATCATCTATATCCCTAACATAGGTACCTTCAGTTCCACTTCATTTTTTCCCTCTCATATTCTTGCATGATGCGTGATACATTGATATTATTTCATCGTCCAAGTCTTTAATCACCTTTGGATTTACTTTACATTTGTTGATCACTCTTTTGGATACATTGGTCCCTTTTTTTAGAATGTGAGTATAATAATGAATGAATTAATCATGGTGAGATGGTGTATGTGAAAAATATAACCTGATTGATCAACATGTCCCTACCAACTATACATGTATTAATTATTATTACCTTAAAAAAATATATGATCCAAAAAGATGAGAAAATATTATAAATTTATATGCATCATTGAGATAAAATTTTATGTACTTGATAAAATTATTAAATTATGGTATATGCATAATTAAACTATTTATTACATACCTTAATTATGATATCCTCAACACAAGGGTGTAAAATTTGCAAAAAAGATAGTTTGGGTTTTCTCTTTTTTATTTTATGTCCTTCCCACAATCATTCTTCTTTTGTAAACCCTCTCATGGATTTAAATTTTAACCTTAAACATAGGAAAGTAATTGCAGTGGATAGGATATTTTATTGGTTATACAAGGTAAATTTAATCAAATCATCATGAAAAAACAAAGACAACCATTCTAGAAAGTAAGGAACTAAACTAAAGAAAGCAAAATGTAGAAAGCTTAAACAATAGATATAGAAAGAAAAAATATACTATAACTAATGCAAATGATATAAAACAAGAAATTAAACTCTAAAAATAGTAGATATAATCTATTCTTACCTCTAACTCATCACTTATGGTAATTAAAGGACATTTCTAGATGTTATAGCCATGAAGTAATGCTTTAAAAACTACCCATTGACTGCATATCTCAATCCATTACCTTAGAAGTCACTGAAACATAAGGTGTTGTTACCTAATATCTCTAATACCTGATAAGGTCTAGTCCATAAGGGGGTAAAATTGTTATGTTGTCCTTTTATTTCATGGGCTTTATCCCATAGAAGCACCAAGTTAGATATTATGAATGTTTTAAACTTTTCTCTTTTTTCAAACCATCTTTTGACCAAGACTTAATATTTACTAAAATTAAGAAATGATTCATTCCTCCAATCCTCCATTTCTATTATATATAATAAATAGGATTCCTCTTTCTTATTTCATTCCATGTACTCCTACATAAATTGATATGATGTAAACTTGAGCATATTTAGGAATATTATCTACCACTCATATACTAACATGTAAGGTGATGCTTTGAGTGCCTACTTGATTCTTGTTTAGTCCTCCCATAGTGCATACTTTAGTAAATGATGACATTCTCTAGGTTTGACTATAACTAAATTTTTAATAGCATCAATTATTTTCTTATTTGTAAATTTAGCCAATTTATTTCCCTATAGGTAATGCTTTAAATATGACCTAATGGTAATTTGATATAATGAACCCATTCAATGAATTTAGATATCTGGATTGTTGGCCCATTATTAAAAACTAATTAAATATGGGTACTAAACCTAGTCATGATTTTTTCCCTAATAATTGATTTAATTTTGTGCTTTTGATTTTTTTGTATCCATTATTTTAGTCTATAGGGTGAAATAATTTGTGGCAGTGAGCACAAATATGTGTCTAGCTAAAGAACCTAGGTTAATGGCACCAATGAAATATAATCCCCACTAATAAAATGGTCTTTATTCCTTGAAATATCATATGGAGTGGCATAAATGTCTACACTTATTTCTTCAATAAAATTTGGCATTCATGACATGCTCTTATATGTGCATGTGTATCCTTGAAGACTATTAACCAAAAGTAACCTATTTGGAAGATATTATGTGCTATGGTATTTCCATATGGATGACAACTACAAATATTATAGTGTAAGTTATCCAAAATCTCTTAATATTATCTTTATGACACACATATCAGATAGAAGTCTTCATTATTGCTTCTATAAATTATTCCTTTTTTGATAATGTAGTGAGCAACATTGAGCCACAAATCTCTCTTTTGTTCTCAATTGAGTTTTGGGGAAAAAGTTTCTTTGGATAAATATTGAATGATATTAGTGTATGAATCTAATTTTGATACCTCCTAAATGGTGATGTGTGGGTTAGGTTCACTGATAATATGAATGATGCCTTGTCCTTTGAACATTTTGGTAGGATTAATTTCAAAATCAAAATTCTATAATATTTCCATCCATTTACTTCTCCTAATTCATTTTATTGTAAATTAAGCTTGATAGTAAGGTATATCTTTCATGATCATTATTTTTTAATATCATATAGCTAAATAATTAATATAATATTTCTCCTATAATTTAGCACAAAAACATGCAATGATTTCCATAACTATATTATAGCCAATACAAGAACTAGATTAAGTGCATAACCCATCAATGACTTCTTTAGGAAGTAACATTTAACCACTCAATAATCAAATATAAGTGGGTTAATATGGTAATAGCCACTCATCTCTATCTATGTACTATACTACAACCTTCCTAATAGTGTCATTAATTACTTTTACCCTTACCAAAGTACATGTACATGATATAAAATAACCATTACATCAAGGGTAGTATTAACAAAATCTAAAAAATAAAGGTAAAAAAAGTTTAGATTCAATATAAGAATCATCATACTAAGATTGATTGATTATTATTCATATAATTCACAACCAATAAGTAAAGATCAAGGGAAAAAGACTATTTCTAAAAGCAATGAAAAGTATTTGACCCCCTTTTAAATTCATAGTCAACTAACGTAAGGATTTGTAAATGTTATCTAATAAAGGTACAATCCTCAAGATATGTTTCAACAACCATGCTTAAGTTTTTCTTAGAAACATCTTACCATTTTATAAGCAAGGTATAAGTTCAGGAGTATCTCGACTAAGGATCAATAATGCTTTAGGAGAGATCTATTATTTCTCGTTATCTTATTCTAAGGTCTTGTTGATGTGGATTTAATGAACACCATATATAATGAGGTAGCCTTTAAAAGTTTATGATCTTGATGGAGAATAATTCCACTCCACAACATGAGTTGTGGGTATGTGGTTTGAACAACCTATTGATGGAATAGATGGTAGGGCATGTAGGTTGTTGACAAGGTTTTTTAGACAAAGATTTGGTCTCTTAAAAAGTGGGGAATTATTACATGAGTTGGATGGATGGCTAGTTGTTAATCTAAAGTGGGCAGGTCTCAAAATAAACTCAAAAAAGGAGGGAAGGGTAAGGTATAGAAGAAGATTATGTGTTTTCATGAATCACCTCTCTGGCTAGTTGCTAAATGGACAAGTCTTTTCAAAACCTATGCCTATTGCAAGAAAATTTTGCACACTAATAGTTAGACAGGACTTAGAAGTTTTAGGGGATACTAATATAAGAATCTCAAAATCCTTAGTCAATTTTTTCCCATTTTAGAGTATTTATTACACACCCTTAATCAAGAGATTATGGATCAAGCTAGTGAGGTATCTAAGGTAGATTTTGTACACAAAAAAACTATATCAAAATAAATCACTTCTACACAATTAAGAACATGAATCAATCAAATTAATTTCTAATAATCAATGTAGTTTACTAATCCTTCAATAGCTATTGCACATCTAAGACTAACATATCAATCAAGATAAGAAAGAATTCATTGCACCTATTTCACACTAAGAATTATTTAATCACACAACCAAAAGAAGATAAGCCTAATGACACAAAAATTAGAGAGAGAATACATAAACACATTCACTAACAATCAAAGTTGATGTTTCTCCTATATATTGAAAATTTTATGATTCCTCTAACTAGTGGATTAAAAACATTTAAATAGGATTGGGGAAGGGGTTTCATCATCATCCAAGTCCATACAAAGTCATTACATGTGATAGAAAATACTATATTTCTAATTGTGGTCAAAACTGTATAAGAGTCTTCTTACATTTATTAGTTTAAGTTAGCCTTTACAAAAGCTATGTAACATGTGCATGTGTATAATAAAGGGTAACTTTTACAATTATATCTTAAACTACATGAAAAAATAAAATATATGCATTAAATGATAATACCTTATCTTATAGGTTATGAGAACAACCTATCAGGAATTCAAACATGTATAAAGGACAAGTGGCTCTTTACCAATGCCTCATAGCCAATGACATTATTTAACTATGACTAATCTAATGTAACTATGCATTGTATGTTGTCCCTACCTTTAAAAAATAGAGTATTCCTTTGAAAGGATTTATAGGGTCTTTAACATAAAATAATATATCATGTCAACTTAATTGACCTTTGAGATGTCTTTGTAATTGTAGCCTTCTCTTGTTCTATTATTAGATCTTCACTTTCATATTTTTTAAATAGATTATATCTAAGATATGTGTGTTCACATTCTTGATCTTCATTCATCTAGGAATCCATCGTGTCATGTAAATATGGAAATACCCATGCTGAGATGTCCTTTTGATTCAAAAATGTGATCATTGTTTCCTTTGGACATGTGTCCTTACTTCATCCTTTCTCAAGTCAAATAAATTTTTCACCATTGATCTTCATCTCTAAGCTCATGAAAACATCTCACATGGTAGCTTCCTATTTATTTTGGGACCTTTGAAAATTTTATCTTGGTTTGCACTATTGATCTCAATTACATTAATCAATTGTACTCTATCATTCTTAATTTTAAATGATTTAACACCAGTATGCCACTTGGTAGTTTATTGGGCATCTCTATCTACCTTACAGTCCTAGCTCAAATGCTTTTATGCTACATGGTATCTTCTTTCTAGTTTTTGGACCTTTAAAAAAGTTTCTATTGATATCCCACCATTGATCTTGTTTGCATGGATCAACATGGTCTATTGATCTCTATGTACCAAGTTTTACCTTCACACAGTTGGATCTCAACTAAGTGCTCCCATGATGGTGAAACTTGTCCTTAATTCATTCACTTTTGAAAAGTATTTATTTATTTGATCTTGATTATGCACTATTAGATCTTTGGTATGTGATTCAATCCACATCATAGATCTTAATGTTTGTCCTTTCGACTCCCATAAGCTTTGAAACTTGTCACTTCCTTGAGACTCTTTGCTCTATGTGTGTCCCACTTGGCATCTCTATAGGGGATTCATTCTATTAACTTATTGACTTTGGGGAAGGGTTTGTAAACTATTGGATCTAGCGTTTGGTCTCCCTAGATGTTGCCACTTGGCACTCTAATAGAGCTTTTAGAACCTTTGACATTTTAACCTTGATACTGCATAATTAGATCTTTAGAGTGCAAATAAATGTGCATTATTGATATTCCTTTGAACTTTATTGACTTTAGACCTTTTTTATGGGTCGTTGATCCATTTTGAAGCCTTGAGATATTTCCACCTATCATCCATTTTGTCTATTTTTATGGGAATATAATCTTAGTTAATACTTGGTAAATATTTAAAGTCTTAGCCTAAAGTTTCATTGTATTAACAAATTCAATTTTAAACTTAGTAAAATCTTAGGATATAACAAAAGATCCATCATAAACCATAAGACATAAAGGACCTAGCATACAAAATTTAACCTAAGTTATAATTTGTATTAATAAATATGATTAGGACCTAGGATAAAATCTTAAACTAAGTCTATAATATAATAGAGTTCTCCCTAGTAATTTTGACCCTGTATGAATTTTGAATCTATTTTAAAATAAATTTAGTCTAAAAAAATTAGGCTAAGGTTTTAAAACTATTTTAAACATAAATTTATTTTAATCAATAAGAGACCAAGGGTTAATAAAAATAAAGAGTTAATTTAGAATTAAGGTGTAAAACCCTAGGAAGTGTTCACATCAATGAGACCCCATTAAACCTACAACATAGAAACATAAAAATCAAACATTAGTAACATTAGATGAAGTCAAATAAAGATTATGTGCTAATAGACCCATGTAAACTATATCCACATAAGATATTCAATACTAGTTCTTGATTAAGTTGAATGTCAAATTTATAACATAAATTTGTAGAATTTTTAACAAGGGTCCTCATTTTTAAAAATGGGATGTGTTGGGTACAACAAATGGAAAATTATAGGGGGAATACTCCTATGTATTTAAGAACCCAAAACTTTAGTTAGTAATCCTTAAATCAATCATGTAGTGTGTCATAGAATAATAATTAAATTATAAATATAAAAGAGATCCCTAAACTAATTCACACAACATACTTTCCTTCCCATTTTTTGGACATGTGTGTGTCAAACATGTGATTTATATAACCCCTATTTTGATGATTTTTTTAAAGGCTTGATGAATCTATATTTTTCATTCTAGTATCTATTAAAGCTTTAAAATGAGGGAAACTTAGGCATTGTTTTGTTGTTATCTAGGAATCCATAGCCCTGACAGAGATACATTAGTCTCATTTTCTTCTTTTTTAATTATTTTATTTTAATCATGATGCTTGGTACATTGAACTTATTTCATCATGTGATCCTTTTGATTTTCTTTCTCTTTGTAACCCATCAATTCTTTTCTTTTCTTTTTTTTTTCTTGAATGAAAAGAGAAGATCTAGAACCTCAATGAGTTAGTATAATTATAAAACAAATCATTACTATAACATCCCTCCCAGCTACACCTATACCCAAAATTATAATTTTGGATAGGAAATAAATGTGATAAGTAAATTTGATCTAATAAAATAAGAAAATTTTCTAAATTTGTAGAAGTACTCTAAGAGCAGCTTCCACATGCGTGGTAAAATTATTCAATTATGACAATATTCAGAATGGGTCATGATTACATACCTTTATCTTGAAGAATCAAAACATAGAGATATGCCCAATTTATAAACTAGTCCTAAATTACTAAATTTTTAATTTTCCCCCTTTATATAAGTCATAAGATCAGTTGGTTGGGAACTTTATAGTGGTTACAGTTAGAGTGAACATAATTTGGATCACCAAAAAAAACTAATATAAGAAAACAAGAAATTAATCTAAGAAAGTAAGAAATCTAATCTAAGAAAGTAAGAAATTAAATTAAGAAAGCAAGAAAACTAAACTAAGAAGTAAAGAAACTAATCTAAGAAGCAAGAAATCTAATCTAATCCTAAAACTACATTCATTTGTCCCTCATGAATTAGTAATATCTATAGATGACACAACCCTAAAGTAGTTATTCAAGAACTATTTGTTAAATGGATATGTAGGTTCATTTCCCTACAGGTCCTTTAAGTGAAATTCATTATTACACATGATATCTAAAATATGGTATGGTCTAATCCATAATGGGGAAAACTTATCATGTTATCATTTCTTCTCATGTTATTTATCCCAAAGTAGCCCTAGATCTAAAATCCTAAATGTTATAACCTTCACTCTCTTATCAAACCAACTCTTGACCATATCCTAGTCTTTGTTTAATATATGTAAGGCCTCAATAGCTTAATCTTCCATTTCAATTATTTCCATCAATCTTGACTCTATTTCATCACATTGTTCCATGTAGTCCTGCATCAACTGATAAGTGGGTAAATTCATCATTATTGGTAATACAATCCTTCATCCATACACCAATAGATAGGGTGAAGATTTAAGAGCTTGTTTGTATCTCATTTTTCCACCCAAAGAGCATACTTCAACAAGTTATGCTAGTCCCTAGGCTTGTCCCCTACTGATTTCTTAATTGCATCTATCAAATTCTTGTTCATTGATTTTACCAATCCATTTTTTAGGGGTAATGGTTAGAGGCTGACTTGATAATAATCTAGTTGTCATGTGCCCACTCATTAACTTCTATTGATATGAAATTCATTCCATTGTCACACACCAAATAAATAGGTGTGTCAAATCTAGTTGTTATGCATTCTTCCAGTAAATGAATCAGATCTTGTGTCTTTCAATTCTTTGTGGCTATGGATTCAATCTATCTAATATAGTAGACAATAATAGTAAGCATAAATTTATGGCTAATTGAGTAATTTGGGTTGATGACTCTAATGAATTCTAAAACCCATTAGGAAAATGGTCTTCCTTCAATAATTGGATATAAAGGCATTATTGTGTGTACTTCCCTTTTGGCCAAAGACTGACATTCATGGCACATTTTCATGTGAGTATCAGTATATTTGAAAACTATTGGCCAATAGTATCCCATTCTTAAAATCTTATGGGTTGTGGTATTCCTAGAAGGATGACCACTACATATTTTTTTATACATGTTTTCTAAAATTTCTTTAACTTCATCTGTAAACACACACTTGAGGTAAATACCCTCATAATTTATTTAGACTTAAAGCTCTCTTTCATTCTCTATTAAGCTTCAGGTAAAAAGTACCTACAATAAAATATTGTATGACACTGGTATACCATTCTCCTTTGGATACTTGAGGCTCACATATCCCTTCAATGGTGATTCATAGATCAAGTTCAATCATGAACTAAATGATGTCTTGACCTTAAATTATTTTTAAAAGATTGATTTATATATCAATTTTTTGTAATTTCACTATCCATTTGCCTCAATGTTTTCCTAATTCATTTTGTTGTAGGGTGAGATTGACAACAAGATCAATCACAATCACAATTATTTTATTCATTAAGATTTAATTCCAAAGTTTATTTGCTACCTTGACAAGGGCAAAAATCTATTTCTTAATAATGGAATACCTAAGTTTTGTACCCTTCATATTTGTACTCATGAATTTAATTATATTCTCAATTTCATTTTTATTTTGTGTTATGATGGTAGAAATTATATGTTCTAAAGTGAATGAATACATGTAAAAATATTTTTGTGAAATCTAGACTAATTAATAATGGAGCCTATGATATTGCATCTTTAACATCTTGGAAGGAATTTTGGGCTTTAGTTGTCCACTCTATTTTGGCATCCTACTTGAGCATGGATTTTAAATACCTAACAATATCTACAAATCCTAAGATGAACTTCCTTATGAAGTTAATCTTTTCAAAGAATAATTTGAGCTCTTTCTTGTTATTTGGTGGTGTAATCTTCAAAATTCCTTGAATTCTATTTGGATCAATGGTGATCACATCCTAAGTGATGATGTGCCCCAAGATTTTGACTTCACTAACTCCAAATATAATTTTATCTAGGTTTAGTGAAATATCAAACCTTATGCATCTCTCAAATATGGATTGTAGTGACTTATGTGATCCTTCTTATGATTTGAAAACACTATAAGATCATCCATGTAAATGATTATGCATTTTAGCATTAATCCTTTAAAATCATGATCCATAACACATTGAAAAGTTTCTCCCATGTTCATTAGGATAAATGGCATCCTCTTATATGCATAAGTTCCCCATTTTATGGTAAATTTAGTCTTCTTTCTATCCTTAGTTTACACTAGTAATTGGTCATAGCCTAAAAATCCATCCAAGAAGGACGTCATATTAAAACCACTTACTATTTGTATCATGTCATACAAATAATGGAGGGGATAATTATCATTTTTATAAGCCTTATTTAGATTCCTAAAATCTACACATAGCCTTATCTCACCATTATTATTTCTTACTAGGATCAAATTTGCCACCTAGGTAGAATGTCTGATCGAGAAGATGATCTATGCTTTTAATATCTTCTCCACTTCTATATGAATGAGAGGATATATCATAAGATTGATTAGTCTTTACCTCTATCTAAATTTATTATGATCTGGCTTCAAGAGGATCATATGATTAATGAATTATGGGTCATATGCTTTCAAGTCTTTATATGTCTAAGAAATGACATCCTGATATTGAGTGATTAAGTCCTTCACTCACTATCTATCTTCAGGGGTGTAGATAAGACCAATATTAACATAGAATGGGTTATGTTCATCTCCTAGATTTTATATTTTTAAGTTTGATTCATTAACCTTGGGTTACTTGAGATACTGATCTTGGGGGTCTATATCAAATGACCCTTTCCAAAGAGACCAACCTAGATAGGATGTAATTTTTTTTGAGTTGGTGAATACCTTCACTGTCTGATTCTTCTTGACAAAGGTGATTAATATCCTTATCATCAATAATTTGGGACTCAAAACCCCCTGAATTTGTTAGAAACTAAATTTTTTTTGGTCATCATCAAAAACATGGAAAATTTCTATGTAATCAAGAATAGAGGGGTAAGGCACTAATTTAATGTAGAAACTTTTTACCTTAGATTTTTGAAACAACTTTAGATCAATAATAGTAGCATATAGAAAATTGACAACTTAATTTTTCTCTCTAAGAAAGGCTACTATACTGAAATATTTAAAGCTTTCAATCACATCTGATTCTCTATGTTTATACATTTTAAAATAAGATAACTTGCACTGATATTTATTTCTAACTTGGTTCACCACCATCTCTAAGTAACCAAATACTAATATCAATTTTAAAAAATTCTTAAGTGCAAATTGTAATCCTAGAATCAAATACTCATACTCAACTCTATTATTCATACATGGAAATTACAATCTGTATGCTACCAATAGATTTTTACCTTGTGGATCAATCAACTCAATTCCCATGCCTGATCTTTGCTTAGATCTAGCACCATCAAAGTGTAAAGTCCATAGTTATTTGGAACCTTTAAGTTTGGGATTTTGTACCTGATTTTGAGTAGTAAAATTATAAACACCAAATCTAAGAGAATCATACTTTATCTCTTCATTTTTGACATTATATTCCATGATGGTATACTTCATTCTTAGTTCTCTATCAATTCTAATTTGATTTGTAAATCCTCTCCATGGTAACCATATATGAGACAAATCTATAAAAAGATATCCATTTAGTATTTTGGACTAGTCTTTACTTAGCAACAGACTATAACCTTTAGGTATGTCCACCACTAGTATATCAATGGTCATATAAATGCATTATTTAGATGCTACTTGTATATGCATGTCCTTCAATTTTCCAACTATAGGCACTACTGTCTTGCCTAATTGTGAAACTATCCTCTTTGAAGTGCTCATTGATAAACTAAGATTTTGACATACGGAATTAGGCATGCACTTTAAAAATCTCTAAATTCAACTAAATAATTCTGAATATTCTTACCAAATTCCTTGATAGTAAAAAAAAAGGGCAAAACTTCTAGCTTGTACTTGTAGATAACATTGGCATTAGATTCTTTTGATTTTCCCATATGCATCTCCCCCATAATAGATTTATAGAGAATCTTATTTTTTTAGGTAATCTAAGCTAACTCATGAAGAGTTATATTTGATTTGACCTTCTTCATGTTTTTGAAAATGTTGTATCTTCCCTTGCTAGGTTCATCCTTGGTCTAAGGTTGGCACTCCCTCTTGAAGGAGGTAAATTATTTTTATCTTTAATATTAGGTGGAACTTTAGTAGTATTTGGAGTTGACATTGTGAGTGGGTACTTATTACTTAGATTATAACCACATTTCTAAAATTTCTAGAAATCATGAACTTCATCCATGTTGTCCTTCAACTCATTGTCGTATTTACGTAGAAAGGGAAACTCATGAGTTTCAAAGAACATGGGAGTGTTAGAAGGGATATGATCCAAATATTGTTTAAGTGGATTATGCATTTGGTCTTGCCTAACCACTTCTCTTTAAAATATTTTGAATGCCACATAAAATTCAATGTAGTTGAGCTTACCATGCTTAGAATTATTGTGAATTATGCACCAATTGGGAAGAATTATTTCTGCCATGTTGATCTATGAGAGTTTGTTAGGCTACTCCATATTATTTGTGGGTCTATTGAATGGCCTATTGTACCTTTTGAATTTATGATTATGACTTCCTTTTGGGTTGTTATCATTACCCATCTTCCTTTTCATGCCCAAAAAGTCATTAATTATATTTTGAACCATCTTTTGAATAGCCTCAAATTCTACCTTTGTAGAATTAGTATATTTTAGAAAAATAACAAGAGACATAGTCGATTATTGATTTTATTAGTAATTAATTATTTACATTTGATTCTCCAAGAATCCATAGTTTGGTTGTGTTTTTTATGTCATAAGAGGTAACATATATAGCTAGTTCTGATTGAATGATGGGACATTCTACCTTACATGTGGAATCAAATTCAACATGGGAAAGCCATTATAGATATTGGACATAATGAGAACTTGAATATTGAGATATCTATTGATATTAATGGATTCTTTTAATACCCATGCTAAATTATTAATATAAATAACTCCCATTAGGAACACTAAATTAATTAGATCTAGTGTATTATTAAACATTTCCAATGCTAATTCTTCTTCTAGATTATTATTTTGAGTTAACATATTGTAAATATTTTAAAATCTCACATTGAAAGTATGAATAGGTTTATTAGGCTCTCTCTTCATACTAGTGAAGAAATGGTATATTATGTTAGGACTGGTGACCTATTCAAAATGTACAATAAAAGTAGCTTGACACTCATCTCAAGAAGTGATGGAGTTTTTTGTTAGATTTAAATACAAATCATAAGCATCATCCATTAATTTAAAAGGGAACAATCTACATGTAACATCTTCATTGATAAAATTCATTAATCTCAAAGTAGCCTTAAAAGATTTGATATGTTCTTCCATTGTCCTTACTCTTGAAGGAGAAAAGGATGGTAGATACTTCTCATTATTCCCATGTAAATAATGCACATATGTTGAGATGGAATTAATATATCCAATTAACCAAGGTGGTTTAGCTATTAGTTTATTAATAGGTAAAGGGTTCTTTATGGGTAAAGGGTTCCCAGTTGGGAGGTAGATTATTATGAACTGGGGCTATTGGCTTAGTTTTATGTCTCCTATGATTTGATAGGGGTGATACTAGAAAACCATCCTAGGAAATGGATCTAGTCACTCTCTTGGGTGACTCTTTCAAAAATCTATGTAAATAATAACTACTCTTATCAGGGGGAAGGCCCTACTTCTAGTGCCATAGAACTATTGATGCAGGTTTCATACACACCATAGATAGTGAGGTAGCCTCTAACATTTTAGGATCCTAATAAATAATAAATCCAATCTAGGACATGAGTTTTATGTATGTGGTTTGAGCAACCTATTGATGGAATAGATGGTAGGGCATGCAAGTTATTGATAAGGTTTTTTAGATGGAGGTGTGGTCTCTTAAAAAGTGGTTAATTCATATGTGAGTTGGATATATGGTTGGTTTTTAATATAAAGTGGCTAAGTCTCAAAACAAACTCAAAAAAATTAGGGAAGGGTAAGGTAGAAAAGAAGATTCTATGTTTTTAGGAATAACCTCTCTGGCTAGTTTTTAAATGAACAAGTGTTTTTGAAACCTATTCCTATTGTAGGTAGATTTTGTACACTAATAGTTAGACATGGCTTATAATTCTAATGGAATACTAATATAATAAAATCACAAGCCTCCATCAAAGGTTTCCCATTTTAGAGTAATTATTATATACCCTTAATCAAGAGATTATGGCTTAGGCTTGAGGTGTCTGGGTTAGATTTTTCACACACATAAAAAACTATATTGAAAAAAAACACTTATACACACTTAAGAACATGAATCAATAAACTTAAGTGATAATAGTCAATATAATTTACTAATCCTTCAATAACTATTGCACAACTAGGACTAACATATCAATTAAGGCAAGAAAAAATTCATTACAACTATTGCACACTAACAATTATTGAATCACACAACCAAAATAAGATAAGACAAATTACATATAAATTGGAGAGAATACACAAACACATTCGCTAACAATAAAATTTGATGTTACTCATATATATTCAATTTTTTGACCCCTCCAACTAGAGGATTACAATTATTTAAATAGGCTTGGGTAAGGGATTGTTTCATCCTCCAAGTCCATGCAAAGTCATTATATGTGATAGTCAAAAATTAAGTTCTAACTGTGGTTAAAAATGTATAAGAGTCTTCTTATTTATTAGTTTACGTTACCCTTTGTCAAGATATGCAACATGTGCATGTGTACAAATAAGGGAAAATTTTATAATTATAGCTTGAATTTCATGAAAACTACAAATATATGCATTAAATTATAAAGCCTTCTTTGATAGGTTGTGAGAACAACCTATTAGTAATTTAGACATGTATGAAGGACAAGTGGCCCTTTATCAATGTGTCAGAGCCAATGACACTATTTAACTATGACTAATCTAACATAATATTGCATTTTATGTTGCCCATACCTTTACATAATAATGTATTCCTTTGAAAGGATTTATAGGGTCTTTAACTCAAAATAATATATCATGTCAACTTAATTGACCTTTGAGATGTTTTTGTAACTGCAACCTTCTCTTGTTCTATTATCAGATATTTACTTTCATATTTATAAACTAGATTAAGTCTAAGACATGTGTGTTCACATTATTAATCTTCACTATTTTATGAATCCATTTATCATGTCAATGTGGCAATGCCCATGTCAATATGTCCTTTTGATTCAAAAATGTGATCATTTTTGCCTTTGGACATGTTTCCTTACTTCATGATTTCTTAAGCTAGATCAATTTTGCACCATTGATCTTCATCTTCAATCTCATGAAAACATGCCATGTGGTAGATTCCTATTGGTTTTGAGACCTTTAAAAATTCTATCTTGGTTTTCACCATTGATCTCAATTGCAAGAATAAATCATACTCTATCAATCTAAATTTTTCATGATTGGAGGCCAATATGTCACTTGGTAGTTCCTTGGGGTACTGTATATACCTTATAGTCATAACTTGATTGCTTTTATTCTATGTGGTAGCCTCTCACTAGTTTTAGGAACTTTAAAAAATTCTCTATTGATCTTTCACCATTGATCCTATTTACACATATCAATACAATCCATTGATCTCTATGTACTAGGTTCTGCCTTCACACCATTGGATGTCAATTAAGTGATCCTATAATGGTGACACTTGTTACCACTACATTTACTTTTAAAAAGTCTTTATTTCTTTGATCTTAATTAAACACCATTATATCTTTGGTATGTGAACTAACACACACTTTAGATCTTTGTGCTTGACCTTTTGACTCCCACAAGCTTTGACACTTGTCACTTCCTTGAGACACTACTTTGTGAGTGTGTTACTTGGTATCTCCATGGAGCTTCATTCTATTGACTTTTTTACTCTGGGGAAGGGCCCATAGACCATTGGATCTATCATCTGGGCTCTCGATATGTTGCCACTTGGCACTCTCATGGAGCTTTTAGAGCCTTTGACATTTCAACCATGATCCCATGTCATTAGATATTTAGTGCATGAACAAACATGCATTGTCAATCTTCCTTTTAAATTTATTGACTTTATACCTTTACCACAAGTCATTGATTCATTTTGAAGCCCTGAGATCTCACCACCTATAACCCCTTTTGTATGTTTCTATAGGCATAAAATTTTAGTTAATACTTGGGAAATATATAAAGTCTTAGCATAAAGTTTCATTGTATTAGCAGATACAATTTGAAACTTAGTAAAAAAATTTAAGCTAATAGTAGGATATAAAAAAACATCCCCCATAAACCATAAGACATAAAAGACCTATCATACATAATTTAACCTAAGGTTTGATTTGTATTAATAAATATGATTAGAACCTAAGTTAAAATCTTAAACTAAGTCTATAATATAATAAAGTGCTCCCTAGTAATTTTGACCATGTGTAAATTTTGAATCTATTTAAAAAGGACTTTAGGATAAATAAATTAGGTTAAGGTTTTAACATGATTTTATAAATAAATTTAATCTAATCAATAAGATACCAAGGGTTAATCAAATCAAGGAGTCAATTTAGAATTAAGGTGTAAAACCCTAGGTAGTGTTCACATTAATGAAATCCCATTAAACCCACAACATGGAAACATAAGAATAAAATGTTAGAAACATTAGATGAATTCAAATTAATATTATATGATAATAGACCCATGTAAACTAGATCAACACAAGATATTCAATACTAGTTTTTGATTAAGTTGAATGTCCAATTTATAACACAAATTTGTAAAATTTTCAACAAGGGTTCTCATTTTAAAAAATTGGGTGTGTTGGGTACAAAAGGTATTAGTTAAATTATTTTAAATATTTTTTTAAATATTATATCTACTTAAACCTCAATTAAAAGATAAACTCTTGTTAATACAAGTTCACCTTCTTGGTTTTATCAATTAAGAATAATAAACTATTAATAAAATATTTTTATCTATTTTAAACATAGAGTAATTTTTCCTCAATCATAAGATGATTAGAAAGGAATATCCATGTTTATAAGATATTATAAATTAAGTACATTATTCTCAATTTAAATTAATTATAACATAAGATTAAATCTTAATTCTATTCAATTTTAATGAATTGATTGAGTAACTACCCATGCAGTCCTATATAACAAACTTATTAAGTGATATTAATGGATTATCCTTAAATATTTAAGTTAATGTTAATTAATTATGTAAATATTACTTTATAAATTTATTCTACAAATTATCAAGTTATTAAAAGTTCACACAAGACATTGATTTACCAATTTATTTATCAATAATTTATTTAACTAATTGTGAGGTTACAATCCATACTTTAATGAAGTACTAATACTTCCATTCATTCATTCATGTATTAATAGGACTAAAACTATTTTTTAATTATAAAATTTCATATAAATATAACTTTCAATTCATCTAATATAAAAAATAAAAAAAGGTAAACATATCCAATTAATAATATTATCTAGCTTAAATAAGCCTATGATTAAATAGATTCACTCAACACGCTTATCTAACATTATGTCTCTTTTCCTTATCTTATAATAAATAACTAATCAAACACAATCAAAACATAATATATATCTCATTCAAACACTAATGAATACATTCAAATATCCAACTGTTTCTTAATCACAATATCAATTCTTTATAAACATAGTAAAAAACATGAGCAAAACACTACTCAAAATGTTACAAAATTTAAATCAACCTTAAAAATATTTATTAAAAATAAATAATCATGATTAAATATTAACTTAATATCAATTTAATAATTCCATGATATTTTCATGATCAAGTGACCAACTATAATTAATTTAGGAGTCAATATACATATCATGTTACATTATTTTATATTAAATACAATTATAAAAATATCATTACCTTCAGTGAAAACAAGTTAAATTTAATTTAATAAACTCAAATAACTAAGAATAACAATCAATGAATCCAATATTTACATGTAATCTAATGAAGCTAATATATCATCGCTAGTCCCAATGAGCCCAATATAAGTGGCCCTATACCACCCCAACTATCAATTATATATAAATTAGGGTAGTAGAGATCTGATTGAGAAAGGATTATGAAACAATTGATCTTGACAACATATCAACAAATAAAAAATGAAATAAAAATGAACACATAATCAATCCACTAAGATCTATTAACTTGGTACTTGATTATGATTGTAATTCTATTCCAACCTTGATTTATGTACCATATTATATTTCAAAAGATAATGTGTCTTGTAAATCTATGTTATCATAGTTGACGTCAAGTACTATTTTAATATATGTTTAGGATATATAATAAGACCCATAAAAATAAGATAAAAACTCAACCAAAATAAGAATAAACTTACATACAATGTCAAGTTACATTATTAACAAAAAATGACTTTACTTAGCATAAAAATAACTCATGTTCTTTGGAAACCATTCGCTAAATTAGAATAATTAAATATTTAACAGATTGATTAGCCCCAAAATGTCACTATAATCATGAATGATAATTATCTCAATTATCACTTCCATAATTAATTTAATAACTCAACATGATTTCATAACCCTAGGTAAAAAATCATAATTTAATAATTCATGAGAAGTCATATCAATAAAATGAAAATAATAATAAAATATTCCTAAAGCTTATGTAATTATTTCAAACCCCTATGGGGACTCCCTATGGTAATTGTACCTGAAAAGGCACCAAGGATAATAAAAATGAATTATCATCATCCCTTAGTGAAAATCTATTTAAGGTTTTCTTGGAAAATAAAAATCATAACATTAAAGACGACTCAATTGCTAAAAACCTCTTTTAGGCACCAATAAATGAGCAAATTATTTCTACATCACTTAATAAAGATAATATTGAAGTCAATGTTGGACCACATGGCCTTTTAACATAAAAAATCATGTCACATTTATAATCAACAATACTCTATGTCACCTGATGTCCCAATTTTATTTGGCATTCCAATAATTATCCATCCTTTCATGGTCATATCCTTAGGCCAAACATTATATTCCCATGTGAAATCAAATCCTTTATCTAATGATTATAATACTTTACCCTCCATAATAAAAATTTATTTCATAAAGTCTATGAATATACATTGTTTAGAGGTTTGGAGTAAAATGAGTCAACAACCAATGAAGATCACTTTGACATCAGTACAATCTACATCACCAATATAATTCTCACATAGAAGCTATTCAAAATCTATATGGGTTAGAGATCAAACATTCAATATTATGCATCGATTATTAATACCCCATTGAGTTGGGATGCCAATAATAAAATAATAAATAAATAATAAAAAATAAAAAATAAATCTAAATATAAAGATAAATAATGTTTGCAATGGTGAAAACCATGCTTGTGGCACTTTAGGTAAGTGCCATGATAAAAACTAGGTTTATGGCATCATGTGTAAATATTATTTTGTCTAAAACTACCTTAACACTTGGGAGAATTTTTGTCTACAATGAAATATGTTCCATTCCCATCATATTAACCATTTTACCTTGTCCTAAACCATATTTATTTTCATCCTACTTTTGGAGGTTCTTGGTTATACCTTGGCTAAGCAAAGGATTATTTAGGTACTCTACCCAAACCTAGTCTAACATGGGAATGACCCTAGGTTGTGGGTTATCTAATATTAGGTTAGAACTCTAGGATTTTTAATTAGGATAACTCTTCAAATATGAAATTTTGAATCTTCTTCTTGAAACCTGATCTATTGGGGTGAAAATGGGAGAGAACGCACGAATGGAAACCTAATTTAAGTTTGGTGATACACTAATGCTCAATGGTCCACTATCATCTTAGACACTTATATGACTACTAATGAATACAATGGGAACAAATATTGATTAGATTCTATGACAGAGTTAAAAACATGAATATTTTGTATGAATGTTATAAAGAGGCATGTAACTTGAAGGATGGAAATAGACACTTCAAAGGAAACTTCACTAGATAACACTTCACACAACCTAAAATAAAATAATAGTCTTAAATCAAGGTACATGGACCTACAGGTGATGAATAGACAACATACATTCTATAAATTCAAATTTAATAGAGAACACTTAACATTAGATAGAATTTGAACTTGTCTTATATTACTTTAAAGAGTTTACAAGTGATTTTAACATAGGTTTGATATACACAACTGAGGGATCCCAATAAAGAACTCAAAGCTAGTACTTATAGGAAGAAATAAGGTTAGAGAAAAAATTTATCATTTAATGGGGTCATTTATGAGCCCAATTCCACTTAGAATAATCACTGCTACAATCCTCCTCGAGCTACCCACTATATTAATGTCACTATATCCTTTTTTGGCATGATGGAGAATGTTAATATCAGTACTTAGCTATAGGGAGAAATCCCCACCACTGTATGAATCTTTCTTGATCTCCTCAACATTAATTCCCTTCACTATCTTCCTTGATATTCTTTACATTACCAGGTAGTTACTTGAGCTCACTAATGATGTTCCTTCTAACATAACTTATGTATCCACCATTCGATCATTCCTTTTGAATCCCAAATATAGATCTATTATGGATAAACACCAGTATATTTTATTGTTTTTCATATAGTCATTATTTTAAATGGAAGTTTGTATGTTATGGTCTCTTTATTCTGAATGAGATATAAAACCTACATCTAAAATCTCTCAAAATTCTTTACAAGGATTTAATGCCATTTGACAACTTTATAGGATCAAATCCTGGTTATCTATATCACATTTGATCTTGCATTTATGTATATTACCTACTTAGGGTGGAGATCCTTTGTCTAATGTGTCTACCTTCATGGCATCCTTTGGTTTGATTTAGACCCTATTCGAGCTTAGTTCCTTTGTATTTACTTTACCTGGGTCAAAAAATACTACTTTTACCTCTAATGAAAAAGATCTTGGGATTTCCTTTACTCATTGGATATCGATGTTGACTCAATATTTTTGACACCTTGACCCATCTCATAGTGTTGGTCTTCTTGGTATGAATGTCCACAAGCTATATATTTTCTTGGGGACACTAACTCTGTTAGGTTTCATGCACCATTAGATATTTGGTGTGATTAAAATCCAACCATTTATATTCTTATTTTGAATCCAAATGGTTATTTCTTGAGGCCCAAAATTGATGTGTGTACACCTATATTTTATGTCCACGTGAGTTTTTTTGACATCCATGTGAATTTATAAAATTTTTTAAATATAAATAGTTATTAGATGTTGAGATATAAATATCATCAAGACATGAATATAATAGAGTAAGATATTAGCATGAAGATCATAATTTCATGGCAACCTTTTGACCCTAGTAATGATCCTTAAAATATTTATGAAATATACAAGTGGGTAGACCCATCTATTCCTGTGTGATATCTTGTTGATGGTCTATCTCTTTAAAGCTTGAGCTATGAAATTTTTCTTGATCCTCAAAAGATTTGATGATCTCTTGAGGAATATTCAAACATGTTCCATGATCCTTCTTGCATTAATCAACATGAGAACTTGCTTCCTCAAAATTTGACAAACTACACTTTATGTTTACTTAAAGTGTTTTAAAAGATTTTTAAGTTGCATGTGATATTTAGGCTACTCATTCCTTCCATAACTTTATTTTTCTATTCAATCCATTTCCAATAAAAATATCTTTATGTGGGATAAATCTATCCAACATTTCTAGTGACTTAGATTGCTTGACCAACCTGTTGGTCATGGAACCTATAACTTCATCAAGCTTGCTCATGATAACTAGATAAATGGAATATTAATTATATAAGGATTATACCTAAATCCATGAATTTTTTTTAAGTAATGAAACAAAAAACAAATAATAATAAAGAAAAAAGATACCAAAAAATTACCAAAATAGTAGGAAAACAAAAAATAGAAAAATGTGCAAGGGCACTTGGAGGTATGAACAAACCTATATACCTATGTATAAAGATCATGAGATAAAATTAATATAATAATTTAAGATAAATTACATTCATAGGGATGGGGAGGACCTATCCACTTAAATTATCAATCTCAAATTCATTACTCTCCTTGCAACATATGATAACATAAGGGCCACTCCAAAGGCTGTCAAACTTGGAGTGTTTTCCTAGTTTTGCATGGTCCTCATCCCATTTGAGGACTATATCACATTATTGGAATGAATTTGAGGAATATCTCTTATAAAATGACATATTAAACTTATATTGGTTGGACCACATAATATTCATAACAATTTGCCTTGTCTCCTCCAGTTGTCTTAGCTCATTAAGCCTTGTATGCACTATATCATCTTCTAAGAGCTCAAGTTGATGTGAAAGAACTAATATAAGAAGTTAAAGAGATAATAATTTTGGATTCTTTACCATAGACAATAATTTATAAGGAGTGTCCAATATATTTATTAGGTGTTACTCTATATACCCATAGGTTAGTCCTTAGTCTAGTATGCCACTCCCTCTGACTATCTTCCATAGTCATCTTGATAATCGTTAACAAATTCTTATTTATGGACTCTATTAGTACATTTACCTATGGGTAATAGTTATATAATGACATATATTACATGTTAAAGAGCCCAATCACATACCTTATTTATAATAAATGCCAATGCATTGTCATAAATAATTATAGAAGTCACACTAAATTTGGTCACAAGGTTATCATAAAAGTCTACGACAAAATCTTCATTAGACTCTTTGGGGGCAGTTAATTTAACCCACATTTTAAATTATTATGTAGTTGTAATGATCCATTTATTTCCTTTAATTTAAGGGTGGTTTATCATCCCTATGAAATCTAATCCCCATTGCATGAAAGGTTATTTTACTTGTATGGGTTGAAGGGAAGGGTAGCCAGTTTCTGCTTTCCACCAAACATTATACATTTTGGGCCTCTGTTTACCTAAGAGTGTGCTTATCTAAAAATTACAAGCTTAAATCACCTATATCTAATAATTTTAGAGGCTATGGTCATGTAAACAAAATTTTAACCATTTGGACCATCATGGAACTACTCAAGCAGCTTGTCTATTTGGCATGATTTTACACATCTCAAAAGCATGTCTCTTATGTCTCTCTTGAACATTACTCCATTTATCAAGAATAAGGTATAATTTTAAATCTTAAGAGCCTTCTCTTAGGTATATCTAGTCCTATAACACACTTTCTTGGCTCAAGAAATCTAGTTATATCATGTGTCCAACAAAAAGTTATGCTATCTACAGTCACCTATTGGTAGTCATGGACTACCAACACTTTATATTTGTCTTGTTTTATATCTTCTACAATATGTTCACATAACCATCTACCCCTTATAAGCTTTATAAATCTAAATTCAAGGTCATACTTCATGTATCTTGTCACCCATCTATCTCTTTTCTCATTGATGTCTCTATTGAGTATAAACTCTTTAATACTTGGGTGTACCACCATGAGGATGATCTTACTATTGGAGACCATGTGCCTAAATTTATTCAAACCTCTTAATACTTCAATAACATGTTTATCTAAAAATTTATACTTATCATACCCTTCTAAGGACTATCAAAATAAAGTGATAGGCTATTCCAAACCTTGGTCATTCTACTGCAACAACATGGTAGAGATTGCATCCAATATAGAGAAGGCATATACATATAATTATTTATCAAAATTAGGGTTAAGAAGTATAGGATCATGAGAGATGGCCTCCTTGATGGACTAAAAACTTATCTTACCTTCTTTAGTCCATGAAAAATCCTTACCCTTTCTAAACATGTGAGTAAGAGGATTGACTAACTCTACAAATTTTGGAATAATTTTTTTTATAAAATTAATCTTCCCTAGGAAGATCTACAGACCCTTCTTGTGCTTGGGCAAGGGTAAAAATAAACTAGACTCAACTCTTTTAGGGTATATGGAAAGACCATCCTTGGATACTACATATCCTAGTAACCTACCCTCATGAACACCAAATATACATTTTTCAATATTCAATGACACACCAAATTTTTTATATCTTTCAAATACTAACCTCAAGTGAGCAATGTGATCAGATGAGTCCTTTAAGAAAAAAATTATGTTATCTATGTAAATGAGCACCATGTCATTGATAAAACCTTTAAAATTAACATCCATTACCCTTTGGAAGGTTACTCCAAAAATATGTAGTTTAAAGGGAATTTTCATATATGCATAAGTGCCCCACTTTGTGGTGAAGGCAATTTTATATCTATCTTCTCATTTGACCATAATCTGATTATAACCATAGTAGCCATAAAGCAATGAAAAATTATAGTAGCTTTCCACCTTTTGAATAATCTAATACATTAAGGTTAATAGGAAATGGCCTTTTAGGGACACTTTATTGAGGTCCTTAAAGTCAACACAAAGACATATTTCCACATTATTCTTCCTCACTAGCATAAGGTTTTCCACCCATGAGGATTGTTTTATGGGGAATATCATCTTTGATTCAATCAACTTAAAGAAATATATTCTCATCAAGTCCTCCACCTTTGGGTTGATATGCCCTTTTTGTTACTTGATTGATTTTACATTTATGTCTAGTTCAATGGTATGTTATGTAATTTTGGGATCAAAACCCTTCAAATCTTTGTATTCCCATGAAAATACATCACAGAACTCTTGGTATAAGGCAAAAAATGTAAATCTCTCTTTTCTTATGTTGATTTTTCCAAATTTTAACAATTTACCCTTGAAGATCTCTATCCTTTTATAATGTTACTCCTTGTCTAAGATACATGCCTTGCCTCTTCTCACTTGGTCATCTTCATTGAAGATGATTTCTAATGTCATAAGCCCCTTAGGCAACTTGTTATATCTTAGCTACACTATTTGGTCATCATATTGATGTTGAAATTTATTTTCATTCTTATGGTAGAATTTTTCCTCCTACATAAAAAAACATATAATCTAGTTATCATTATCAAAAATTTTCTAACTCACCTCATTTTTAGGTACAACTAGCCTGCATATGACCTTGAACTTATCTTTCCTCTTGTTGACTTCTACTCCTACAACCTCATAATTATCTCCAATAGCTGAAATCATATCTACATGTTCATTTACCTTTCCTGGTATGGATTGTATATTGAATTCCAAGAAGTCTTATATGAGGTCTCATACATAATGATTTTAATATTTCAAATGGTGATTCTTGAATACAATTATGCCTCTCACTTATTGCACAATAATCTCACTATCACCCTTGACATGAAGAAGTTTGGCACCTCTTCTTCTTGCCTTTTACAAGCCATGTAAAATATCTTCATATTTATCCATGTTTGAAGTGAAACTAAATTGACATATTTTAACTAAATAATACTTCTATCTTGAGGGTGAAACCAACATTTCTCCATTTTGACTACCATTATTTGACCTTGATCCATCAAATAATAAAGTCCATAGGCTATCTTCCTCTTGAGTAGTGTTAGTTAGGCAAGGTATAGCGATACCTTCCTCATGCATATAATACACCCCTATGTTTTATTATTCAATATTGTTATAGGGATAAAATCCATGATTTTCAAATACCAATTCATCTAATTATAGCTATAAAATGACTTTAATATGGTCATGAGCCTCTCATTTACTAACATTTTCATCCTCTTAAAATATGGTATAGTTGACATTTACAAGGTTAGGCATATAGGGCTCTAGGTATAACTTAGACATATGTTATAACCTAATAGTGACCTTAGACCCATATTTGGTCTTGAAAACCATGTATGACTAGTCAAAAGACAAATATCCCCTATTTTTTTAGTAAAGTCCCTAGATAGGCATAGGGAAAAATATGGGGATAGATCTAAAACCATTACATCTTGGGTGATGACATTATTTATGAAATCTATTAATGTTATGTTAATATCTTTCAATATACCTAATATTTTAGTAAGGGAACCATCTAACTAGAGAAAACCTTTCTCATTAGGCACATACTTAAGCTCAAGATTATCTTCTATGGATTTAGGTATAATTGAGGTTAAAGGATCTAAACCTATCATATAATTATGCACTAAACATTCCCCTATGATGAATGACAAATATAATGGGGGGGTTTGAAAACCTTGGGGGTATGAACAACATTATGGACTTGATCTTGACTAGGAGCTTGACTAGGAACTTGAATTTTACTAGGTTGACTACTATTTGTAAGAATAATGTTAACCTTATCAACTGTCTCATTCACATGAAAAGGCTTAGAGAGCTCTTATTAAAGGATTTATCTCTATCCTAAAATAGATATAACATCATACATAGAAATAGTGACATTATCCTTTTTCATATGATCCAAAATAATAAAAGGAATATTTGTACCCTTGAACTACACCTTGGATGTAGAAGTATCACTAGGCATTTGAGTGACATTAAAAAAAAAGGAGACTTCTATTGTTGCTTATGATGTTAAGGTATTGGTTGAGTTTCAAGATCTTTATTATTTAAATTATAAGTGGTAGTATACTAACTAAATTATGGAGGTGTTGAAGAAGCCTTAAACTACCGTAAATTATCATCTAACATCCTCCTCTTAGCCCTTGTATTGGTTATAACTAGTTCATCTACCCTTTGAGTAGTTTTCCCCATGTTTACTGCTACATGCTCAAATATATGTTCCCCTTATTAAAATTTTATGCATGTGGTGTCAAGTGGTGCCTTATACATGCTTGATTTCTATTGAATCTAAGCCTCCAATGGTGTTAAGGCAAGCATATTGCCATGATTCATTTGAGAGCGTTATGGTGGAGGGGGAGTATAGTCATGACCTTGGAATGAAGGGACATGCTAATAACTAGGATTATGATAAATTTATCTACTTATATCCATTTCCATCTCATTTTATTTCCCTCCTAATTTCCATTTATCCTATTATGTAGGGTTGTTTTGGGTGGGGACCAAGGCTCTTAAGCTAATTGTAGTTGTGGGGTTATAGCTATTATAATATATACCATGAGTAATTTTGCCTTAGTCTTGTTGTTTTGATGGATAAAGGGGTATATTTTAGGATTTAGTAAGGTATTGGGATTTTAAGGGACCTTGGTATGGCCTATATGAAGTTTTTTGATGTCTCTTTAGAGCCACTAGCTTGTTATTTTGTGCCTTCAATAAGCTCTCAATCTTTGCTAATTTTTCCACTTGACTATCATTAAGATGGGATTAATTATTTGGATTGGGAAATAGAGATATGGTAGGTGGTGTTGGTTGAATCTTAGGAAAAAGTGGCATGAGAGGTCTTGGCATGAGTTTCCCTACCTGTATCATAGTTTTATGCCCTTATAGCTATCTCATAATCCCTAAGGAGATTTGTCCCACTTATATATTGTATCATGACTACAATGGCTAAGTTTAATGATCACATATAATAAATAAAATAATAATTGGGTGTGGGTGTAATGATGAAATGGATCCTATCCCAAGTTTTTTAGAATCTATAGTTGAAATCAACCATAAATTTTAGGGATGTCCTCTTGATTGAGTTAAGTTGTTCAACAAGTGACACAAGGTCACATCTATCCTTAAAATATTTACATATACACTCAAAAAAATCATCCCAATATTGATGGAGGTAGGAGATATACATCTATACCATTTTAGGGTTTTGCCTCTCAAGGTTGTGGTTAGTAATCTCATGGCTACATTTTCTTGCATTATGTTATGTATTGAATAAAGGTTTTCAATGTCAGCTATGTGCTCTACATTGATGGTGGAGTTTTCTCCTATAAAGTATGATATACTATTCAATAAGGTAGTAGGGATATCATCATATTTTTGAAGGGTAAGAGGGCTTACACCATTGAATGGTACATAATATTACATTTTGGGCCTTGCCATTTGCATAATGGGGTTTGAACTACTTAAAAAAATAGGATGACCAAGAGATGAATATTTGTTTTGAGGATAATGACATATCTTATTAAATATTATTATTTTATTTAAGTATAAGGTAGCTCAATGAATTCAAATGGGATACCTCTACTAAATAACCTTTTAGTAACCTTTTTCATGAGAGAGTTATCTAAATGATGTTGTGAACTCTACAACCTGGAGGATTTTTAGATTTTTCTAATGGTGGATGTTTCCTTTTACTACAAATAATTCTTCATAAATCTATACTAAGGATATGATAAAGAGAATGTGTCCCACTGGGCATGCCAAAAAATATTGGAGGTTCTAGGTTACACCGTATCTAAGGAAAGGATTGTTTAGGACCTCTACCCAAACCTAGTTGAACATGGGAATGACCCTAGGCTATGGGTTACCTAATGTTGGGTTAGACATATAGGATTTTTATTGAGTCTATCTCCTTAGATATGACAATTTTAAAATTCTTATTTAAACTAAATCTACTAGGGTGAAAAGGGGAGAGAATGGATGAATGAAAACCTAATTTAAGTTTGGTGATGCACCAATGCTCAATGATCCACTATTATCGTAGACACTTCTATGACTACTAATGATTACAATGGGGATAAGGATTGATCAAATTATATGATAGAGTTAAAAACATGAATATTTTGTATGATGTTTGTAAAGAGGCATATAAATTTAAGGAGAAAAAGAAATAGGTATATGAAGACACTATGGACTTATGAAACTTCAAGGGAAACGTCACTAGCTAACACTTCACACAACCTACAAGAAACTAACAGCCTTAAATAAAGGTACATGAATGACCTACATATGATGAATAAAAAACATACACTCTATAAATCAAACTTCAATAGAGCATACTTAACATTATATATAATCTAAACATGTCTTTTATTGCTTCAAGGAGTTTACAAAGTGATTTTAGTATATGTTTGCTATACCCAGCCAAAGGATCCCAATCAAGAACTCAACACCACTATTTATAGGAAGAAAGGTGAAAGAGAGAAAATTTGGCACTAAATGGGGTCTTTGATGAGCCCAATTATACTTAGATCAATCACCATTCAAATACTCCTTGAGCTTCCACCTACATTATTGTCATTATATCCTTTTTGGTGTGATGGAGAATGTGAATATCAAGACTTATCTATAGTAAGCAATCCCCACCACTATATGAATATCTCTCAATCTCATCAAAATTAATTCACTTCACTATCTTCCTTGATAATGTTTGATATTATTTACATTACTAGGAAGTTACTTGAGCTCACTCATGATGTTATTTATAACATTCCTTATGTTGTCACCATTATGTCATTTCTTCTAAATCCTGAATATAGATATATTATGGATGATAGCCAATGTCCTTTATTGGTTTTCATATAGTCATGATTTGAAATAGAGTTTCATAAGCTAGGGTCTCTTATGTCTCAATGAGATGTAAAACCTATGTCTATAATCTCTTAAAAATCTTTACAAGGCTTTAATGGCGTTTGATGACTTTGTAGGATCTGTTCTTGGTTATCTAGATCAGATTTTATCTTTAATTTTTGTATTAAACTTGATTAGGGTGGCAAGATCCTTTATCCAAGATCTCTACCTTTATGGCATCCTCTAGTTGGACCTAGATCCTATTTGATCTTGGTTCCTTTGTATTTACTTTGCATGGGTCAAAAACTACTTTAACCTCCAATGAAAAATATCCTAGGCTCACCTTCACTCATTAGTTGTAATTGTTAACTCAATAATGTTTAACCCTTGACCCATCTTGTACCATTGATATACTTGGTATGAATGTCTGTGAGCCATAGATTTTCCTAGGCCCACTAACTCTGTTAGGTGTCACATACCATTAGATATTTGGTATGTTTGAATGTAAACCATTGATATGATTCTTTTGAATCCAAATGGATATTTCATGAGGCCCAAAATTGACATACAAGTTCCCATGTTTTATTTTTGTTAGTTTTTTTTGACATCTACATGAACATCTAAGGATTTTTAAATCCAAATAGTTATTTACCATGGCTTAATTTTGATGCTCATGTAAGTATTTTACTCTATTAGATAAACTTTGAAGGATCATATCTTGAGACAAAAAGCTCATCAAGATATGAATTTTTCATATTAAGATCAAGGAATTAAGGACCTCATGTTTGTGCATTTATTTTGGCCTAAGTGGATTTCTAAATGAACTTATAAAATGAATAAATGAGCTAACTAGTCTACTTCTACATGACATTCAAGATGGTCTAGTTCCTAGACTTGAGCTCACTCCATTTGATCTTAGATACATGATTGAGTGTATGATGTTGGATTTTGGAGTATCTATGGGGCCAAAATTTGATGCTCACATGCATGTCCCATCCTGTAAGTTAATCCTTGAAGGCTTAGATCTTGAGATAAAAATATCATCAAGCATTAATTTTGTAGAGTAAGATTTGGACACTAAGAGCATCATTTCCTTTCAACCTTTTGACCATGGTAAATTTCTTAAGCATATTTATAAAATTTACAAGTGCGTTGACTCATTTATTCCTATATGACCTCATGATGATGGTATAGCTCTTCAAAGCTTGAGCTATGAACTTTTGCTTTATCTTTGAAAGCTCCAATGATCTCCTGAGACATATGCAAACTTGTTCTATGAACCTTCCTATATTAATCATCATGAGAAAATGCTTCCTCAAAATATGAAAAACTACACTTTAAGTTTACTTAAAGTGTTTCAAAGGCTTTATAAGTTGTATGTGATCTTTAGACCACTCATTCCACCTATAACTTTGTTTGTCTATTCAAGCCATTTGAAGGAAAAAGATCATTATGTGGGCCAAATCTAGAAAACACCTACCCTAGTCTAATTTTCATTCTAATATTAATCTTAATTACAAATTGGAATTTGTTATGAACCCTATTTTGGAAAATCTCTTGGAATATCCTCTTATCGACACTTTGATGACTAGAAATTTTGTTTATCATAGGAAATGGTCCTTGTACATTCCTAATCCATTTATCATCCATTATTATCCAACATGATCATTCCAATCCTATCATATTCTATCAAATTTGATCATGGTTATAGAAAAAGTGTTTATCTTTGTTAGTGATTCCTTATGGGTATACTGTTCTAAACAATCCTAATCATTACCATTCCACACTCTCATTGTGTTTCTATTTGAGATTTTTTCTCTCACCATTTTTCAATTTTAACCATACAATATCACTTGTGATCATCTTAATTATTTTCCATTACTTATTCATATTAATCACATTTTATTCCTAGTTTTGGTTAAACTACAATGGATTTAGGTCTATTTAGACTATGTAGGCAGTGTTTAATTTTCTAAGGTTTGATCGATAATTGTTAAATGTATGATATCACCATTTTTATATTAAAATCATTCTACTTATCTTTATTTTCCACTTATTTTAGATTCTAAAAACTCAAAAACATTCAATTTTTTTTAAAATCCTAAACATTCATAGCATTAAAACATCCTAAAATTTAAAAAAAGACAATCTCCAAAAATACAAAATAAACCATAAAATCTAAAAAAAAAAATTATTTCCTTAAATTTAGTCAACAATAATTGATCAATAATAATCCAATCGAATCAATTTCCATTGGGATGTGTCCCTTTAAAATATGCCTTGTTTGGGGTAATGTCAAATCAAATCACTCTAATTCAAGCTCATTGCTTCCACCCTATTTAGGGAAATTTTAAGCATGAATTAATCTTATTTTAAGATGTTTTATTTGTACTTATTCCCATTTCATGTATCATTTCTTAGGTTTAATTCATTCCAACCATCAATATATTTGAACCTATCATGTGTAATTTGACTTGATTAAATGGCAATATTTATTTCTATTGCCTTTTATTTTCTTATTTGTGTGTCTTTTTGTTTGATTTCTTATTTTTTGTCAACTTGAATCAATGCATTGTGTCAATGAGGTAATCATCATGGTATTATTTTTCATGCTCTTATACTTGAGTCTATCCAATGGCATACATAAGTATTGCCATTATGGGTTTTATCAAGTGTGCATTATTTTTAATTATTTATTACATTTAGGTTTAGTCATTATGCACATTGTGGCTAGGTAATCATGGTGTTCTATATCAGATGTATGTTTTCATGTGAAAAATAATAAAGTAACAAAGGGTTGAAATAAAAAATATCACAACATAATCATCTCCCCTCACATCATCATCTATTATCCAATCATTTTGGTCATCTTTCATCGGATCACATCATCCTATTTTCCAAGATCAAATCATAGTGACTGCATATTATGGTTATATATACATTAATAAATATGTGCATCTCTAAATAATAATTTAAAATATATTCATACAAATTTATCAATTATTATTATTATTATTACTATTATTATTATTATTATTATTATTATTATTTTAATCTTATAGTCCATTCTTCATCACATTCTCTCTTAATTTCTTTGGGAACTACATCGGCATGAGGTCTTTTTAGATTATGTAAGTAGTGCTTAGTACCAACCAATTTCTGAGGCCATCTCAACCACCCTTATTTTTTTGTTATCAAAATATATATTCTTCCAATCTAATAATATAAATATTCAATCATTATACTATTTTCCATTCTTTAATCTCTCATAACTTTGAGCATTCTCGTGTGCTTAGTTTTTAACGGCTTATAACAAAATCACTTATACCATTATCACACATGTTTGTGTCGACTATAAACTTCATATCATATTTAATATTTTAAACATGTTAAATCATTGATATATTATTTCCAATAAATCACTCTCTAAATACAACAAATCAAGTCCACCCTGTTAGGGCAAAGCAAATCATTTCCATTTTATTTAGGGAAATTATCATTCCATGATCATAGCTTTCATCCTGTTTGGGAAAATTTAAAAGGTTTAGGTTATTTTTTTAATGCATCCTTCTCTAATTTTACCCTTCTTGGAGAAAATCAATGTGTTTTCATAAAAAATCAAATCATGCAAATGTTAGCTCAAGTGGTATAATCTTGTTCACAGGTTAATCTTCTCTTTTATTAGAGCATCTTCCTATCTTTTTTGAGATACCATCCACATCCTTCATCCCCACTTTACATATCAATGGGTAATCATCCCTAACTAATTTAATTCAAAACAAATCATTATATTTCCATTCAATCTCCCATACCTATCAGTTGGGAATGATGAAATTATAACATCCATTATTTCATCTTCTAATTTTTCATCCACCTATTTTAACTTCTTATTATTTGAAAAGATGTTACTATGTGTACATGTCATAACACCTTCTCAAATAACTAAAAATGTAGACATTTAATTTTTATCATTTCATGTCAACATTTTAAAATGGAAAGACTTCCCATAGTTACACATAAACTGGTTTGAAATCATTTGTTCATCTAATGTATGAGTTTGAATTCACATTGGGGCATCTCTAGGTGGGAGAATTAACCATACTAAGCATGTTCAATTTTAATTCTTTTCATTTTATCTATTTAATTCTTATAATTTTATCAATTCAATAATTGTCATTAATTGATCAATTAAAGTGATTAATTTTACTTTTATAAATCATTCTTCTAATTAAATATCCCACTGTGTATTAATTAAATTGATCTTTTACTAATTAAATTAATTATAATTATAATTATAATTATAATTATAATTATAATTATAATTATAATTATATGCAAATGATATTTTAATTTACTTTCAACTATTAAATCTTATTTTTCCTTTTCCTTCTAAAGGGGCATCTTCATCTTGAAATGATTCTTTAAATCCTATGGAATATTCTTTTGTGATCCCAACAATTACTAAATGAGATAATACGAATTATTATTATCTACCATTTATATTAGAGACAAGATTTAGAGCATAAAATGAATGTTTTACAATAATTTAGGGAGCATTTTCAACCCTTAATCTTGGAAACAAGATGAAGGGAACATATTAATGATCCACATGATTATCCATGTGAATTCTTAAGAATAGTTCTCCACCCTTCAACTTGGAAACAAGATGAAAGGCCAACATTGACTCTTAAAAAAATATTTTCAGGATAACTATCCACACTCCATCTTTAATAAAATATGTAGGGATCATATTAATCCCCATTTGATATTTTGAAGATCCATCCTCCACCCTTTATCTTGGATAAGATGAATAGTTCATGCTATCAAGCCATATGCCAATCCATGTACCTTATTGAGGATAAATTTTAAACCCTCCATATTGGAATTAAGATTAATGGTCCTCATTGGTTTAACATTTTTATAAATAGATCCATTCCCCTTGAAATTTTTGGATGCTTGAGTTTCAAAACAAAGTGTTTTCAGATTATTAAATTATCTTATGTATCACATTTCACTCTTCATCAATTAAACTACTCAAAGTTTCAAAGGATATGTTTCATCATGTAATGGAATTAAAAAAGACCTATTAATAATAAATATAATCCACATCCACTTATAACTCTATGATAAATCATGAATGGGTGGTAATCATAGTTTTTATCTATAAACACTTGATTTTAACCACTTCCATGTCTAAACTATGTTCAGAATGACTTTTCATAAATATGCACACATTTAACCATAAATATCCAATTATACATAATTTACTTACACAACTATTTTTGTAAAGCAAAATCATAGCCTAGAGATTAGGATTGAGAAGTTATGTCTTTAATTTTTTTGGGATAGTAATTGACTAATCTCTCTTGGATTTTTGATCTACATAATGACATGAATGATGGGACCTATTTAAGGATTGGACACATCCCACAACCTTTTCTATACCATTAACACTCTTTTAATTATGATAATTAGCCTTCCAAATAAGCTAATTCTATCTTTTTTTTCTAAAATATGTTAAAGTTGATTTCAGGTTAACCAATGAATTCATGACTACATAATAATTAATTTGATAGGTTCAACATTGGAATCATTAAGGGACATGGTGAAATTGTCACAACTATAAAATTGAACCAATCAATGTTGAAATTGTTACTTGCAATAGCCAAATCATTTTAATCTAGATTTCATTATATTTTAAAATTTATGAAATTACAATAATCTTTAGTGAAAATGATTTCACTATGGCAAAATTATTTCAAAAATATGAGATCATTCCATGAGTATTTTGTTTTGTTTTTCCATTTTTATACATGGTGGTGAAACTAGTGGAACTATCAGTGAAATCATGTATAAAAATGGTGAAATCATCTTGTTCATTTGTGAAATTATAGAATTTAATTCTAAAATTATATTGATTAATAAAAAATTGTTGATTTCATTAACAAAATATTAAATTGTAATGTGAAATCATCATTATTATTTTCTATATTTTCCTATTTGTAGGTCAACGTCAAAGATATCATTATCATCTATAGTAAAATAATCATTTATTGCTGTGAAATCATATACTTTACTATTAAAATTTATCAACCTAGTAATGAAATCATTTTTGTCCTCAATAAAACTATTTTCTGACTTTGTATTCTCTATGTGTAGGCTCCTATGGAAAAAATGGAAAGATTAATAGTGAATTAGCCTAATAAATGGAGAAATCATTTTGATTTAAGGACAAGACATAAAAAAATCAAATTTATATCTCCTTTTTATCTAAAACCCACTTCAATCAAACTTTTAATTATTTTGTGTTGTAGGACCTTGGCCAAAGAGTGGTTTTTTATTCAAAGCAGCTCATTTTTTATTCACATTTTGATTTGGACATTAAAATCAAAGCACAATTCAATTTGGGTTTTAACAAATTTTGTTAATTTTCATGTTATTTATTTTATCATAGGATTGCTTGATTTCTTGATTATCTTGTGAGGTTATTTTTGTGCATATGCCCTCCAATTTTTAGGTGACATAGAAACATAAAATTTTCTATTTTCATTTACCCTAATTTTCATTTGACTTAGTGGCATGGATTTAATCACCTTCTCTCAAGTCTTTAAGGGTGATTTGACCTAGTAAGTGATACCTTAGCATTATACCCTACTTATCTATAAGTTATAAAAATTGAGGAATATTTCCATCATGAGGACCTAGGTTTGTATTTGAATAAAGTTTTGTGAATAATGAAACCCGAGAGAGTTCGTCCTAATATCCTAGGTTAATGTGTAGTAACCTCAAAAGGATAAATCTTGGAAATAATATTTAACATCTTCATTGATGGATTTGTGCCCATGTACTATGAGGTATATAGGGAACATCTAGATAGCCCAAATAAAATTTTAATAAAACCCAAAATTTAATATCACTTCATTGAGATCCTTATGGATGAAGTGGTTTTGAAAAGATAATACCCTATTGTGAATGGTTCGATATTGGATTCCTTCTTAGATGACTCTTTTTATATATATCACTCATTAACACATGGGTGCCAAGATAACATCCCCCAAATATCTTCTTAATCATTCAAACCTTGAGAGAGAAGGTGTAGGGATTTAAAAACCCTACCAATAATTAAAATAATTTACTTTATGAACACTTAAATTTGGTAATCCTCTCTGAAGGTAAGTTTTTCATAAGGATCAATGGATGTGATGTAAATAAATGTTAGTTACTAAATTCCCTTGTAATTTTTATGTGTTATTGTTTGATTATTATTTTTAAACCTTGTTTATAATTGAGACAAAATCAAACTAGCCAAGTCCAAGTCCAAAAAAAAATTCTACACACACAATGAGGTGTTACTCTACCAAAATTCTATGTCAAACCAAAATTACATGTTAGAACTTGGTCCCAACATTTATCTTACTTGTCCAAGACACATTTTTAGGCTAAAAAGTTTTAACCACTACCTTTTTATAAACCACATAGCCACTTTCAAATGAATTCCAAGATGAAATTTACAAATTCTTATTCTAACTATGCCATCATGATGTCTAATTTAATCCAAACCCTAATTTTTAATAAATGCTAAATTGTTAATGCCAATACCAATCTAAGACCAAAATACAATTATTGATAAACAAATGCAATTATGCCACTCATTTGAGTCAAAATATAATTCTTAATCCAAATTTCCATTTCAAACTAATTAAAAATGTCAAACTTCTTGTCCATGTGGTTTTTTTTATCCATTTAAGTGCCAATTCTAAATAAACCTTATTTTCAAATGCCAAATTATAGTACCAATTTCAAATCCAAATGCCAAATCTTGTCCAAAATATGATTTTATGCCATCTAATTTAAAAATAATACTAATTCAAATGTTAAATTCTAATTGTATTCTAAGCTAACTCTAATCCCAAACATGGTTGACTAGGTCTACCCCAATAAAATCAAATTATATATTTTATAAAATATAAATTCTACTCAACCCTTCTTCCAATTTCAAATTCAATCAACTTTATAAATCAAATCATGCTTAATTGAAGTAAAATAATCAAGACCAATGCCTATCAAAATTTGCCTAAAGATAAACTCTATGCAAATTTAACAAATTTTCAAATCAAACCAATGTTCCAAAGAAATTTTTTTCAAATCTTAGGTCAAATTTTATAATAAAATAATATGTATTTTCAAACCAACATTTTGAACCAAAAATTAATAATTTAAAATCCTTTTATGTATCAATATTTGTGCACCCTTTTGGACACAAGGTTAAATCATAGATCTTTACTATTGGGATAATTACATGAATAAAAATTCATTTTACTATCCCATTTTAACATTTACATTGACAAACACAATCAAATATTCAATGTCTACTAAGGCCAACTACACCTTTAAAACTCAAACTGGGTCAACTTCAAGAAAGGTGCCAAATCAAAGCTAAATATGGTTCTTACTTAACCATGTACCAAGTCTACCAAAGCCAAATTTTAGTTAATCATGAACCATATGCCATATCATAGATAAAATCTAGTTAATTTTGATCATGTACCATGTTTACCAACTAAATGCAAAATTAGTTCATCTTGAACCACATACTAAACCCAATTTTGTACTATTTTAGTAATGGTCTAATTTGTCTTTAACCACATTATAATATGATATGTTCCATATTAAACCACATTCCAATCTAATTAGGTTCATATTAAATAACATTCTAATTATAATGCCAAATCCAATCTATTTAGACCAAATCTAACTACTCCATTTGAATCATATCTAGACCAATACCACCTTTTTTAGGGCCAACCCATTCCAATCTGAACCAATACCACCATTTTTTGGAGCTAACCCATTCTAATATTTTCCAAGACCACCTTTCTTTGGGACCATTTTAATCTATGTCATTTCTCCTTTTTTGGGGCTAATACAATCAAGACATTTTCAACCAATTCCAATATGTGTCATGGATGCCCTTCTTGGGGCCATTCTAAGTGAGACCAAGTCCACCCACTTTAGGACCAATTTCTTCTATCCAACTCCACTTTAATTTATCCTATATTGGTGGTATTAGTATATGGTTAATTCAAGTCATGGCATCCCAAAATGATAATCTTATCTTACGTAAAATTAATTTAGAGAAACTTACCTAGCTTACCCAACAACTATCATACTTTCCATCTACTTTGGACACATCAACCATTAAACCAAAATATAATCTAGTCTTACATCCAAAATAAATTAAATTGACTATTCCACATCAAAAATACCATCTTAATGTGTCATCTAGTGCAAACTATGAAGAAGAGCAATTTACATGACATCTTTTTGACAATAAATATGAAAATCTCATCATATTGTTAGATCTTGGAGTTAAATTTCTTGTTGGATTTCCACTAGAGTACTTATGGTGTTTGATTATATATCCTAAAAGGGAAACTTAATTAATCTAATAATACAAACCTCTTATGCCACTACCTAGTAAAGGAACCTTATCTATTGACAAACTAAATGTGCCCAAGTTTGATAACTACTTGATCATGATATGTTAGGATCCCCTTCCCAAACATGATGAAATATATCCACTTCCAATCAATATGGTCAAACCATTATTAACATTTTTTTCAATCACCCATCATTTACCAAAATCAAACCATCTTTAAAAATACCATTATAAATTCAATACCAAAACACCCCCATTTTTTCATCCTAAAACCTTCATTTCCTAGTGAAAAGTGAATAAGTTACTTGTAAATAATGCAATTCATTATCCTATTTTCAACATTAGGATCAAGTTCTATTCTAGAACCAATATTAGAATTGGTTTCCATTCCAAATCCAATATAATATTTAGCATTAAAAGTATAATCAATTTTAATTTCAACATTAGATTCATATCCTCTTGAGTCAAACTCAACTTTAGAATCAAAAAATATTGATGGATGTTGTGACATAAGTTGCATGTTTCTATCATATCTAATTGAAAATATTTTTTATCCTTCCATGATTTTTTAGGAATCTTCTTTCAACATTGACACAAGTTCTCTTAGTAGCCTCTATAATAACTATGGTGCATTTTATCCTTCTATTAACATCACACATGATTTTACCATTAAATATCCTAGCCATTATATTGATTTTCTATATCCCATAAATATTGATGGAGATTGATATAATCACACATTACTTAACTTATTCCATGGTGAGATGAAAATGGTATAATTTTTAGGGAAGTAAGCCAATATTCAAGTAGAATAAAATTCAGCTAATGAATCTTTTTTTGAGGTGTCAAGGAATAATCAAAGTCTAAACTAAACATCTTCTAGTGAAACCTTATTTAATTCACTAGATGATAAACAAAATAAAAAATTATAAGCCTTTAGTGAAACATTTCTTAAGGTGCTAAGGAATAATCAAAATAGATTATCAACAACCCTTAGTGAAACCTTATTCAAACACTATTGTATTATCTACATCCAAAAAATCAAGAATAATTTATTGGTGAAAACCTCTTTGAGGTGCTGATAGTTGTCCCCATTTATTCCTCATCACTTGGTGAATAAGCTATTAAATAAAATATTACCACCACCACAAACAAAATCAAGTTAAAACTATAAAAAATAATAATGTGTGACTGAAAATTCTAATATTCATTTATCCATCAACCATTTTACATTCTATTATGATCCTATCATTCATTCATATTCTATATTACATCACCAAATTAAACCATTTATCCCATGCCTACCTTTCTTTGCCCTTCATGGAAGTGTTCTTTTTTATATATTTACAAAGACATCTTGTCTAAAGGTTTGGAGTAAGTATAATCAACAACCAATGATTATCATGACAATGTACATCTCATTCATATTATCATTATGATCCAAACATAGTTATCATTATGACCATATATTGGCCAGGCAATAAAGGGTCCACATTATGCATCTCATATCATTCCATTGAGTTGAGAGGTAATAAAATCCAAAAACATCATAAAAATTAATTAACAATAAAATAAAGATAAATAAATTATTTTTTATAAGTAACTTTTCACTTGGGGGCATCCCTATCTACATTTTAGACCATTAAATCCTATTCAACCCACCCATCTTATTGTGACCATTATTTTTCCCATCTTTACCTTGTTACAAAAGTGGAAGATATATTTAGACCTATTTGGGAAAAAATGAGTCCTATTAATCCTATTTTACCAATATTGTACCATTTGATTCTATTCCATTATGTTATTCCTATTTTTTAACCCTAATTTTAATTCATAGTAATTTCCACTAGGGTTAAACTTCATTGACCTAACGTCCATTTTGACTATGTAGGCAATGCCTAGTTTATAAGTTCATCTCGGTCACCCACTTTCCATGCCATCACCATTTTATGAGAAATTTAATCCATGATCTCACCATTTTATGAGAAATTTAATCCATGATCTCACCATTTTATGATTAATTTCAGCCACATACTCACCATTTTGTGAGAAATCTAAGCCACACTCTCAATGTTTTATTATTTTAAATCATTATACATCTTATAATACTCCATTGAGTTGAGATGTCAAAAAACCCAAAAAAATTTAAAATTCCAAAATCAACCTTAGAATCAATTTTTTTTTAAATGGGTTTAAAATATTCATGAGAGATATAAATCCTCAAAAAAAATTCTTTCTTTATCATTTGATTCATTAGTGTTCTTTGATATGTTATTGATGACATAGTTTGTCACATTTTTAAGGTGGGAACCCTTTATGAAACTATGATCATTTCCATTTACCATTTCCATTCCTAATTATGTTCACTCCCATATATGGGAGATATAAATCTACATTAGGTCCACACAAACTATGTTTACAACACTTGGATGCATGGGGCATCTTAGGTCAACTTGGATAATTTCATTAGTAATCTCAATGTCATTTACATTTGTATAAAAAAAATCTCGCTAATTTATAAGATTGTATTTTATTATTCTTCTTATATAACTGAATCTTTTAGTTATCATAATTTTAATCTATTTGACATCCCTGGGAGAACTATATTTAGCCTAAATTTCATAGGACTATGTAGTCGGTGTCCTCTTTTATGGGTCATTTAGAGTCAACTTAGCCATCCATTTATTTTACTTTTATTCCCCCATTCTACTCAAGCTAGCTTCTTATCCTATCCATTGACCAATTACCCAAGATTAGTTACTTACACTCACACATGCACAAATAATTCACTCACTACCAATTTTATGGTGTGTTTGTGTGTTTTGTCTATCATGATTATCTATGATTATTCTTGATGCATTTTTTAAATCAATTAGATGCTTTTTATTGATTTTATTTCAGTTTTTGTTTTCTTTTTTGTTTGCATTTTTTTTTATTTCCCCTTTTTATTGTCACCTTGATTCAATCCACTATGTTTGTGGGCTCATCAACATGGTGATTCTTATCACACAATTGTACTTAATTCCATCCATTATCATATATCAACATTGTCATCATGCCTTTTATCATTAGTGTGTTTTTTTACTTGTCTTTTAGAATCGAAGGTTTGTCCTTATGTACATTATAGCTTGTTTATCTTAGTTTTATATATCATGATGAATAAAATTTTATGCTATATCAAAAATAAATATATTGAATGTTTATTAGGAAACGTTGAATTAATATCTATCCTTGTACATTATCCCCCAACCAATTCATCCAATGCCAAATCTTAATTTCTCATAATGATAATCTTACCTAGTAGGGAAAACCATTGATAGTGATTAATGATCAAAATTCACATCATTGTGGTAGTTCCTTGAATTAGTGATCAAATATTCCCTACTAGGGCACATTATTATGATCAACCAAAAAAACCCTTTTAAGGGCCTATTCTATCATTTAGTATTTCTTCTAAATTGAGGCCTACAGATCTTACTTCTTCCTCTATTTTTTAAGGACCCGTATATTTAAACTTTTCCCAAACCATCCCCTTGAGGGGACATCTATGGATAATAAATCACCCTTTAAGGTATCAATATAAATTTATTGACTCATAAAATTACAAAAAGAGAAGAGTGAAGACATAAATTTTCAAGCATTACCTAATTTATTCTTGATGACTTTTTCAATCTATGAAAACATGTTACAATGCTTAATGACTCGTAAAACCTTCAAAAATTATGGGAAAATGTAGAAACTTCATTTTAAATAATTATGTTTCTAATCTACATTGGAATTAATTTACATAATTACATGTAAATTTAATAAAAAATCACTGATTAGACCTAATTTACTTAAACAATTTCCATTTTTTTACCAAAATCACAATGATGCATCCTTTATTGGGGTAATGGGTTGTATTGAATCATTTATATTGACTAATATATCTTGAATTAAATAATCCATTTTCAAGTACTTTTATAATGAAAATAAGTGAATAACTTGATTGATAAAAATAAACATTGCAAAATCCACATTTCTTATAATTATTGATTAATCACTCCTAATCAATCCTAATCATTCATCAAATAGTAAAATTCATGGATTTAAATTGTCATCTTTTACAAAATTCAAAATTAGAATATTTCCTCCAACAAGATGACTTCATCAGGAAAAGTGTGCAAGTAAGAGATCTTGTAAGTTTTTACACCCATATTACACACTCAAGAGGAATAATGACTGCACTTTCCTTTCAAAATGCCTTCCTCACTCCAAAAATGTCTTAAATTCCCTCTCCTACACACTCAATGTCTATAATAATGGATTTTAGGATTGATACTCAACCCTTAATATTAAGATGAGATGAATGGTCCATATTGATATAATAAATCTATAAATAGATCCCTCACACCTCTCATTTCATCAAGCTTCCTAATGTAAGCTTACTCTATTGGATTATTCCAAGAATATTCATAAAATATCTCATGCTTAAGCCAAATAATGTGTAGTAAAGGAGAGTTAATACTCACACAAAGAAGATCCAAAAATTAACAAAAACTTATACATCTACAAGCTAATCTTAGCCTCTTTAGACAAATTTTCAAGCACATCTTCAAGGGAGGTATACATGTTGTGTTTATATTCCAATATTTCATTTCTTATTTGATTATCACATAGATAAATCTATTGATTAGGATTGATATGTTATCTTTAAATTATTTTGGATTTAATCACTAAAAATCAACTAATCTCTCTTGGATTCCTAGTCTACAATATATTTCCTTTATTTTGATTTTATTTATAATTTTTTATGGTCATTGATGTCCCAAGCTCAAGTTTATATCTTTCATTTATTTTTTTTGATTAATTTATATAACATTATGAAACTAAAACATATGAAAAATTCTATGGATACACAAATAATAACATTATTATTGATCATAAACCATATGATGTGTAGCCCTAGATTCAAGTATTCATTGTTGTAAATATTTGTCCACTACATCTAGTGCTTGTCCTTTTCCTTTACTAATTATTTATAAGTATAAGGAGATGATTAATTTGTGTAGGATGACAAAAAATGATGTGATTTTTATTTATAATACATTTTAACTCATCAATTTACTTAGTGTAATATTGATACTTATCATGACCAACTTTATACAATCTGAACAAATTGGTCACTCCTTAAGAAAAATCCTTTTCTTTAAATAGGATTCAAAATTTGATGATGAATTATTTGATGATGTTGCATGATATTTTTATTTATTTTTCATTGGTTTATTTTATTTATTATATAATTTTTCATTTTTTTTATGACCATCCATTAAGGCTTGTAACTTATATGCCTATATAATGCTCGTTGTAATTAAATTTTCATGTTTCAGCATCAACATTCTAAAAAATGACTCAATAAAGGCATAATGTAGGCCTTTCACATATTCAATCGATGATTATCAAATATATATATTTTTTCCATATTTAAAAGGAAATTAAATAGCACATCATTTTAGTTTTTCTCAAAGTTCATTGATTTTAGTTCCATTATCTTTGATATTGAAAAAACCTAGATGGATCTAGATGACAAAGTTCATTATCAATTTAAAACCCACTAAAATTATTAGTTTGACCATAATTATTTTAAATATATCCCAAGCATATTTAGGTGATTTATATCTATAAATGTGAAAAAAAGTCAAGATAAATAAATGTTTGTAAATATCCATGTGTCTTACTGTATTCAATGAGCCATGTGATTTTGTAATTAGAATTTGTAGGTTCTTGAATTATTTACTCAATTTAGTGAGTGTATCCCTTACCCATTAAATAAATCTATTCATGGTATTTACATGTTGTGTATTTATATGTATTTAAAATAGGAAAAGTGGAATTACCCACTAAAAATTTAAAAGTACACAAGAGATACAAAGAATTTAGCATAGTCACAGAACACAACCCCCAAAAATTACTTAATAAATAACCCCCCAAGAAAATATAATTTTGGAACTTTATAATTAGTGTAGTAATAAGGTCCACTTGAAAAAAATTCAAAGTGGTTATGATCTCAACATGTGACAATTTTCAAAATAAGGCATTGATGTGGAAAATACAATTCTTGATTATAGTGATACAAACTGAGACCACCATAGTAAAGTATTTGAAATGTCTTGAACTTATTTTAAAAATTATACCATAAAATAATCTTGGATGAGCCAAAATGAATTCCTTGATCATTCAACATGGAGAACACAACTATAATGCCTATGAAAAAATTATAAATTATGTATAAACCATGCACCAAGAGTAAAACCTATCTACACCACTATGTAGAGTGAAAAATAATAGATGAAAATAAAAATAATTTTGAATCAGTGGTTAAGGGCCCAACATATCTATCATTGAATTTGAACTAAAAATCCATGAGTTCCAATGAAGAGTGGGGCTAGTTGGTCAAAGGTTTACCACTAAGTTCAAAGGTTTCCAAAATTTACTTGCTCCCAAAATTTATTAGTGTTTCTATTAAGTTTAGTGTAACTATTTCTGAGTTTGGAAGAAATATCAAATTATACTATCACCAAATGTTTTATACTAGTTTCCATGTTTGGCCATAATATTTTACCAAATAAAAGTTTATCTTCTTGTGTTTGAACTAGTCATTTTTTACCACATATTATATGTTAATCCTAAATTTATTTGACAAGGCTATCTAGGGATAAGGAAATATATAAAAGATTAATAAAAATGGTGATAAAGATATATATATAATATGTGAATTTATTTTCAAATATAGATAAATAATATTCTGGAATTAAATGCTAAGATATATCTAAAATATAAAGTATAGAAATTAATTAATATTATGATAGATTGAAAATAAGAGTACTTATCTAGTTTACTATGCACATGTAGATATGGGATGAAATAGGATGGAAGTGTACTATATCATGATATATGAGTAGTTTCTAGGATCTATAATTTTTAATTATGTGTCCTTAGATGTTTATGTCAGATCTAGAAAATTACATTGATATTGGTGTCTGAATTGGATGTTGGTGTCTTATATGAAATAATGACTGGATCTAAATGTGACCAACCAAATAATTTTGGTTTTTATTTATCCTTTATAATGAATCATATAGATCATGTGCATAGGTTGTCACTATTCATCAAATGATCAAACACTATATTCCTCACCCTTGAAGTGATTATGGTAAAAATGGGTTAATGGGCACTACTTACATATCTAATACTTTAAAAAGGGAATTATAATTATTTAATTCTCCCATACATGTTGGTTTGTGTGTGTATATGGATGTAGTATGTGATAATAAAGTACATGCATTGACCTAGCTTGTAACATGGAAAAAATGGCTCATTGATTGTGTTTTTTACTCTAATATACTCCTAATCATAATACACCAATGATATAGGGCATCCCTTGAAAAGGGAAAGGTGGGGAAAACTACGTAATTTCATCCTCCATTTTATGATTTATTTGGGATTAACCCATAGCACAATTATGGGTATTGGACTTCACAAATGGAGTATACATGAATAGTCTCCAAGAGATGTAGTATTACCACTAAAAGTTCAATACATTTTACTTCACATCGGTTAAGGATATTTATGAATACTTGAGTGTTAGGCTCATTATTTATAAACACAAAGGTAAAAGGTAGATTTTAGATCCATTAAAGAAACCCAAATTAGAGGGAAAGGTAAGGTAGAGAATGGAAACCTCTAGATCTAAAATGAGAGAAATTTGATGGTCATTGAACCAAGTGGATCTTCTATATTTATACCACTCTAGACTTAGTTTCACTAAAGTTACATGTATAATAACATATAGTGGGGAGATTCTGAGGGAATTATAAGTATGTCTTCAATGTGAATTCCTACTAATGATGAGTACTAGGGGTTTATTGTTGAAAACACATAAATGACATATGAGAATGTGTATTTGGGAACACAAATTATTATCATTGTGAAAGGAGAAATGAAATAACTCACACAAAGATTATAATAACTAATCACATCATAATCATGACATACATAAGTTGACTAAGTGTTAATTGAATTAACTTATCATTATTGATCATTTAAAAATGAAGATGAACTAAAGTTGAACACAAAAGGGACCATTTTTCAAAAAAATATAGATTATATTCATTAAAATAGTGAAAATATGATACAATAAACAATTTGGGATGCTAATATAGTCTATATTGAAGAAGGAAATGTAGGTGAAATCCTAATAATAATCCAACAACACTTTCGATCAATTTTTTGTCAACCTTTAAAACCCAATATGGATCTTATATAAATAGACAAGGATTAGGGATCACCTTAAAAAGTCATAAGGAACCCATCTTAAGACATGATGTCCACTCATTTTAGTTACAACCATATTTCAAAATTTAAACTAAAACCAATGCCCACAAACCCATAATATACCTATAAGGGACTACTAATTAACATATAGAGGTAACTAAGAGGGGTCAAAGCCTATCACTACCTCTAGAGTCCTAAGTTTATAAGTATATCACTACTCAAGCTACTTCCTAGTTTTCCTTGGCCACTTTTTCCCTCAATAACTTTGCCAAATTGACCAAGGTGGACTCTGAATTCCCCTTCATCAAGTAAAGTTCCATCTGGGTGTAATATCATAGTGATATTAATCTCTTTGAAGTAGTCTAATATCTTATTCTTTCCCTATTCAAAGGGTTATATTTATAGTGTAAGCCATGGTTAGCCATTCCTCCATCACCACTCTTATGCTCATGGTAAATTTTTTGTAAAATCCCAAATATGAGGTTGTAATTAGTTTGAGCTCCAAGAACATTTATTTATTAACCACTACCTGTAGATTTCTTCACTTCTCATAAATTTCCATGATCCTCCCCATGGAGGCCCATGCCATTTATATAATTACATTATTCTCAACCTTAGTCCCCATTACTTTCCCTATAATTGATAGAAGTAGTAGGAGGGCATTCTTATCCTACTTGATTAGTATGATTGGTAATATACTATTCACTTAGGATTTAAATAGACATGGTTCTACATGTGTTTGAGGGTATTTTTTAAAATGTCATGCATATCTGAAAGGATATACAATGGGTTTTTAACAATCTTCTCTTCTCCAATATCATTCCTCACCTTAGTGAGAGAAAATAGATCTTGATAGGTCTACCATATCATTGAGTTCCCTCATAGAAAGAAATATGAGTAAGCATCCTCTTCATGATCTTGAAGACTCTATCAAAAATACACTATATGTCTAAGTCACCCTTGAAATTAATTTGTAGTGCATGTGTCCCTAGGACCATCCCTCATGATGTAATGGGTGTAGGAGGTGTGGCTAAGATGGTGGTGAAGGTTGGAGGGGATATAGAGGAAGTGGAAGGATTGAAAGAGGAAAGGAGTGGAGGTAGAGGGGGCATGGGGGAAAAAGGAGGGAGAATGAAAGGGGAGGTCCATTATAACATTTGAGATTGATAATGTTCCTAGGTGAGGTTTACCTAAGGAATAATTATACATATGAATGGGTCATATAATAACATAGATGACATGGGTTGGTTAAAGGTGAGGTTAGTGGATCCATGTGTAAGAGAGAGGGGGTCAGGAACCAATTTTTAGGAAACTACTATTGGGGATTGAGGTGTCATTTAGACCTAGAGAAGATGTAGAGCTAGAATTTGAGGCCTTTGGGCTAGAGACAAAGTATGGATCACCTTATATTTCTTATTCATCTTCTTAACCATGTCAACTTCGAGTGTTATAATTGATAGTCCAACTAAGATGGAAGGGACTATGAACACTAATCATGTATTACTTAGAGCCATGGAAGGGAGCACCAGTCTGACTTTAAAGGGGGTCGATAGGGTCCTTATTAGAAGTAGTAAGATTATGAAGGCTATATTCATGTACACTATTTAGGGTATGCCCAAGGGAGGCATCGAGAGGAATTTAGGCTATGATATGGGAGAATAAGAAGGTAATAAGGAAGTGAGAATGAATTAAAGGACCAAGGCCAAGGGAAATTAGGTGAAATATGGAGGGCAAGGAATGGGAAATAAAAGGGGAAAAAAGTAACTAGTTGGCACTAGAATATAATTTATAATGAGGCAAGAGAAAGGGGTGGAAGGGAAATGGAAGTAAAATGGAGGAATGTGTGTGGAAACTTGGATGGGTTCTTGCTAGGTGCCTCTTTCTAGGCTTGCTCTTGTGTTCTCAACTACATCAAATCTTAGAGGATATAATACTAACTATTTAGTAGAATGCCCTTAGGGTTCCTACAATCATGTAGTTCAAGATTATCTCTACCATGACCTAGTTACTAGTGTTTTCAGAAGAGGTGGGGGTAAATAATGAGGAGAAATTAGAGGTGGAAAAGGTGGAGATAAATCTTAAGGAGATATAGGAGCTAGCAAAAGTGGAGTTAGAGTTGGGGATGGAACTCAAAGAGGAGAAAGTAATAGGATTCCCTACAAGAATTTTCTAGAGATGGATGGAACTATTGTAGTCGAGTCCTCCATAGACCAAACATGAGTTGGAAGAGTTGCAAAGGGTCATGAATGAGCCTTATGGTAAAGGTTCCTCCATAGATAAAGCTTGAGTTGGACATTGGTAACATTCAAATAGATCTCATCATCATCTTTTTCTTTATGGCCATAGTTGATGTTGAATCAAGTTGAGTATTGCATCAAATAGGCCCAAGTCATTCCTTTAGGGTCTCACTATTGAATCATGAATTTTTATAGGGTGAAGGAGTCTAACCTAGCCACCATATTTTATATAAATGGTAAGTTCTTATAGATGTGGCTTTGTATGGTGATTGAGATATACAAACATGCCTTATGTTGATGTTATACATATAATCCAAAGATGTCATTTAATAGTTGATAAATGATCTCTTGTTTTACTAAGTGGTTAGGTACATACTATGGAAAGCATATGGAGTTTAAGAGGAAGCTTACAACTTAGATCACTATTTCATCTTTTTATAGCTAGTAGCCCCTAATGGTTGTGATGGATTCCTAGATTATCTTTGAGATCTATGACATTGGAGCTTCATTAACCACCTAGTACACCGATAGGTAGAAGTGGTCACAAACATCCCAAGAATTTTAGTGGAATTGGTGGCCACACATATTTTACAAGACCATATGAATGGTTTGACCATTAAGAAAACACATAAAAAGGTTTAAGACTTGAATGAGAGTGTCCTACTAATAGCATTAAATAAGTAGATCATCATGTAAAAGTCACCCCCATTTTAGGTGTCTACAATGGCATGGAATAACATGAAGTTTATCATTCTTCCAATGTCTAAGATGTCTAAGTGAGTTAGGATCATGTGGAAAAGTGGCACCCATAGCTCGTTGACATGCTAGTGTGGGTCTCTAAACAACTATTTTAGTAAGATCAAACTTGTTCAGACCTCCTCTTGAAATATGTGAACTATATAGGCATTGATATTTTCCTTATTAACCCGATTAGATTCAATTATATCATACAATTCATGGAGGATATCATATATATAGTAGGTGTTCATATAAGCCTACACTACCACTACATCATAAGAGAAAGAGAAGTCTAGGAGGGATTAGTACACCTAGAAGGCATTTCTAAATATATTAACAATCGAGTACTAAGATGTGGATGATCATATCCAATCATTAAAAGTGTCTTGTATGTGAATATTATTATGGAGGATGTCTCCTAATAGTTTGGTTCAGGTAAATGCCACTAGTTAAGTTGCATCTCTATGGATTTTACATCTTTTATAATATTTAATGGCATCCTTATACTCATATAGTTGGCCATAAACATTGGTATAATCCTTGGGGACCTACTCAATTAATTTAAATATGTCATTTTAGTTTATATACTTAGTCAAAATAATAGGGAAAGTGGTGTCCTAGTACTCAGGCTTTGCCTTAATATTTAAGGAGGTAGTATCCATTAGACTAATATAGAGGGGAATAAGGAATCTTTGGGTGTTAGAGGCACAAGATACATGGGTTTTATGTAACTTTGAAAGTGAGAAGTTTGATATTTATTCTAAGGCAATAATGGTAACCATTTATAGGATTCTCTTAGGTTTTATAAGCATATGCATACATCTCCCTACATTAATGGCATTTGGTAGCACACTTGCTATGAATTTGAAATTAATCTAGTGGATATATTTTATATCTTTATTTCTAAATATAGAATTGAATTTGGAACCCATGATCCTTCACCACTAGTCAGATATAACAATGGAAATGGGATTTTTTCAAAACTATCCAATTGGGTCCAACTTCTCATTCTATTGATTCCTAGTGTATGGTAAGAAGGCAGTCACATATCTTAGAGGATACTTAGATAAATGCTAAATTTTGACAAGTGCCCCATTTATTAGTCCTCTTATTGATAGTCAACACTTAGACATGATTTCATACTCTATGTCATTCTCATAGGATAGGTGATGTGTCACCTAAGGACATGTGGAACACCTTAATTAGCCTTTGAATTTCACTTGTACACCATTCAGAAATTCTTAAGTTGTCATTGGAAACTAGTTCATCCTTGCACTATATGACATGGTGATTTTCCCTTTGGCTAGGATCTCCTAGGCTTTGACATCTCTAAAAAATTTGGGGGACTAGCCACTCTGGCTCTTGACGATGTGATAAATTCCCATTAATCTGATCTCTCCTAGGCCTTGACATCTCTTACAAGCCCAAGGGAATAATCTTTATAAATCCAAATGATGTTTAAAATTCCCATTCAGTTGGGCTCTCCTAGGCCCTGGACATATCTAACTAGTCTAGGGGACTAGCCTTTTTGACTCTAAATGACATGGAAAATTTCCATTAATATAGGCTCTCCTAAGATCTAACATATTTTATAGGTTTAGGGGGGGGGTTGGCCTTTTTTACTTCAAATGATGTGGAAACTTCCCATTTAGTTTGACTTTACCAAGCTCTAACATCTATGATGGGTCTTGGGACTAGTTGTTTTAACTCCTAATGATGTGGCAATTTCCCATTTGGCTGAATTTTCTTAGGATATAATATCTCTAATAGGTTTGGGGGACTATCCTCTTTAACTCTTGATGATGTGGAAAGTTTCCATTTGGTTAGTCTCTCTTGAGCTCTAACATCTCTGACATGTTTTGGGGGAGTGACTACTCTAACTCCAAATGACATGACAACTCATTTAGTAAAGCTCTCTTAAGCTCTAACATCTCTAAAAAATATAAGTGACTAGTCATTCTAACTCCAAATGACATGGACACTTCCCATTTAGTAAGCATTTCCTAGGCTTTGACATCTATGATAGGTCTAAGGGACTGGCCACTATGACTCCCAAGTATGTGGTAGCCTCCCATTCAACCAAGCTATATGATATTAATAAAATGATTAAGTAAGAAAGATAAAAAGAAAATGACCATTAAAATTACCTATCAGACATGGAGAACTCAATTTTCCATGAAGGATAATGAGTTTTTTTTGTTTTGGGAAGGTAACTAGACTCAATGAAACCTAAGTGAGAATCAACTTGAAACATTAGTGCCATGATATATTAAAAGAGAAAAAACACTACTTAGTTATTTTAGAGAATTTAAAAGAGGTATGTTACTACTTGAATAAATTAAGGTGGTGTATATTTTTAATATTTGAGTAGACACCATTGATAATACAAATAAGAAAGAACTCTAAATCTTTGGTTCATGCAAATTTTAGAGGGGTCGCCCATTACAAAGAAAAGGGGGAGTGTTGGCCACAATATATTTTATAATAGCCTACACCCTTATATGGACACCAAGATACACTTAAAATAATAGCTCCAGAAGATATTGGACTATTTAATTTTTATCAAGGACTATATAGTTATTTAGAACTTCCCCTTTATCCATTTACCCTTGGCTTGCTCTGGAAGCCTCAATGGATAAGACTAATAAGTAATGATCTATTCTCAAGAAACTTGGAAAAGAATAAATAAATCATGTAGAATATAAATTCTTAGTCTACCTCAAAAGGGATATATATGCAATCTCCACCCTAGGAATTTTATCTTTGATTTTAGCTGAGTAAGGAAATGAATGGGAACAAAGCCACCTATGTTAGGAATATGGATGCCCTTAAAGTAGTAGAGTAATGCCCTAGTCATCCCCTAAATCCATCAAGCCAAAAATGTCATAGGGGAAGTTTGATAACTAGTCCAACCTTGATTAATCAAAGGTAATCTAATAATGAATAAAAAATGAAATATCACTTCTCACACACATTGATGGCAATCAATGAGTAGAAGCTTGTTATGTTGCTTGATATTGTGAGACTTTGGTAACTTGTATTTTTTATGGAAAATAAAGAACCCCCATATAATATTTTTATTAAGAAAGGAAAGAAGAATAAATTGGTCCAGTTCTAAGTACTTCTCATCACTTTCCTTATAGAATTCACCATTTTTTATGGTCAACATGCCCCCTTTTCTTCAAAAGTGGAGACCCCTCTAAAAATTTAATGAACTAGAGATTTAGAGTTCTTTATTTTTATTTTCAGTGTTACCTACTCAAATCTTCATAATATACACCACATTAATTTCTTCAAGAAGTAACAAACCTCTTTTAATTTTTCTAAAACAACTAAGTAGTGTTTTTTATCTGTTAGTATAACATGGCACTAAGGTTAAAGTTTTATTTTGACTTGGATATTTTGGAGTCTAATTTCCTTCCTAGAGTAAAAAATTCATTAGCATTCATGGAAAATTGAGTTATCTATGTATAGAAGGTAAGCTTAATGTATAGTTTTCTTTTAATCTTTCTTTCTTAAATTTTTTTTAATCTCATAGACCCAAATCAAATGGGAGGATACCACTCCATTTGGAATAAGAGTTGACATATTAGAGATGTCAAATCTTAGGAGAGCTGGTCTGAAAGGGAATTTTCCACTTCATTTGGAGTCAAATAGGATAGTCCATCAGACCTATCAAATATGTCAGAGCCTTAGAGAGCCTAGGTAAATAGGAAGTTTCCATGTCATTTAGATTCAAATTAGCCAATCCCCCAAACTTGTAAGAGATGTCAGAGCTTGGGAAAGCATGGATGAATGGGAAGTTGTCATATAATTTAGATTCAGAGCAACCAATCCCTAAGACCTATTAGAGATATTTGAGCCTTTGAGAGCTTAACCGAATGGGAATTTACCATGTCATCATGAGTAAAAGAATCCAATCCATTAGATCTATTAGATATGTTAGATCTTGGGAGAGGATAGATAAATGGGAAGTTTTAATGTCATTAAGATTTCGTGCATCTTGTCCCTAAACCTATCAAAGATGTTAAGGCTTGAGAGAGCCCAATCAAATGGGAAATTACTATATCATTTAGAGTAAAAAATAACAGTCTCCTAGACCTATCAAGAAGTCAAATCCGAAGAGAGCCCAATTTAATGGGAAGATACCACATCATTTGGAATCATAAATACTAATTCCTTAGACATGTTAGAGATGTAAGGACTAGGGAGATCCTAGCTGAATGGGAAGTTACCATGTCATTTAGATTAAATAGGGCTAGTCCCCTAGACCTATCAAAAATTTTAGGGCCTAAGAGAGCTTGGTTGAATTGGAATTTTACACATTACCAGGTGTCAAATTCACTAGTGCCCTATCCCTATAAGATATGTTAGGTCTTAAGAGATCTTGAATGAATGGTAAGTTGTAACATCATCTAGTGCAAGGATAAACTAGTTAGCACTTGTGACCTAAGAAGTTCATAATGGATTATTAGTGAGACTCAAAGGCTAATTCAAGTGTAACATTTATCTTGAAGTGACATGTCTTCAAGGCTAGGATAATGACTAGAGTATGAAACCATGATTAAGTGTTGACCATTAATGGGAGTACCAATAAATAGATGACACATGTCAAAAAGTATGATTTAGTTAAGGAACCTTTAAGAGATATGATTTCATGCCTACCATGTGTTTAATATTAACAAAATGGGATGTTTGACCTAATTGGATAGTTTTTAAAACATATCATAGCCATTTCTATATCTAGTTATTGGTAGAGGATCATGGGTTCTAAATTAAATTCTAAATTTATAAATAAAGGGATAAAATCCAATGACCAACTCAATTTGAAATTCATAGTAAGTGAACCATAAAATGCCATTAATTTAAGAAGATGTATGCATATGATTATAAATCCTAAGAGAATGCCATTAATGGTTAACATTACTACCTTAGAATAAATATAAAATGACTCATTTTTAAATTTACATAAAACTCATATATCCTACACTTATGATGCCTAAAGCTTCCTAATTCCTCCTCTATCCTAGTCTAATAGGTGATACATCATCAAACCCAAAGGCCAAGCCCAAATATTAGGAAACCACTTTCACTACTATTTTAAACAAGTATAGACAATATAATGACATATTTGATGTAATTGAATAAGTTCCCAAGGATTCTATTGATGATGAAAACCAACTCACTGAGTATGAGGATGCCATTCATTCCTATCAAAGGTGTGAACTCCATAGATCCATGACTATACCATAGGTGTTTCCCTATGCTAACCTACTAGGAGATATCCTCCACCAAGATATCCATGTGTAGGATTTTTTTAATTATTAGGTGTGCTCACCCACCTCTCAACACTAGATTATTTATATATTTTGGAATTCATTCAAGGTGTACTACTCCCTTGCAGACTTTTCTTTCTAATATGATGTAATTATAGTGTTAACCTAGATGAACACCTACCAAATATATGACATCCTCCATGATTTGTCTAAGAACCCTTGCTCCACATGAGTTAACTAAGACAATATCAATTCATATACATTTTTCACCTTCTAGGAGGATATTTGAACAAGAATGATCCTAATAAACTAATTATTTGGATACCAAGATTTTCTACATGTCAACAAGTTGTGAGTTCCCCTTTTCCACATGATCTTGACTCACTCAAACATCATGGACATTGGTGGCTTGATAAAATTCAAGTTATTACACATTATTACATATGCACAAAATGGGGGAGACTTATACATGATGAGATACCTACTAGATGTTATCTATGGAACAATCTCATTCAAGCCTTCAACCATTCCTACACATGTTCCCAATGACCCAACTATCCACATAATCTTCAAAAAACTATATGTATAAGGCATATATGACCAATTATACCTATTTGTATAATAGGAAGTTAATAAATCTCAAATTCCTTAGCTTTCAAATATAATATAGGACTCTATAATAGCCATTGGGGACTACTAACTATACAAATATGACACAGTGATCTAAATTGTAGGCTTCCTCTTAAACCCCCTATACTTACCATATTATATACCTAGATTATTATCATAATAGGATATCATGTATAAATTGGTGATTTATATCTTTAGATTCTATGTAAAACATCAATATAAGGCTTCTTTATAAGTCCTAATCACCATATGGAGTCATGTCAAAAGGAACTTCATCTTGATATAAAATATGGTACTCAGGAGAGACTCATTTTCCCTAAAAAACTCAAGATTTGGTAGTATGACCCTAAAGAAATGATTAAGTTCCATTTGGTATAATATTCAACTCAACAAAGCATCAACTATGACCATCAAGTCTAAGATCCTGAAGAGATATATTTGAATGCCATCGATAACTAGGAGGTGATATCCTAGATAACATTTAGGAAGAAAAAGAAATGGAAGAAGGCTCAGGAAGGCCCCTCTACAAATCCTCTAGATCCTACTTGGTCTATGGAGGACCTGACTCTAATAGCCTCAACCATATCCCAAAGAATATGTTAGAACACCCAACCACATTCTCCTCCTTGATCTATAGCCTCAGCTCCAACTCCACTTCTACCAGCTCCTATGTGTCCTCAAGATTTAGCTCCACCTCTACCTCTTCCATTTATTCCTTATACTCTACTTCCACCTCCTCTAGTAGTGTTATTAACTAACTCATGATATATTTGATCCTAGAATATATGATTCTAGGTAGCCTAAGTACAACCCACTTAACCATCAACACTATAGCCTCTAAGATTTGATGCGGATGATAACTCGAGGGAAATCTCAAAATGAGGCACCCATCTAGGTTCTCCTACTCACTCATCTATCTCCTCCCATTTCCATTCCATCCCTTTTTCCCACCTCATTTCAAATCCATATTCTTATTCCCACTAGTTTAAATCTACCCCCTTTTTTTCCCATTACTTCCCCTCCATATTTTACCCAAGTAACCTTGGCTTTTGTCCTTAAAATCATTGTCATTTTCTTATTCCCTTATGCTCCTACCTTCTCATATCTTAGAGTCCTTCTGGTTCTTCCCTTAGGCATGCTCTTAAGAGTGGGCATGACTACAACCTTTAGAATCTTACCACTTTCAATAGGGACCCTCCTTATACCCTCTACAGTCATCTTAGTTCTCCTTTATATATCTATATGTCCTCCACCATCAACACTAGCACTTTCCTTGACCAATGGGAATTTAAAGTCCACCTACATAAATTTGGCTAGGTTATGATGGATAAAATGGCCGATGTAAACTTGGAAGGATCCTAGATAGTGCTAGACCTGTCAACTTAGTCCATGTAAGCATTGAGAAATTCTTAGGAGTACAAGCTTCAATGGAAGAAAATTTACTAATCTCCTAAAAACTAGTATCTCAGGCTAAGGTGATATTTAGGGAGCCTCTAATGAACTTGGCCAAGCTAGGTAAAGAGTTTTACGTCATGGTAGTTTCACTGAAAGTAGGGAGTTATGAATTGAATTAGTTCATATTAAATACCTCCACATGTTAATTAGTGGTCCCTCACACATATGTTGTAGGTTTGTGGGGATTTATTTGGGTTCAAATTTTGAAATATGGTTGTGACTACAATGAGTGGCCATTATGGCCTAGGATGGGTTGCTTATGTTTTTTAGAGGTGATCCCAAATGTTTATCTATTTATAGAAGAGTCATATTATGTTTTAAAGGTTAACCAAATAATTACTTGAAAATGTTGTTGGATTATTGCCAATATTTCACCTATGTTTCCTTCTTCACTCTAGACTATAGTTGTGGCATAAATTTATTATTGTAGCAGTTTTCACTCTTTTAATGAATACAATCTCTATTTTTTTTCAAAAGGGTATCTTTTATGTTCAATTTTTATTCATCTTCATGTTTAAATGATCATCAATGTTAAGTTAATTGGATTAACACTTTTTCACTTTATGTATGTCATGATATGATGTTCTTAGTTATTATGATCTATGTGTGAGTTATTTCATTTTTATTTTGGTAGAAATGACAATTTTTGTACCCAACTACAAATTATCACATGTTGTTTATGTGTTTTTGATAATAAACCCCTAGTACTTATTCTTATTAGGAATTTGCATTGAATACATACTCCCAGTTCCCTCAGAGTCTCCCCACTGTATGTTCTTATAGGTATAACTTTAGTGAAACTTGGTCTATAGTGGTATAACTATGGTAGATTCACTTTTTTCAATGACCATTGCATTAATCTCGTTTTATACCTAAAGGCTTCCCTTCTCTTCCTTACCCTTCCCTCTCTCTTTCTTTTAATGGATTTGAAATATCCTTTTCCCCTTATATTTATAAATAATAATCATAACACTCAAGTATTCATACTTGTACTTAACCAATGTGAAGTACAACATATTGAACTTCTAGTGGTAATAGTGCAACTCTTGGAGACTATTTACATAGACTATATTTGTGAATTTTGAAACCCATAACCATGACCTAGGTTTATCCCATATCAATCCTAAAATACATGATGAAAGTCCACATTTTCCTCCACCTTCCCATTTTTAATGAATTCCCAATTACATGGGCATCTCTTGATAAGGGGCAGATTGGAGTCAACAATGGGTTTTTATTTTAGTACTTCAAACCTATGATAATATTAATCTTATGACTAATATGGAAATAAATATAAATAGGGAAGGTTTTCTCTATTGAATTCTTGATTTTGTACTTCTTGGTAAGTTACCTTGTGATTTCTTGGTATTTTCTAGGTGAAGAATTAATGATGGTTTATATTGTATACATACCAATCAATTTTAAATATATCTACATTAAATTACTTAGTTTAATTTTTAGGATACATTTCATTTACAAATTGAATGATATATTGGCACGAAACACTTAGTTAGAAAAGGTACACCTACATCGACATAGGTGTCTAGATGGGATGCAAGTGTCTGAGAAGATATAAAAAAGGAACAAGTTCAAAACTAGTAGAGAAGGATAATGATTAGGTTTTAAGAAATTTTCACATTATAAAAGTCATAGTCATTAGAATATAATAGGGTAAGAATAAGAGGTAATAAATTTGGCGCAAAGATATAGTGAATGTGAGCCTTCTAGTAGGGGTAAGGTATTATATATGAAGGGTACAACTTTGATATGAATTTTATGTGTACAATACCAAGGTGTTATATAATTCAAATTTAGTGTCTACATTTTCATCCCCACCTTTAATATAGTAATGAAAATTATATTTTAAATGAATAAATGTGTACTTAGGTGTGTATAACACACCTTGTCTTGGTGCGAGCCCAAATTGAGTGCTTTATTGATGAACATGTAACAAAGATCATGTTACATTGTATAATTAGTTTATGAAATCTTAAATTGAAGGAATTTTAAATTATTGAAAGTAAAGAAAGTAAGGTTAACAGTACACTTGTATGTCTATGTGACCATATTCATTTTTATAAATTTTATTTAAAAATACGCTTCATTATGAATAATTGGTGATGATATTAGGATAATTTTGAAACCTAAAAGTGCATACATACATACATATTTGATGAAAACTACACCCAAATTTGGCAAAAGATTAGTTGTCACACAACCATTGAATTTACTTCAATAATGTAACACAATCAAGCTTATAACTTGGTGATTGTGAGTGATCCAGTCAAATCACACTATATATGTGGTGATGGTGAATGATTTAATCACTCGATCTTATAAATCTAGTGAAGTTAGATGATTTAGTCAAGTATATTTTATAATCTTGTTAAAATTGAGTGATTTAACCACCTCAACCTTTAAAAAATATGAATCAACTATTGCAATAAATTCTATAAATAAAAGTCTATAAAAGTCCATCCTAGGTATGATAATACTTCAAATTAATATTTTAAATATATAAATTAATTTCATTTTATAATTTTAGGTTCTCTTTCCATGGAATTTTCACCTCATATTTTTCTCAAAATGTAATTTGGGTATAATAATGGTACCAATGTATAGAAAGTTTCCATAAATGTGTATTTAAATAATATAACTATGAAATTTGGCCCAAATTTCATTTTTTTTTTCAAGTATGGAGGACATATATCAATGGCATGCCCCCACTAAATATGGATAATCTAAAAACCAATGTAATTTTAGAAAAAAAATCCATAACATGTCCCCACTATAATCTAGGGCTATTGAGTAATAAATAGGTGTGAAGCTCATGATTTTTTGACATGCCCTCACTTAAATCTAAAACTATGAAAATGTATAAGCCATGAATCTATGACATGATCCCACTAATATTCCCTTTTTTTATGTGATGATAATATAAACTAGTAGTTTCCTTACCTCAAAAGGATAAGATAGTTCTATAATATATGTATAGATCATATAACATATAGGAGTATCATCTCTAGATAGATATATCAATGAGGTACATAGTATGTGATCACATCAAGTTATAAGATGCATGATGTAAATCATGGTAATGTATATAGAGTAATAACACAAGATCAACAAGAAAACAAATTCGCACATGGGAGCAATCAAAAGTAAATCAAGCTGAAAAGTGGTCCAAAAGGACCTTATACAAGGGGCATATTCAAATGCCACACAATTGAAGGGACATGACTTAGTCAAAAGTGCACAAAGCATAAAATGACATGTTAAAATGTAATAATAGTAAAATAAAGGCACATGGGACATAATTAATGGAGCATATTCAAATGTTCAAATGAGGAATACAATTTAAGACAAGGAAATACAATCAAAGAAGTGAAAAAAGGAATTTCATGGAATCATACACAACCAACATAAGAATATTGTACTGCTAACCTTATTTAATGGGTTATAAATGTTGTAATTAAATAAATATCAAAACCAAATATGTTTATAACACCTCTATCCCAATACCTCATGAGCTAAGCCAAAGATAAATAAAACCAAAATCAAGAAAATAAACAAATAAATACTACCTTCATTTTTTTAGATTATTCACCTTGTCATAAGTCAATGTGAATAAAATGTATTCTCAATAAGTTATTGTCAATATTATTGTAATAAAATACACCATATCCTCTTGAAAACCTTAAGTAATTAAATTGATAAGAGTGGAATTTGATGCATAAGAAACTTAAGAAATCGATATAGATTTATTATTAAAACATGAACATGATACATGAAGAGAGGTGCCCCTTTATTTATATGTAGAGTGATTACATGTGATCCATTAATCTTATATCTCAGGTGAAGGTTGGATAATTCACCCCAATAAATCACATGGATCATGACATGGATTGCCAATATGATCCCTTCATCTTGTCCAAGATGAAGCATGGAGGATGCTCTTCAGAATACCCCAAGGGGAATTAATATGAGCCTTCTATCATTCATGGGTGGATAATTCCCCTCAAAAATATCTTGAGGAATGAAATTATATCCCTCTATCTTATTTCCAAAATTGAGGGTGGAGAATCCTTATCAATAATATCTTAAAATTTGGATTAATGGCCTTCCATCTTGGAAACAAAGTGGAGGGTGGAGAATGATCCTTGAAAAGTATCCCACATGAGGTCAAAAAGGGGTAAATTAAATTAAACTAAATTAAATTATAAATTATAATTTCATGTAATTTATAATTAGTGGAAGGATTAATTAAACCAATCAAAAGAATTAATATAATTAATATGATATGAACATGAAGTTGGTTGATTTAATTGAATAAAGGGGAATGATTAATTGATCAAAGAAAGGGAGATGACTAGTGATGAGCAAAAACATGATCAAAGTATAAACCTAATGGTATAGTGCATTGATTTAACCAAATTATTATTGTGCATGTGTTTCAGAACATTTACATTCAATATGTAGATGAAATTAGGATTTTTAGTGATTTCTAGGCTTAATAAAAAGTCACTCTTATTTGCATAAAATTAATTATGATCATCATTTTAGACAATAAATTGGTGTAAATAATGTGCCTAATTTTTAACTCTATTTGGTAAGGCATTGTGAGATACTATATGAAGAAAGAAAATTTCAAATAATGAAAAAATTGAAACAAGGAGGATGAAAAATTAGATGAAAAAATAATGAATTTTATAATTCCCAATCAAAATGTACAAGTGATTGAATGGAAAGATAAGGATATGATTTAAATGAAATTAGTTAATTATTATGCCCCATAGAGAGGGAATAAAGGGATGAAAGATGTGGATGGGATCTCAAAAAAGAGAGGAAGAAGCTAGAACATAAGAGAAAATTAACCCATGGACAAGATTATGCCACTTGAGATAATTCTTGTACACTTTGATTTGTGATAAATACATAAGTTAATTTTTAAAAATGAAACAAGTTTTATAAAAATGAGAAATGTAAAGAACCCAAAAAATATTTTGACCGACATGACAATTTCAAAATTCTATGCTAAATTTATTATGGTAGTTAAAATGTAAATTCAAAGAGGAACGTATAGTTATTTTCAAAACAAAAATATGCTTTTATAAAAAACCTAGAAATACAAAGAACCCAAAAAACAAATTTGATAGAAAATATTATTTTACCATTCTAGGTTAAATTAACTAAAACCAAATTCAACATACTTAAGAGTATAGAGCCATGTAATGGTTAAATTTATAAGAGAATGGGAAATAAAATTTAAATTTTAGCTAATTTCCAAATGGGAGGAATGCTAAGATTCTTTATTGAAGAAAGTGATGTGTGACTCCCACCAAGCGTGTCATATGTATCATTAATATTACTTCAGGAGTTAGAAACTTTGTAAATGAAATAATAATTAAAACCAAATATGTTTCTATCACCTCTATCCCAATTCCTCATGGACTAAATCAAAGATAAATAAAATTGAAATCAATAAAATAAACAAACAATTATTATCTTCATTTTTGGGGATTATTCACCTTGTCATTAGTGCATGTGGCTTAGATATAGTCTCAAGAAGTGTTTAACAATTTTATTTTTATTATATACACTATCAACTCTTAAAAACCTTGAGTAATTGAATTTATAAGACTGTAATTTGATGTAAAACATATATTTATAAATTGACAAAAATTCACTATTACAACATGAGGATGAGATAATAAGAGGGGTGCCCATATATTTATATGCAAAGTGACTAAATGTGAGCCTTTAATCTTGTATCTCATATGAAGGGTAGAGAAGATAGCCCAATTCATCATAATTATCATGACTTGGATCAAAATATGAGCCCTTCATCTTGTCCAATATGAATGGTGGAGGATTCTCCTTAAAATATCCCAAGGGAGATTAGTATGAGCCCTCCATCTTTCATTCAATATGGAGGATGGATAATTCCCCTCTAAATTTTCTTGAGGTATGAAATGAGATCCCTCTATCTTGTTTCCAATATTGGTAATAGAGAATCCTTCTCAATAATATCTTAAAAGGTGGAATGAAGGCCCTACATTTTATCTCCAAAGATGGAGGGTGGATAATTCTCCTTGGAAAGTGTCCCACATGATGTGTAAAAGGAGGAAATTAAATTAAATGAAGTTATAAATTATAATTCCATGGAATTTATATTTATAATAAGGATTAATTAAACTAATCAAAATTATTAATTTAATTAATATGATATTAACATGAATTATGTTGATTTGATTGAATAAGGGGGAAATGATTAATTGATTGGAGAAGGGGAGATGACTAGCGATGACAATAAACATGACCATAGTGGAAATTTAATGGTCTAGTGTGGTGGATTGCCACAATTAGGGTTGCACATACATGTTTTAGAATGTTTACATCCAATGTGTAGATGAAATTGGGATGTTTAGTGATTTATAGGCTTAATTCACAATCTTGTATAAATTCACTCTTATTTACATAAAATTCATAAGGTTTATCATTTTATACATTGAAGTGGTGTAAATGGAGTATCTAAAAATATCGTACTAGTCCTTAGACATATATGTGTTATTAAAAAATGTTAATTACATAGTATATAAAGTAAAATGCAAAAGATATAAACATGGATAAATCCATGTGTAAATACATAATCTCAAAGATGATACTATAAAATTATCATATAATAATATAACCGAGGTTTATAATGATAAATTAAGTGAATACCCCTAATGTAATAATAACATGAGTAGAAGGAATTCCCAACATCTATATGCATATACATCATTCACCTAGGTATGCATGTATCACACTAAAAATATGCATGAAACAAATGTGTGTATATAGAAAGAAATGATATTCTATCTACCAATGTGGAACCAAAAACATAAATTCAAAGGATATGATAAAACATGAAAATGTTTGCTTTAGTGTGGTGAATTTCCCAATTAGGTTATGCATATGTGTTTCAAAATGTTTACATCCAATATGGAGACAAAATTCATATGTTTAGTGATTTTCAGGCTTAATTTACAATATTGTATAAGTTCATTATTATTTTCATAAAGTTTGTTCTAATTATCATTTTAGACATAGAAGTGGAGAAAATGGAGTGTCTATGTTCTACCCCTATTTAAGAAGGCATTGTGAGAGACTAGACAAAGCAACAAATTTTCAAATAATGATAAATTTGAAACAAGGAGGATGAAAAATTAGACAAATAAATAATGGATGTTATAATTTCATCATTTCCAACCGATAGGTGTATGAGATTGAATGGAAAGATAAGGATATGATTTAAATGAAATTATTTAATGATTATATCCCATTAAAATGGAATGTAGGGATTATGGACATGGATGGGCTATTGAAAAGAGATGAATAATCTAGAATGGAAGAGAATATTAATCAATGGAAAAAATTATGCCACTTGAGGTAACACTTTAAAACATTGATTTGTGATAAATCCATAAGTCAACATGTAAAAATAAAATAGGTTTCTATGAAAAAATAAGAAATATAGATAAAATAGAAATCATTTTGATCAAAATGATGATTTTAGTGTTCTGTGCTAAATTAATTATGGTAATTAAAATGTAAATTCAAATAAGAACGTAAAACTATTTTTAAAACAAAAATATATTTATATTAAAAATCTTGAAAATATAAATAACCCAGAAACTAATTTGATAGAAAAGATGATTTCAATTTTATATGCTAAATTTCCTAAAACTAAATTCCAAATACCTTGATTTTAAGCCTAAAGAGTCATATGATGAAAAATATTAAAAGAGAAAGGGAAATCAAATTATAATTATAGATAATTTTAAAATGGGATAAATAATAATATTATTGATCAAAGAAAGTGAGGAATGAGTCCTATTAGAATAACAATCACTAAGGGGAGGTGAATCAATGTTTTAAACCTTATTTCAATTGTACTTTAACATTCCTTAAAGTATCAAAGTGATACTCTGATATAATAATTCATAAAGAACCAAACACATGAGCATGAAATAAGAGAATAAAACATAAAGCACATATATGATTTGGAAAGCCTCAAAGGGAGTAAAAACCACTATGAACCTTGAAAATGGAATACTTTAATATAAGACAAAAGATCAAATTCTATTGAGAACCAACTCAACTTGGAGTACCAACCCCAATGAAAGTCAAGCACCTACTTGACTAGGATTTCGAAAAACCCCACTTGTAAGGAAGCACAAAATACCTAGATGACTCAACAATAAATCATCCACATCCTCACTCTTTGATCTAATATTATGGTCTCATTTCAAGACCTCCTTCTACTCTCCAAGCGTGATTTTATTCGCTTCAATTACTTCCTTACAAATAAGCCTAAACTACCTTCTATATAGACTATAATCATGGTTACACACCATTTAGTCAGCTATAGACCTTCAAACCAATATTTAATCCATATAATAGGTCTTATATCATATTTTTAACAATATTAAAATAATATTTGGGCCCCTTTTGGTCTGTAACAATTCAATTAGGCCTCATGGATACCTAATTGCATTAGGTCTATTTTCTTAACATCAAAGATTTATTATCTTAGGCCCATATGGCCTTATATAAAAATTTAAAATCATTATATCACTTAACATAAGACCTATAATGACCACATCAATGCTTTGTTAGACCTATATAATTTTTTCATATCATGAAACCTTTTTTAGGATAAATTGTCCTTTTAGGGCTATGTACCTCAAAAGTCTATCTTGAAAAATGAATCTCAAATACTCTTAAGATATTTAAATTTGAAAAAAAATAATGTTTAAATATTATCCATGACGTAATTTTAATAATTTTTTTTTTTTAAAACTTTCACTTAGGAGATAAAGGCTTAAAAACATATATGTTACTTACTCACTCAGAACTACCAATTTACCTTAAAGTCTAGTCATGGTGACTTAGACCTCCAACACCTATGTAGATACTTTCCATGACTCATAATTAATTTATATTAACATAATATATCTAAAAATAATTATCAAATATAAATATAATATGTTCTAATGACAAATATTATTATTTCCAACCAATTTCTTGACCCTGTATCAAATAATCTTATTTGAACCAGAGAGGTTAACTTGTGAGCAATATTTTCACCATGTTCATTGACCTCAAAAACATATTGATAGAATTAATATGACTTAAAATTATTAAATAAAATCTTCATGTACTTTTTTTCATCAATATGACATGTTTAGACCCTCAAATCCATCTTCTCATCTCTACCTAGATTTTTCACTATTCACACCATCAAGTTTGCCTATGACTGGCTAAATTGGATGGCCATATTAGCACACTTAAGTCTATAAAATATAATAAAACCTCATTTAAATTTAATTTTAGTCTCTATATTGTTATCCCATTCATTATATTTTCATGTCCAATGCAAATTTTGAGAGATACATCAATTTCTTGATAATTAAGCATGTATTTATGCATTTTCTCTCTCATCTAACTAACCACCACCACCTAGAGGTACCTTGGAGAGTTAAATACATGATATAATATATTTTATAGTAATTTTAGTTCATTATGAGATGATTTTAATAATATATTTCACATCAAATCCTTATTAGGGTTTTAGGGAGGTCTAACACAGTTTTGATGTTAACAATTATTCATAAAGGACTGCCACTTAAATCCAAAATTAATGCATGGAAATAATATATAGCATGATTTAAAATCTATCCTTAATATTTTAGGCTCCCACGTAGAGGTTACACATGCCAAAAAAAAATCTAAAATTCCTTCTCAGGTCTTGAGACCTCATTTTGTGAACTTGAGAAGGCCTAAAATAGTGTTTTGTGCAATTTTATTCAAACCGTGACCTAATTTTTTTTAAATGCCTAAAAAACTTATCATACCTATATCCATGCTCACATATGTATAATTTACTTGAAATATTATCTTCATGCCTCATTAGGCTAGGTAGGGTATATGAAAGGTCTAGGTACAAACCTAGACTAAAGATCCTACCCCTGAAGGCTTACCCTAAAACACTCACGAGTGATTTAATTCCTTGAATAAATTATCAAACTATTAGGAACCCCTTATCCAATGAAAGCAAAATTTATTACTTTATTATAAGCAATTAAACACGGAATTATACCAAAATGATTAAGTAACTAGAAACTTGAGACAACAAAGAATTTCAGAGACAATACACACTCTTGTATTAAATATTACTAGAAGAAAATACAATAAGGAAGATGCCACTTCTTCCTCCACCTCAAAGGCTTGCCACACCTCAAGACCTTCTTCCCTCTCTCTCTTGCTCAACCAAACCCAACTCAACAACCTGAGTTGTTATCCCCTCCTTGAATGCTTCAGCTGATCTCCTTGACCTTACACCTGTAGATCTCCTTGACCTTGCTTCAATGCTTCAATGCTTTACTTACCTTCTTGATGATTACAATACATGCCTCATGGGTCTTTAAATAGAATCCCATGCATACAAAAATAGAACTCTAATTACAATAATTAGGCATGTAGCTCGAGACTATAATTAGCCCCTTAACATGCAAACACTCAATTCAACTAACTAACTGTTCGTGCAATGAACAGTTCTGGAACACATAGGCAACCGACGTCGGTCCCTGCTTGCTTGGTTTTATTGACATCAGCTGACTTCCTACCGTCGGTTTCCTTCTGCACTAATCATGACCGATGTCGGTCATATTGCTGACACTGGTGCTTCTAAAACTCAACAACCTCTCCATGTCTGCAATAGTTGAAGCTTTTAGCTCCACACTCTAAAAATATCCCACTTGGAGATAAATAGCTACAACTATACCTATACTTTTACTCCATCTAGTTTGTTCCCTTAGCTCTGTATCCCTCTTCAAGCTCTCCCTTGAAGACCAACCACCACACAACTTGTGATGCTATATCTGTCACTTATGCCAAAAGAATTTTGCTGCTCCCAAATTCTTCATGACATACTTCTGAACCAAATTTACCCTTAGCTCAGAAAACTCCCTGTATATGAAACCCTGCAACAAGCAACACAATACAGTAACAGGATAATGTAGCTAATATTATCCAACCTGGTAAAGATAAAAAACAATGGTCAAACCTCCATTGTTCTGCAGCCTAATCAAGACCATATATAATAGCCTTCTATCTCACGTATCCATACACTCTCTTCTCTAACTCGAGAATCCATCCCTCTATCCAGTGCTTTCTTCCAGCTAACAATTCTACCAACAAATACCTGTTTGGTTCTTCTCCAAGGACTCACACTGCTCATCCATGCCAAGCTCCCACTATTTCTAGACTCTACTTGCATTGCTTCTTCCATCTTCCTAGTTCTTGACTATCAGTAAGCAATATAAAGAAGGTAAACAATGAATATGAGGTTCACTTACCCTTTTTGACCTCCATATGGGTGTTTGAGACTCCTTGATAGCTTATTATCTGCCCAACATCCATTCCAGTGACTGATCTCAGCCATCTCCCAGTCTACTCCCGACTAATGTCAGTTCCCTACACTGACCCTGACTACCGACATCATTACCCCTGGCCGATGCCAGTGTCACCCTGTCGATGTCAGTTCCTACCTAACCAATGTCTATCTTCTCTTGTCAACTCTACCAACCTTGCTAGTCTGCACATGACCGATGTTGATACCTGTCTAGCCAATGTCGATGCCATGTGACTGATGTCAGTGTCTGTGTGTTCCTGTAAGTGATGAAACCTTCATCTGTGAGATCATCTTGGATCAAACCTCTATCCATACTACCCTGATTAGAATTATTTAACCCCTATGACTGATCTTTGTCCCTCATCTCCTCCATAAACACCAAGGCTTCTTTGTTCCTATCAAAAGCATCAAATTTTCTTTTCCTATAATGAACTCTATCTATGCTTTCTAAATTTTAACACATAACTTTTGAATCACGAACATCCATTCCCTTCTTATTCATGTGACCCAGCCTATTAAGCCACATCTTCAAATCTACAGCTGAAGTAGATGAACCAGAAGTAGAATCACTAATACAAGTAGATAGATAAAGAGTACCTACTTTCTTACCTCTTGCTAAAATAAGTGCTCCCTTGGTAGCCTTCCAAGAATCCACTGTGAGGGTTATTGTGCACCCCTCATCACCCAACCTTCCTACAGAAACCAAGCTCTTCTTCAGAACTGGGACATGGATGACCTCCTTCAATACCCATGTGTTGTCTATCTACAATTTCAGCTGCACTTTCCCTTTGCCAACTATTTGACAAGGCATACCATCCCCTAAATAAAGCACTCCAAAGTCTCCCTGGACATACTCATGGAATAAATCTCTATTTGGGGATGCATTGAAAAGATGAACCAGAATCTAAAATCCATGATCTTACCTGACTATCCAGAGAAAGTATCAGAGCATCCTATACCATGATATTTGCATCCTTTGCTTCTTCTTTACCTTCAGGTTGATTCTCTTTATCTCGCAACCAACACTCCTTTATGTGTCCTTTCTTTCCACAAAACCAGCAGGTAATACCTTTGGATTCGGATCTCCTTCCCGACCTTGATTTCCCTTGCTCCACTTTCTCTCTTTACCTTCCCCTACTTTCTGCACTTAGAGCATTCCATGATGATTCACCTGTGCTTTTCCTACATATTTCTTCATTCAAGATCACACTCACAACATCATCAACTTTTAAGATTTTAGAAGCAGATGCAGAATTACTTACTGCCATAACCAAACTATCCCAACTTTCAGGTAAAGAGCATAATATCAAGAGAGCCTTTACTTCATCATCAAAAAGAATATTGACTAAAGCTAACTGGTTTACCAAACCATGGAAATCACTAAGATGAGTATATACCAATCCACCTTCCTGCATTTGCAAAGTAAATAACTATTTCTTAAGAAATACCTTATTTGACGCTAAGGGCTTTTCATATAAATTTGCCAAGGACTTTATCAACTCTTCCATTGTCTTACACTGTGACAAGCTAGAAATCACAAACGATGCAAGGCTCAACCTTATAGAACCGAAAGCCTTCCAATCAAGAAAGTTCCATTCTTTAACCTTCATATCTATGGGCTTGCATGCAACCCCACCCAATGGTAAGTACAAATCCTTTTGATACAGATAATCCTCTTTCTGCATCCTCTAATGTTGATAATTATTGCCGTTAAACTTCTCCATTTGTAGCTTACTATCTTCTGCCATTGCTGAACTCCCACTCAATCAGAAAACCCTGTGAATGACTTATAATCAAAAAACAATAACCTGCTCCCTGCAAACCATAGCTCTGATACCAACTGTTAGGAACCCCTTATCCAACGGAAGCACAATTGATTACTTTCTTATAAGAAATTAAACATGGAATTATACTAGAATGATTAAGTAACTAGAAACTTGAGACAACAAAGAATTTGAGAGACAATACACACTCTTGTATTAAATATTACTAAAAGAAAATACAATAAGGAAGATGCCACTTCTTCCTCCACCTCAAAGGCTTGCCACACCTCAAGACCTTCTTCCCTCTCTCTCTTGCTCAGCCAAACCCAACTCAACAACTTGAGTTGTTATCCCCTCCTTGAATGCTTCAGCTAATCTCCTTGACCTTACACCTGTAGATCTCCTTGACCTTACTTCAATGCTTCAATGCTTTACTTGCCTTCTTGATGATTACAAACATGCCTCATGGGTCTTTAAATAGAATCCCATGCATACAAAAATAGAACTCTAATTACAATAATTAGACACACATCTCGAGACTATAATTAGCCCCTTAACATGCAAACACTCAGTTCAACTAACTAACTATTCATGCAACGAATAGTTTTGGAACACATAGGTGACCGACGTTAGTCCTGCTTGCTTGGTTCTACCAACGTCGGCCGATTTCCTATCGTCGTCAGTTGCCTTCTACTCTAATCATGACCAACGTCGGTCATACTACCGACATCGGTGCTTCTGGAACTCAACAACCTCTCCATGTCTGCAATAGTTGAAGCTTTTATCTCCACACTCTAACACAAACATCCTCATATATCCTTAATATTCTTGTGTTTATCCATTTTCATGTCATGATTAGGCTCATGACTAGGCTTCCTATGCTCTTTGTCATGAATGACCTATACCTTCATGCAACTAGAAGACATTAGTTTCCTTCAAGTTCTCTCCTTTTCCCTAAAATTATATTTCATGACAACATCCTTAAAAATCCTTCAATGACAACACTCTCTCAATACCGCTTGTCATATCAACATATTGACAACTAGGGTTCCTTTCTCAATGGCATCAACATTATGCAAGATGCACCTTTGACATTAATGACAATACTCAACAATATAATCCTTTGTCATTGATGGAAATCAATCTTAGAAACTTCTCTCAACAAGAAACTTCTACCTCATTCTAAAATTTCTCCCCCTTTGACATAAATGACAAAGTGATGTCTATAACTTCTTGGATCACACCTCTTGTAACCAAAACACTCAACATATAGATTTTTGAGTTGATTAGGCACTATATAAACATGTTCCCCATATCTTTATGCATACATTCTTAACACTACTCACCTAAACTTAGATCTAATTGACCAATTTATTATCACCCCCTAAGCACTTGACTTCCTTAGTGATTGCTAGGGGCAGGAAATACACCTAATTCTTGTCTTAAGTGTTCAAATGTTGATTTTGGAAGTGGATTTGTTAAAATTTATTTAATATGATCCTATGTATAAAAATATTAAAGTTTGACACTTTTTTCACTTACCTTATATCTTAATAAATTGTATTTGATAGGAATATGCTTAGTCTTTGAGTGTATGATAGGATTATTTTAAATGCTTATAACACTTCTATTGTAACAATATATAGGGCTAGGACTATTATAATTAACCTTGTAGTATTTTAAGGTTTGTTTCATCCATAAAACTTGATTAAAACATGAATTTTATGTAATTTAATCAGCTTCATAAATGGATAATTCTATTGATGGTTTATTCTTGCTTATCCATGAAACTATGCACCAACCTAAGAAGAAATATCCTCCACTAGTACTCTTCTTATCATCTAGACTTTCTACCTAGTTTGCATCTATATAGGCTATCAAATTGAACTCATTGCTCCTTGGATAACATAACCCAAACTCCATATTTCCCTTGAGATACCTAAGTATCCTTTTGACTACTTGCAGATGACTTTTCTTTAGATCTTCTTGAAACCTTCCCACAAGACCTACTACTTGCATGATGTCAGGTCTAGAGGTAGTGGTGTATAGAAAGCTTCCAATCATTGACCAATATGATGATTTATTACCTTTTGGAGACTTATAATTCTTTCTCAACTTACACCCTATGATCATAGGTGTACTAACTACCTTACAATATTGCATCTCAAACTTCTTTGACATCTCTATTATGTACTTAGCTTGTGAAATGAATATACCTTTTTTAGATTGAATTATTTACAACCTAAGAAATAATGATAGTTCTCCCAAAATTAACATCTCAAACTCCTTCTTCATCACATTTTCAAAGGCCTTAGTCATGTTATTTTTTTCCACTAAATATGAGGTCATCCACATAGACAATTACAATCAACTTATGGTCATCTTTCATGTTTATGTACAAATTACTATCTTTAACTCCTCTTTTGAATCCTTGATCTAATAGATACATGTCAAATTTGGCATACCAAGCTCTAGGATATTTATTTGGACCATAAAGATCATTTTTCAATATAAAAACATAATATTTATTACCTAATAGTGAGAAACCCTCAAGTTACTCTATGTATACCTCTTCTTCCAAGTTTAAATTAAAAAGGTATATTTGACATCCATGTGGTACACCTTGAACCCTTTGAATCTTACATATTCTAAAGATAATTTGATGGCCTCTAATATTTCCAATGGTGCAAAGGTATCCTCAAATTATTCCCCTTCAACTTATGCAAATCCCTTGAATACTAATCTAGCCTTGTTCCTAGTGACTTCTCCATCTTCATTCAACTTGTTTCTAAACACCCATTTTGTGCTAATGACATTCTTGTCTATTGGCCTAGGAACTAGTGCCCAAGTCTCATTCTTCTCTATTTGGTCTAACTCCTCATTCATAACACCTATTTAAAACTTATCTTTTCTTGCTTATACAAGGTTCTTAGGTTCAATATTAGATAATAAAGCAACATTCTCTTGATTTAGGTTGTTTATCAGTCTTATCCTTATCTGGATAATTGCATATTTCTTGCCAGTGATTTATGATTTAGGATGATATTTTGAATCTATCTTAAGTGTCTTTTTGACTTTTGTCTTTCCTCAACTTCTTATTCATCATCAACCCCTATTATTTCCTCTTCATTATTTAGTTATAGACTCTTTGATGTATCCTTTGATTGTGAGTGTGATTTCCTTGTCTCATCAATCTTCACATTGGTTCTTTCCACTATCTCATGAAACCTTTTGTTATAAAATTTATATAATGAGCTCACTAATGATTATCCCAATAATATAACTTCATCAAACCTAAAATCAAACTTACCTAAGTCTTCCTCATCTCTTTTGATGAAACATTTATTCCCAAATACTCTAAAGTGTTCCACATTATGAGGTTTACGTTTCCATAGTTCATAAGGGGTCTTGTTGACATTAGTCCTTATTTTTCATCTATTCAAGCTATAGACTATATTTCTCAATGCCTCTCTCTAGTATCCATTAGCTAATGTAGACTCATTTAGCATTATTTCCATCTCTTGGATTATCTTATTCTTTCTTTCCACTGCCCCATTTCACTGAGGTGTCCTAGTTGTTAAGAAATATATCTTTATCCCATGGACCTCACAAAATTCATCAAAATCATTAGAACAAAAATATACTCCTCTTTAAAATCTTAGACACTTAATCTTCCCATTTTTCTCATTCTCAACAAGAGCCTTGAATGCCTTGAACTTGTCAAGAGCTTATGACTTTTCTTTCAAGAATGCTACCCAAGTCATTCTTGTGTAGTCATCTATGAGTAACATGAAATATCTATCCCCTTGAATGTTTTGGATTATTTTAGGTCCATAGATATCAATATGTATTAGCTCCAAAGGGGACTTGAATCTTCTTCTATTCTTCTTACCATGTTGACTTGCCTTGAAAAGTATGTTTGTAGGTTTGGTGATCTTACGAATATTCTTCACATAATTCTTATTGCTTATTTTGACCATATTTTTAAAGTTTAGGTGGCCTAACATTCTCTACCATATCCAAATTTCATCCATCTTGATCATAAACCATATCTTCTTCTTGATCTCATTTAATACATATAGATTTTTCACAGTCCTCTTAATATCCACAATTAGCCTTCTTAATTTGGCTTTCCTTATTTCACACCCTTTATCATGAAAGTTTAGTGTGTGTCCTTGGTTACAAATTTGAATTAAACTAGGAAGGTTATTTTGAAAACCTCCCACACAAAACACATTCTTTTTCTTGGCTTCTCATTATCCAAACTTAAGATACCCTTGAAAACTATATTGGTATTTATGTTGAATCCAAATCTTACTATTCCTAAAACATTATTCTTCAATGAGATAAACTTGATCTTGTCCCCTATCATGTGGATTGAGAAAACACTATCCATATACCATTCGATGAATTCATCTTAGATGTGAAAGATAGTATAGGCTAACATAGATTCTCCATCTATAGTCTTTTACTCTTCCTTCACTTTGTCCATAGGTTCTAGCTTGTTGATCCACTTCTCAATGGTATGATTGTATACCCTTTTGTCTTAATTGACCTTCCTCATATTCCTAATGTTATAGTCCCTTTAAATATGTTCTCTTTAGTCACAATTATAGAATAGTATTCTAATTTTATTGTTGTAATAGACATTCACCCTATTCCTCCATGAGGAATTGATTATTTCATAGTGTTTAGAATTCATAGATTTATGTCCATATTGATTTCATGAGAAATAATAAACATTTAATGAATTTACATATCTTTTCTATTTGAGTTTGAATGATACACCTCTACCTTTATTTTCTCTTGAAGGATTCAAGTTCTTCTTGACTTGTTGATGATCAACTTGAGTCTTATATTTGAGAGCCTCTGTATAGGTCTTTGAGATTTGACTCTCCTTATTCTATTTTTGGTCTTATTTGAACCCAAGACCTATATTATCATGTTGAGACCTTTGAATACTCAAATACCACTAAAAATTTCAATAATCTTTTCAAATTTATGATGTTTCTTCAACTTGACTATTGCTTGATCCAATTTTGCCTTCAAGGACCGCATTTAAACTTCAAACTTGATGAATTATTCCTCCTTGGCCTTAAGACTTCTAATGACAATTTAAATCTATGTTTCTAACTATTTGATTATCTCCTTATGTTCATTGGTTTTGTTTCTTAGTCTCTCTTGAAAGATATTGATTTGATCCTCATAACTCTTAACCAGTGATTTTAGTTTCTGATTCTTCCCTTTTGAAACTTTAACTCCTCTAGAGCACTCACCAATTCTACCTCAAGGTTCATTCCACCCTTTTATTCATCTTATTATTCATAATCAATAAGGATTTTCCCTTTTGAACAACCCTCATTGTCTATTTATATAGCCATAAATAAGTTTTCATTACTATCATGGTCATTATTATCATCACCACTATGGAATGTACTAGTGTCACTTACATAACATGAGCTACTATATTATTTGGTATGTAAACTTATCTTATTTTTTAATGACCCTTTCCTAACTTCATACTTCATGAAACCCTTTTTATATTTTTAGGATTATAGACCATCTTATCATCACCATGATTTTCATCTTATTCTCTATCATGGTCAGTCTTATCCTTGTTAAAATATTCAGAGGCAAAGTTACAAATCTTACAATTAATTGAAGAACTTGAATGGAAACATTCCCTTATACTTACCTCATCCTTTCCTTAGATTTTTGAAAAACATGGCTTTTATATTGTCATCATCAATGTTTGCATTAACATAATCCTTGGCCTTCTTACCTTGTGAATTATTATCAGAGTTGAATGCATCTTACTTCTTGGAAGGTCTTCCATCACTTGTTATCATTTCATAGGTAGTTGAGATGTCATGAATATCATATATATGTAGTGTGTTAATATATTTGATATCCTCTACTACACACAATTTTGAATCAAACTTAGAATTCAGGGATCTTAGTACCTTTTATACTACTATTGATTCTTTTAAATTATATCCTAGACCTCTGATGGCATTTACCACTTCATCTACTCTCAATAGATAAGATGACATATTTTCATTCTCAGACTTTCAAACTACCTTCAGTGAGTCTATAACTTTGCAAAATTATTTTTAGTATCTCCTTCATATATTTTCTAAAACTTATCCCAAATTAATTTATGTGTATCATAATTCATGAACTTAACAAATTATACTTCTGAAATACCACACATGATGGCATTCATTTCCTTAGAGTTGTTCTCACTTGCCTTCCTACCTACTACATCAGCTAGTGGTGTAGAAGGTGGAGTGAATCATCAAAAATAGATGGCCATATATCAAAGCCTAAGGACACTAGATATTTATTAATTATAAATATCCAAAATGTATAGATAGTCCCACTAAAGAGACAAGTATTATTGGTTGAGAAACCTCCTTATGTTTGATGACTAGACATGCTTGTGTTTCTAGGATCTCTTCTAAGTTGTTAGCCCTGCTTCAAAGGATGAAGATATGATATCAATTATTAGAATCAAAATCACTACAAGGGGGTGAATATTTTTTTAAAACTTTATTTCACATGTAATTTATCATTATTTGAACCATCAAAGCAATACTATGATATAAAATTGCATAAATAACCAATCACATGAGCATGAAACAAGAGCATAACACATAGAACACATATATGAGTGAGAAACCCTCAAGGTGAAGAAAACCCACTATAATCCTTGAAAATGGAATATTTTACAATATGATAAAATATCAAATTCTATTGGACACCAACTCAACTTGGAGCACCAACCCCAATGATGTCAAGCACCCACTTAACTAGGCTTTAACAAGCACCTACTTAAAAGGAAGTACCAACTCCCTATATGACTCATTACTAACTCAAAACCTCATCACATTTATATTATATTATTATGGTCTCATTTCAAGACATCCTTATATTCTCTAAGAAAGATATTATTCAATTCAATTTCTTACTTATAAATAGGCCTAAATTTCCTTGTATATATACTATACTCATTGTTATTATTGAATACTAGACTTGAACCCTTTTGAATATAGTTTTAGGCCTTCATAGTCTAAAATAACATGGATAAAATCCTAGGATATAGGTGGCCTAATAGGTGGATCGAATCTCTATATTCTAAGGGCTAGCTCCCCTTGATGTATCATTTAGGATCCCTACTCTACACTCCCAGTTTGCAGGGGAAAAAGAAAGAAGGTAAACTTAAATGAAAACCTATCTAACTAGATTAATAAACTAAAATTTTACATCCAATTGTGTTTTGTGCACTAAAATGATGAATAAGAACATATATTTGATTACACTTCTCAAATAATAGCCTCCAAAAATTAATGTTTCACATAGAGGATCAGTCTTGATGTATGATCTAAGTTACATAATCAATAGGTATCTCAAAGACACTAAATATATATTGCACTTACCATACAAACAAGATGATTGAATAACACTATGGATCCTATAAGGATGATATTAACACCTTCAAATTCTATCACTTTCATTCATCAACAAACCATGAAAATACACTATAATCAACTTTGAGGAGGTGTGAAGTATGTTTTAATCATCAAAATAGGAATGTATAAATGTTTTATGAGTATTAAATTTCCACAATTTAGGTTAAGGATCCATAAAAATTCCAAAAATTGGCTTACATATAGAGAATATGAGAGAAGAGAGAGAAAGAGACAAGAGCCCCTAAAACTAAGAAATAAAACATTCACTTTATGTTCTTCAAAACCCAATGTAGCATTTATATTATTAATTTTTCTTCTCCTTGGGAAATATGTCATAGAATTTTAGGTTTTAATACTTTTGGAAAGATGGAAAAAGTCTTCCTTCATGATTTACGGTGTTTGACCAACATAGGTTCCTAAATCCTAGTTCCAAAGCTCTAAATAATTGGAGAAAATGTCATCCATCATGAATATAGGTCATCAATGCATATAAAAAGTCCTCCTTGACTCCTAAACTCATGAATGATGTAATTACATCTTGATATGACTCTTATAAGATCTCACAAAGGTAACTTTGACTTTGTTTTAAAGCTTGGAATAGGAAAGAGGAAATCTCTTCTTGGATTTTAGACCTTTTAAAACTTTGAAAATTTCATAAAATTGATATTATAACTCATCTTGACTCTTTATGTGGCATACCATTTCATGTATTATGTTTTAGGGACTTAAGAGGAATCATATTCATTAATTTAAACCTTTTTAGTCATGTAAAATGTCTAAATTAGTAGCTTGAGTGTGGCTTGTGACACCCAATCCATAAGACCTTATTACATGCTCTCATGACCCTTATAGACACATTTTTGCTTATAAGCAGTCATTCATAGAGTTTTGAGACCTAATTCCAGCTCATCTAGGCTATATTTCCCATGATAAATCCATCCCATAGGTCTTGATCTTATAATATAGGAGTGATGGGGTTTGACTATAGCACTAGACCCTAGGGTGTCCCATTTCTAGTGCTCTTTTCCAATCACATTTCAAGCCCAAATTATTGTTTCCTTCTAATTCCTATTCTTCATTATGTCAGCCTAGCATGAATACATTTAACCCATGACCAATAGATCTCTATTAAATCCCACTCAAATTTCATCTAGAAGGGGTTGGAAAATATTACAAAATCAAGAAATAATACATGCAATACTACTAATATAAATTTCCCTATTCTTTGCATACAACCATCTAATACAATTAAAAACATATTTAAACCCTCACACCAATCCCTAGCCACTTCAAGCACTCTCAATTTAGAATTTTTTCATCCAAATAACACTATTACAAAAATAACATCAAGTGGGAGAACTACATATGGATTGATCCCTCTTTGGAGTATTTTTTTTTAGGTAGCATGCCAACACAAGGGGTGTGAATACATGTTTAGTGCATCTTACACACACTAACCCCTCCTCTTTCTCAAGTTTTATTTAATCAATATGGTCTTGGGTTATATATTAAATTGGATAAATAATGAATGTTATCAACATTTAGGATCTAAAATTTCATAGGCAAGCTCACACAAGGATAGCAGACAAAACCCAAAAAGCTTAGATCTTTGTGACTAGTTTAGACAATAGTGGTATGACCTGGAACATAACACTAAACCTTGAAGTGTATTGTTTTTAGTACTCATATCCTTTCACTAAATGAAATATAGATATAGTTTCATGACACTATATTAGTCCTACATAGTAATTTTTCACCTCTATCTCAGTCATCTCAGTATAATTTTAAGCTAAGTTACATTTCTCCTTATTTATTGCTATATTTAGAAAGGTGTAAAAGGCACAATAAATTACACAAATTAGTACTATAATTATTTAAATATTATTTATTGATTTATTTATTATATACCCTTAAATAAATTAATAATAAGACTCTAATACTCTATAAAAAAAGATAAATCATTCAGTGAACCTGACTTACTTCAAACAAATCTAAAACCCTAAGTACACTTAGGATTTTTCCTTCATACTTTATGTAAAAATTTAATTTCAAAATTATGATTTTTGTATAAATTTTTGTTCATTTATTTTATTCAAATTTAATTTAAAATTTAAATTATTTCCATAATTTCAAATTTCTAAAAACCCCAAAATCTCAAAACCCTAGATATCCTTAGGGTTTTTCATTCATATTTTGTGCAAAAATTCAATTTAAAAATTCTAATTTTTGTATAATTTTTAGTGAATTTATTTTATTCAAATTTATTTTAGAATTTAAATTATTGTAATAAATTTTAAAAATTCTAAGACCCTCAAACCGCAAGCCTTCTTTACAATTTTTAGATAATTTTTTTGTAATTTTTACAAATATTTTGTAGTGTCAAAAATATTTTCAAAATATCTTAGTATTTATTCTTGTATTTATTTTATTAGTAGTACTTTTACATGTTCTCTTTGGTGAAATAAATAAAATGGCCACTAAGGCACTTGTTACCTCTCATCCCATAGATCAATTTATAATTTTTTCAATGAATGGACAAATTTACAAAATTTCACATTAGCTAAAAATGTGGAAAATGATTTCATTTACAATGAATATAATTACTATTGTTTTAATGATTAATATGATGATACATATGAAAGTGAAAGTGAATAAAAATTAGATGCATCTTATTCTCTCAAACCTATCTCTTTTCTTCCCTCTTCTAAAGAAAATATTTTTGATAAATGGGAAAGGTACTTTTCACCTCATTCTCTTATGAAAAATGCAAAAAATGAAAAAAATAGTCATGAAATTCCAAATGAATCTCTCATTTGTGATAAATTTCTTCCATTTTAACCTAATCTCTCTCTCACTCTCTTTTTCTACTTCTATGTTCAAATTACAGAAATATAAATGTAATAGAATCAAATTGCCAATGCATAGTTCAAATGATACATCTCATGTTCTTAACTCTACTTGGGCATCTCAAAAATAGGCAAAAGAATGTTTAAATTATAAATATCTTACTTTTACTTCTCATATTACAAATGAAAATCAATCATGCACTCCATTCAAGGATAACATAGATGCACATAATATTCCAATTTCACATGAAAATTTATTGCATATTAGAAAATAATTAACATTTTATCTTACCCCTCTCCCTAGTGATGATGGGATTGATAATGAATATGATAGTGGAAATTCAAATGAATATGAAAATGAGAATGAATATGAACAAAACTTTGATTATGATAATACATGGAATAATTATGACTATTATGTAGATACTAAAGAATAACATGCATCTCATGCTGCTAACTCTTCTCTCACTCCATCTCTCAAACATAATGAATTAAAAAATGTTGTTTTTACTTATATTAATTATTATACTTTAAATAATGCACATGATAATGATAACAACACATCTTCTACTCAATTAGAATGTGATTCAATAAATCATAAAGATACCAATGAATATCCCAAGCCACCCCCTACTACAGTAGCACCTATTTCTCACTCTTGACCTAAAGATAATGGTAGCCCACATCCTTATACTAAGGTCAAATTTACCATTCCTCCAAAGGTTCAAGTGAGCACACCTCCTCTCTATGATCTAATTACTAAATGTAGCATTCTAATGGATATAATAAATGATCAAATTCAACGTTTAAATGAAACACTTCAAGATACTAATATACCATTTCAGGAGATTATGTATTTAATGCATGTAGTTGGTGAATTAAAACACCAAGTAAACCTCATTAATTTTGAAAACAAGGCTTATAAGTCTTATATGGATGTCAATGACTTGCATGGTAACCATCTTCTGAAGACATTTGTCAAAGCTTCATTACCTAAGCATTTATAAATACCATCATCGCCTCAATTTGATAGAACTGGAGATCCATTCATACACCTTCAAGACTTTTAGAAGGCTTTTCCATCTCATGCAAGTCCTTTATTTCTATTTAAGTTGTTCCAATAGACATAAGTGGGTGATGCACAAAATTGATTTTTTCATCTCCTCCCTATCGGTTCCTTGCATACATATGATGACCTAGAGGAGACATTTCTTAGATATTACATAACAAACATGGGTCTTCATGTTACATATGAGAAACTTATCATATTACATTAAAATTCTTTAGAGCTAGTTAGCGATTATATCTTATGATTCAAGACTCACATGTTACAATTGATCTATAAACCAACATATCTAGAGATTCAACATATCTTTATTAAGGGATTTCACCAACCCCTCATAGAGGATATATTATGCTAGATAGAGTCCTCTTTTTTATTACTTATGTTATATAGTTCTAGCATTAGAGAAGAATTTGGGATTTATTGAGGTAGATTCAATTTATTTCCTTACTCTATATTTCACAACATTGCATACATCTACAACTCCTAACAAAAAACATCCACCATGTCCTAAACAAGATAGGAGACCACAACCAAAAAACTAACTAGTTCAAAACAAAGAGCCAGTCTCTGAAGCACCACCTATAGTATGCACTATAAATAAAAATAACACAACACCACTATAGTTTGATTCAAATAAAGATAGTCCATATGTCTTATTATTATAACTACTAGATATGAGGTTAATCACATTTCCTTCTACTCATTGATGAGATCCACATCTCTTACATAAATATCCATATCAACCCTTTTGTCACTATCATTATATCCATGGACATAGAGATAATGATTATTATAGACTCATAGATTGAATTAATATATGTGTTGATAATGGAATCATATCATTCACATAGGGGATAATGATATATCCTCCACCATGGAACCATAGAACTCATTCCTCCATGACTGAGTCGTCCCAGGAAATTCCTTCATAGGAATCATTGGTTACTCATCATGAGAGTAATGCAGGTTTTAGGATAGATCCTCATAGGAGATATCCTATCCCACCTACTAAGAAGGTTTGGAGACTAATTTAGTGAGACTATCCTACATATAGTAGTGTAGTCCATGAAGTACATAGTGTAGTTCCATATACATATCTAGCGTAGTCACAGGGACTGCATTAGAATACTGCTCAAGATAGATATCCATTATAACCATGTTTTTAGGGTCTTATCTCACATATCAATCTACTATAGTTAAGATTATATGAACCCACATTATATAGTACTACTCTAGAGATATATTCACTAAAACTAAGTTTTTAGGGTCCTGTCTCATGTAGAAACCCACTAAAGTTAAGATTAGATGAACCCACATCATAGAGTACTTATCTAGATAGATATTCACTGTAACCAAGTTTTAGGGTCCTATCTCATTTATAAATTTTATATAATTAATATTAGATGAAACCACATTTCAAATTAATACTCTATATATATATTCACTATGGCTATGTTTTTATGGACCTATTTTATGTAACAACCTACTATAATTAAGATTAGATGAGCCCACATCATAGGTTATAATTCTATCTTGTTCTATCACTTAGATAAATACATCACAATAGAGGCCAAAAGGTGTTATTTCATGTATCAATCCACTATGATTTTAGATATATTAGATTCCTTCACATGATCTAAGTGACAATATAGGTGACATGTCCACTCTAATTGATGATAATAACTTTTGGGAGCCATAATTTTTGCACCATAACTCCAATTAACTCACCATTTGAACCATTGGAAAGATAAGAATTAGGAGAACATGGTGAGATGTCATTTATCTCTTCTTGATGAATTTTTCCCCTAGAAAACCCAATGGAAGTGCCCCAAATTTCAATTTTAGTAGTGCAGTCTAAAACTAGTAAGTTTCTAAAAATAGTAATTCCTTAAATTTTGTATTGTTGTAAATCATGGAAGTTGAGCCAATTCATCTCCCTAAAGATTTGTGACCTTACACATCCTTCCCCCACCTTCAAAACATGTATAAATTAAGATGTAACCTGAAATGGAAATCAGACATCTCTTCTCAGAGATAAACATATGTTTGGGTATGCAAATATGCTCAATAAAATATTTCTTCTCAGAGATAGCATTATTTGAATTATCTTGTTCTTATTTCTTGAATTATATTTCAACCAAAGATTTTGAGTTTTACATCATCACATCACATAATTTTAGTTATGCATCCATTGAGATTACATCTTATAGAGTTTCCATGTATATCTATAGTTAGTATACTATAGACAACATTAGATACATGGCATGTTCCTACACAACATGAGTAATATGGCCACTTGTTTAGTTCGCCATCAGGGTTTGAATAGTGATAAAACAGCCATGGTGCTAATATGCATAGATTAATATCTTACATCCCCTTTTACTAATAATTACATCAATGATAGTTTCAAGACTCTAGATAATTTCCAACTATAGTATTCACATGAGGGTAACATCATTGACATCTCATGCCTATACACATAGGTCACTCTTTCAAATAACTCTTCTAATACTAGATGGATCCTTAAGAGCCCCAAAATTAAATCTAATTCTTAGAGTTATAGGGGGACCCCAAAGTTAGTTTCCATTATAGATATTTAAGAGCATTTAAAATATATACATCTTTCACAGCCACAGTCTTAACCCCTCCATTATGATTCACAATCATGCACAATACTTCTTCTCAATATAAGACACCATGATAGAGAGTCTCTCATGAGACTCATCAATTAGTATCATCTATTCTCAGCCTTACTTGTACATAGTCTCTTAGTATTAATTATATATAGTCTTGTAATGCCTAATTGTACATAGCTTATTCCAAAAATCCAAATATAATAATATCAAAAATACAAAAACATTCGAATATATCAACAATTCAAAACAATAAAAATTTTCAAAATATAAAAATAATATAAAATTTTAATATACCAAAAAATTTCAAATAACTCAAAATACCAAAAATATTTCAATTGTATGTATTATCCATGCTTTATATTTCTACTACCATGCTAGACTTACATTTTATTGTTCTATGCTATTGTTTGTCAATTTATCTACATTACCATGCTTCATTTAATCTTCTTTGAGTGTGTGTAGTGACATCCAAATCCATGATTGCTTCACTCTACCCATTGAGGGGTCATCCTACTTCTACATTCAAGACACATATCGATATATCTACCAAATAGGGGCATCTTCTACATGATTACACCATTCAGGTTATGTCATTATTACACCACACACTCTAGTTATCATGTTGACATACATTACTTACTATCTTACATAGAATACCCTATCAACATTCACTTTTATATAGCACTTGTGTATTTCTTAGCATCTACATAGTCTTGTACTACATATCTTTCATACTTTCACTTCTTGCTTTGATTAGTTAGATGTGATTATATTTATAGCATATTACATGCTTTAATTTCTTTCTTTGCATAGTTAGATGTGATTACATTTTTTTATTTCCTATTTTGTCTCTTATATGTGCCTCAAGACATTTGCTAATGCCCTTTGCTTTTATTCTTGTGTGTGTCTTAGGATATTTGCCAATGTCAATTACCTATACACTTATATGTGATTGTGGCCCTCATGCCAACCTTACTTGTTTCTAATTATATGTGTATGTGGGATTTAAACATGCCTTGTATACTTGCTTTCTAATTTGAGTGACATATGCTCATGTCCCTTGTTTACTTGGCCCTTTGGCCACTCTTTTATGATTCTTATGTCTTTCCTTGCATTCTTGCTTTTTATATGATTCTCACTATTTTTAATGCCATTATCCACATCATGAATTTTATTTCTATCTTGAATGCCATGATGGACATCATGTTCCATACCTTATTGACAAATAATAACTGATAACTAACATTTCCAGTTTCAATTCAGCATATTACACATGCTATTGCATTGTTATATCTAGGAATACCCCTATTGATGTAATAGTTTCCAATATAAACTATGTTATATCTTTAGACATATTTTTTATTATCATTTTTATATCATGTATTTCACAACATAACACACTTATAAGGCTATTTTTTCTGAGGGAATTCATTTTATGATATTCATACCTACCCTCAAAAGAGGTGGAAATAAACAAATGTTTTATCATAGAGATTAAAGATCCTAGTAGTCAAAAAATCAATTTTTAGAACACTTATAATAATGAACAAAACCCAAAATAGGTAGAAAAGACTAAGAAAATAGTGATGATTACATAATAGCTATCAGATTCAATAAAGGATAATAGTGTTGGACATGGGAAATGGTAAGAGATATTATGGTGTCCTATTTTTGGTGATCATATCCAAACAAAAAAAAAGCTATATTTTCTAAAAACAAGCAAAAAAGATTAGCTTAGCTACAATTTTGTCATATACAGATCTATTCAAGTTTGATAGTTTTAGTATAATGTTTCTTAGAGAATCTAGATATACGGGGCATCATGAATGACATGATGGCTCTCACTTTCAGTTTGAGATTGGAAAATTGGTATAATTTCTAGATTAGAATCTATGCTATAGACACCAGTGATTAGGGGTAATGTGCATGGAAAATTTGACTTCTCTTCTTTCTAAGTTTAATATATTACCCAAGCATTCTTAGCAATTGCATGCCTTATTCTATCTATAGGTGGTTGGCATCACTTTAGATTAGTTTCCATACAATCCTAACCTCTATATTCTCAAGTGGTTTCCATATGATCCTATTTATTAGTTTTAGAGTTACTTTCACACAAGTTGAATCTCCTCCTTATAGAGTGGCCATGATTGGCCTAGCTTCTAATACACACTTAGTTATCAATGCAACATTGTTAGATTATAAATCATTCATGGGATTTAGGAGACATCTCATATGACACACATTCATACCAGTATCATTTCATAGCTTCAATTAGTGGGCAATTATGGAGCCAAAGGACTAGCTAGCCTTAGTATTATTGAGCCACCTACTCAGGAGGATTAGACACATAGTACAAATATCAATTAACACACACATGATTACATAGATTCACTTAGTAGGGGATGATGGATCCAAAGGGATAACCTTTGCATTCTTGATCCACTCTCAATAAATTGAATGCATAGCTCCATTAATGATATTACTTTTGGTATAAGACATATCCAACATCATCTATCATTACTTAGCAACACAATAGGTTTTGTATTGGTCCACGTACCTGATGAGGTGTATTCATTACTTTCTCTTCCTCTCTCTTACCTATTTTTGTACATTATTATATTAGATATATCATATATAATAAGAAATAATCTCATCTTTATTTTCTCTTATATATTTACACTTCACAATGTGCTCTCTCTATGCACACTCAGCATCACATAGTTCATGGGCTTCACCCTTGTATGTAAGTTCAATTACACTTTCTACTTTTCTTTTATCCTAGTATTTCACTTTTATACATCTCTAGAATAAAGGGGGGGAAATGTAGTCATATAAAATGTCTAAATTGGTATCTTTAGTGTGGATTGTGACACCCAATCCATATAACCTTCTTACATGCTCTCATGACTCTTCTAGACACCTTTTTGCTTATAACTGATCATCTATAGACTTTTGAAACCTGATCATAGATTATCTAGGTTGCATTTCCCATCCTAATTACATCCCCTAGGTCTTGACCCTATATGATAGGATCACTAATGTTGGACTATAGTGTCAGACCCTAGGGTGTCCCTTTCTAGTGCTCTTGTCCAATCACATTTCAAGCCCAAATGACCATTTCCTTTTGATTCTTATTATTCATATTGTTGGCCTAACCTGAATTAATTTAACCCATGACCAATATATCTCTATAAAAACACATTCAAATTTCATTTGTAAGGGGTTATAAAATATTATAAAAGTAAGTAAGAATACAAGCAAGACCACAAAGGCAAATTTCCTTCTTCTTTACATATAGCCATCCCATACAACTACCAACATATTTAAACCCTCACACCAAACCCTAACCACCTCAAAAACTCTTAGTTTGTCATTTTTTCATCTTCATAACACTATTTCACAAATAAAATCAATTGGGATAACTACTTATGGCTTGATCTCTCTTCAGAGTATTGGTATGTAGGTAGCGTACCCACACAAAGAGTGTGGATACATATTCAATTCATATTACACACACTAACCCCCCATTTCTCAAGTTTTATTAAAGCACTATGAAGGTCTAGGGTTCAATATTAAATCATATCTACAAGGATCTCCATCAACATTCAAGATCCAAAATTTCATAGGCAAACTCACACAAGGGTAGTGAACAAAACCTAGAAAACTCAGATATTTATGACTAGTTTAGACAATAATAATAAGACATAGAATATAGCACCAGACCCTAAAGTTTCCAATTTTTGGCACTCCTATCCTTTCACTACATGAAATCAAAATCTAGGTTCATGACACTATCCCAGTCCTACATAACTAGTTTAAACCTTTGCTTTAGTCATCTCAGTCCAATTTTAAGATAAGTTACATTTCTCCTTATTTATTTCTAATTTTAGAAATGTTTAAAAAGAACATTAAATTATACAAATTAGTACTGTAATTATTGAAATACTATTTACTAATTTATTTATTCTAGACCCTTAACTAATTAGGAATAAGACTCCAATATTCCCAAAAAAAAGTTAAAACAACCTTCAACTCATTGAAATGCTCATTTTATACTAGGTGTGGAAGGAAAAGGTGGATATTAATTCAATTTTAATTCAAGTATACTTATATCCTTCATGTATTACTTCTCAAGATCATATTGGACCTAGGATAAGGCAATATGATACATCAAATAGTGAACAAGATTTGGTTCTACACCAAAACCATGCATTTTTATTAAATCCGTATAGACTTATTTACTAAAAATCTCCTTTTTTTGGAGAATATGGAGGTGATTATGATAAAAAAATAATTTTTAAAGGTACCCTCTATCATCTTACATCTTCTTAAAAATTTTGGCGACTAAAATCTAAGTGTAGATACCTTTCATATCCTATTCTTTTAGCCAAATTAGGCCAAATTAGCCCTCCTAGGCCTTGAAAGAAAAATTTTGTTTATATAATCTAAAACATGTGTTAAACCTAAAAAAAACATTTGATTCACTTTTCCCATGATTTCACCAAGCACCATGCCAATTTTGGTGGTCTAGAACACTGTGGAGATACTAGAACCATCAAATGGCTATTGGAAAGCTTATCTTTCTTAGGCATTTTATGATTAGACCAAAAGGATTGAATGGTTTTGGAAATTATAGATTTTTTATTATGAAATATTGAGTTTTATTAGGTAAATAGAGTCTCAATATATCCTAGCAAGTAAATTGTATCCTTCTACATGTTCCAAAACACCCATTTTAGTTCAAAAACAAGAAAAAGTACCATTTTTATACTATTCCATACAAAGGAAGGTACAAAAAATTACATGTGAATGACCCTATGATATTATATTACAACCTATGATAGCTTTTAGGAGGCAAATATGTTATATTATGGGGCTTCTAACTTAATCTCTAAAAATCAATCCAAACTGGGGTTTTAGGAGGGTTTCTGGTAATTTTCACCCTTAAGGATGATTGATAAAATTTTGACATTCAACCAATAAATAAATTCCAAAATTAAATTTTGAGTCCCCCTATAACATCCCCTAACTCTGTGATGTCCCATGCTAAAACTCCATGCTAGTGTGACAATCCAAACTTGGCCTATCGAGCTCTCTCAGCATTTTGTGGACCCTATTGAGTTCATGAGCAAAGAAATGGATTATTCATGAATTTATCTTTAAAAAAATAGATTAAAAAGACCTAATAATTCCCCATTAACATTTTTTAATTATTTTTTGTGTTTAATTGATGTTAGAAGTGGAAAAGTCCCCATTTTGGACATTAGGCCTAGTCTAGGCCTAGTGGGCTTTGAATGCAAATTGACACTCACCACTACTTTTGAGTGGTTTATCATGATCATTGGGATTAATTAAATTTATTTAAAAAATAATTCACCTTAATATACCATCCCAATGTGTCACATAGTGTTTCCAAGACCACCAACACTCCTTTTGATCATTTTCTCACCATTGCCTACATTCTTATTTGCTTGAAAGTGACTTACCTAAAAGATAAAATAGATGATATTTTACCTACTTTTACTGAAATTTTTAATATATTATGTGTGATTTTTTTTTCAAAATTACCATACATAAATTTTTTTTGAGGCAAATGACCTCTCTAGCACATCGAACCATCACAAACTCCTAGCCAGACTTTTGGAGTGTTAACTGTGTGCAGGGTCTATAAACATGATTGAAATTTGTCTTTTCAAAAACCCTTTTTGAGATCTATATAATTTATTTGGGAATAATTTGTATCATGTTTATACTACCATTACTTATATCCTTTCAAACATATCTAACACTTCATACATTATCCAAAAAGTAATGCATATATTTCACTTGACAACCTGAAGGAGGGTTTAAGAGACTGTAGGTATAGATGTTAGGTGAACTTGATTGTTTGGTTTTATTGGATAACATCATTTTTATTCTAAAAAAAATTATATAATTTTTCTCATTCCATTATTTTGACCTTCATTATCAATAAACCTAACTATAAATCATAGTGTTAGAAAACCCCTAGATTAATTGTGCTTGTACCTCAACCTTGTATAATTATAGGTAATGAATGTGTTTCTTAAGCTCAAGGATATACATAATACTACTATTTAATAACTCATATACCTTTTCCATTTAAAATATTTTCCTAAGCATAAAAACTCCTTACATTCTCTATCCTCATTCCATTATCTATGCTTAGAAACTTGACTATATTTGATGGTTGTAGGTTTAAAATAAGGCTAATTATAGGGAAATTTCCTCTTTTAGGACATATATGAAATTTTAATTAGTCATATAATCCTAAATTTAATAATATCTTGGTACAAATATCTACTTGTCTCTCCTTAATATCACCATACCTACTTCATGCCATTATATCAATATGTACCTGATTGTGCTTGTTATTCACCTGATTGTACTTGATCTGTGATTAAGGTGGATATGGTAGTCATGTCCTAAATTATTACTCATTTCATTATATATGAATATATTTAGATATATTATTATTTTTAAATTAGTGAAACATACTAATATTATACTTATAAATTGAAACTAGCATTCGTTGTTATGCCCCAACATGTCACCCCTTTTTGAAACATATAGCTATATTTTTTGGGCCTATAGTTGAATTTTTTTCTCTTATGCCTTCTTTAAGTATTCAATTCTATCAAAATTTATATGTGATATGTTATTTTTCATCATCATTACTCAATAATACCATTAGAGGTTCCATAGTCACATGAAATATAACCCTCTTCTTTAACTCCCTTCATAAACCATGTATAAACCTACCTTACACTATATGTATTCACATGTTATTATAGGTATTTTTTACTATATGGAGTTAATTAATAATCCCACTATCCTCTCATGATAATATAATTAATTCCTATTTCATCTTAATGAATCCATGAGTTTCCTCATGATCATCCAATTTGGAATGTCAGTCTTAACATCTCAACCATACATAGTCAAACCCTGATTAGCCTTGTACATAGTTGTAAATGGTCATTTTGAGGTTGTAATGTGTACCTATATTTTTATATGTATGTAAAGGTGAATTACATCAACATTTAATGAAATCCTAAGATGAATAACAACATCCCTCACATCATTTCTAACTTTGTCATCTTACCACATGTGTTTGCCTATCATTAACTTTATTGAACCTTGTTTCTCATTTCTTACATACATTTACCTATTAGTATTTATTTTTACATATAGATCACGAAATCATCACTAAAAATCACTATAAAACACAATATTCACCTTCTATATTCTCTTATGATCATTACAATCATATACAACCTTAAAGTTTTTCTCATACTACACTTAGATCAATACCCAACTCTATTATTTGACCTTCATGTATAAGTTGGTTATAGGTTTGTAAGGAATTTTAATGATAAATTCTGGTTAATACCTAGTTTAACACTTACCTTGGTGATACTCCATATTAAACTCAAATGATTCATAATAACCTAAATTTTCTCAAGCCAACTGTCCTCTCGTACCATCATAGACTATGAAGTCATCATGAATGTTCAAAATACTATATAAATAATTGAAAAATTATATTCAACTAACATCAAGATTGGATACCTATAATCACATTTTTCCTCTATTAAAAAAACCATTCTATCTTACAAGGTTCATGTATGTAATCATAAATGTATCATATCTATAAATTAATCCTAGATAGGATAAGATAGATCATACCTACACTTCCTATTTTGATACATTTGTTAAGTGGTAGCATGACCGATATGGGGATTTTATATACCTAATTAGGGGATCCCTTGTCACAACATATCATGATAGGAATGGTTCCATATCTTAAAGTCTAACACAATAACACAACAAGCCTAATGAAGTCTTAAGGTTTAAAACATTCACTCTATTCTAATAACAATAAACCAAAATCTAATCTAGTGCACACCAAATATTATGGCACAAATTTGGGGTTAGAAATAAATAAAATAATAACTAAACTAAAAATTTATTATAAGACATGCTCATTTCAATGTATAAATAATCTTAATACATGGAGATAAAAATACAAAGGCATTATCTATCTATTCTTGCAAAGGAGAAATAAAGCTAGGAATACTTACCTTTGAAGATGAACCCATTGAGCCTCAATATCTCCCTTGGACAAGGTGCTTCAAAATATATTGTTGTGGTATGTAGGGATAACCAAGATAAGTCAGCTGTAGGATACATAACCTATCTAAGCATCCAAAAGACTTTTCCACAAGAAAAAAATTTATATCTCCAAATAAAGTATGAAACCCTAAGCTTTATTCCTTAATTATAGTGGTCAATGAGTAGATTTTCACTCATACTTATTCACTAATAATTATTCTCTTATGTAATGGTGGGAAATTAACTTGTATATATAGGTAAATATTTACCTAAATCCTCTCGAGAATGTTAGCTGTACAGGGTTGACCCAGTCGACCTAGTGTGTTTTTAGGGACAAATCTCTAGGTTTATGCTAGGTCATCTAAAAGGATAACAAACCAAGAAAGTGAAAAATACCGCTAAATTGTATTAGGTCAACCTATTTCACCTAGTAGAAGTGATTGTCCAAAAGGGTGTTAAGACAAGAAAAAGAGGATGGAAAGAGTAAAACTACTAGATGATGTAGGACTCAGAAGAATAAGCTTAGGGTAAATGGTTTTTAGGAGATAAGTGTGTAGATGGCAAGTGTTAAAAAGGATAATAATCTTTCAAAGCACTAATTGTCTACCCATCCCTTTCCTGGTGTACCCCTTAAGGCATGCACTCAAAGAGATTGAGACTCGATAGGTTCATGCATGATACAAAGTGTCAATAATCAATAAAAGTTTGTCACTATTATGTGTATACATATTCCCAACTCGAAACTCATAATGTGTCATGTAAGTTCAACATGGTATGGTGCTTTGAGATAACACATAACACTGATGCTATGTAAAGTGTGGTAAGAAGCAAATAAGATAAAGGAAAATATAGAATTGATGAACACATACCTTTACTTACCTTAATGTTTTATATAAAGAAGTAAACTAAAAGAGATGTGAAGGTGTCTAATGTAGATAACACTAGATGAACCAATAAAATTTACTTTAAAAAATAGCCAAAACTAAAAAAAATGGAAGATAGGCATATGATAGTGTAAAATAATCTTTACATCATCATGAATATAATGCATTTTATGATTTGCAAAATAGATGTTTAGAAACAAATATAGAATCAAAACAAAGAATTTGTAGGACAATAATTAAAAGATTTGTATTTTTAAAAGTGTTTCTTGATTTAAATAACTAAAAATACCAAAAATATTTAAATTTTATGTATTATCCATGATTTACATTTCTACTACCATGATAGACTTGTATTTTTTTATTCTATGCTATTGTTTATCGATTATTTACATTACCATGCTTTACTTGATCTTCTTTGAGTGTGTGCAGTGACATCCAAATCCATGATTGCTTCACTCTATCCATTCAGGGGGCATCCTACTTTTACTTTCTAGATATATATCAATATATCTACCTATTGGGGGCATCTCCTACATGATTACATCATCCAAGTTATGTCATTACTACACCACACACTCTAGTTATCATGTTGATGTACATTACTTATTAGATTACATAGATTATCCTATCAAGATTCACTTGTATATAACACTTTTGTATGTCTTAGAATATACCTAGTCTTGTAATACATGTCTTGCATACTTTCACTTCTTGATTTTATTAGTTAGATTTGATTATCTTTATAACATATTACATGCTTTCCTTTGTTGTTTTGTGTAACTGAATGTGATTGCATTTTTTAGTTCTTATTTTGTCTCTTGTATGTGCCTTAGGACATTTGCCAATGTCCTTTGATTCTATTCTTGTGTGTGCCTTAGGACATTTTCCAATGTCCTTTGCCTATACTCTTGTATGTGATTATAGCCCTCATGCTAACCTTTCTTGTTTCCAATTATATGTGTATGTGGAATTTAAACATGCCTTGTATGTTTTCTTTCTAGTTTGAGTGACATGTGATCATGTACCATGTTTGCTTATGCCCTTGGACACTCTTGTATGATTCTTAATTCTTGCCTTGTTTGCTAATTATTTTATTCTCACTATTTGTAATTCCATGATCCACATCATGCATTTTCTTGTTATCTTGGATGCCATGATGGACATCATGCTCCATCCCTCCTTGACAACTAATAACTAACAACTAACATTTCTAGTTTCATTTCAACACATTGCACATAATATTACATTATTATATCTATCTAGGCATACCCCTATTGATCTAAAAATCTCTAATACAAACTATGCTATATCTTGAGACATATTTTTCATTATCATTGCTATATCATGTATTTCAGAACATAGCACACTTGTAGGGATATTTCTTTTGAGGATAGTCATTATAGGGTATTCATCCCTACCCTTAAAAGAGGGAAAAAATAAGGGTTTTGTTATAAAGATTAGAGCTCCTAGCAATCAAAAAATCATTTTATACAACACTCAGAACAACAACAAGAACCCAAACCATGTAGAATAGACAAGAAAAGCATTGATGATTATATAATAGTTATCATATTCAATAAAGGATAACATCATCAAACATAGACAAAAATACCAAATATTAGGGTGTCATATTTTTGGCACTCTTATCCAAACAACAAAAAACCTAGATTTTCCATAAACAGGTAGAAAGTTTAGCTTATCTATAGTTTTATCACATATAGATCATTTCAGATTTAGTAGTTTCAGTATATTTTTTTTCATAGAATCCAGATATAAGGGGCATCATGCATAACATGATGGATCTTACTTCTAATTTTAGATAGAGCAATTGGTATAACTTCTAGATCAGAATCCATGTTACAAACACCAATGATTGGGGCCAATGTGCATAACATATTTAACTTCTTTTCTTTTTGAGTTTAGTATATTACCTAGGGACTCTTAGTAGTTGAATTACTTATTCCATCTACAAGTGGTTGGCATCAATTTGGAGCAGATTTTATATAGGCATAACCTCTACATTCTCAAGTGGCCTCCACATAAGCCTATTTCCTAGTTTTGGAGTGGATTTCATACAAGCCTAATTTCCTCCTTCTAGAGTGGCCAAGATTCATCTAGTTTCCAATACACATTCAACTATCCACACTACATTGTTAGATTATAAATCATTCATGGGCTTTAGGAGCCATCTCATATGACACACATTCATATTGATATCAATTCATAGCTTCACTTAGTGGGAAATGATGGAGTTAAAGGACTAGCTAGCCTTACTATATTTGATTCACCTACTTAGAAGGATTGGACACAGTACAAATATCAATTAACAAACATTTTATTACATAGATTCACTTAGTAGGTGATGATGGAGCCAAAAGGCTAGCCTTTGCATTCTTGAGCCACTCAATAAATTTAACACTTAGCTTCATTCATGATATTAATTTTGGTATACCACATATCTATCATCATCTAAAATCACTTAGTAGCACAATATGTTTTATATTGGTCCATGTACCCAATGAGGTGTATTCATTCCTTTCTCTTCCTCTCTCTTACCCAACATTACACATTCTTATTTTAGATATAGCTTATCTAGTAAGAACTAATATACTCTTTATTTTATCTTATAGATTTGAACTTCAAAATGTACTCTCTATGCACACTCAACATCACACAGTTCATGGGATTCACCCTTGCAGGTAAGTTTAGGTACACATTCTACTTTTCCTTTATCCTAGTATTTCACTTTGTTTTATAAAGGGGGAAAATTTTAGTCATATAAAATGTCTAAATTTGTAGCTTTAGTGTGGCTTGTGACACCTAATCCATATGACCTTCATGCATACTCTCATGACCCTTCCAGATAATTTTTTCCTTATAAATGATCATCCATAGACTTTTGAGACCTAATTCTATCTCAGCAAGGTTGTATTTCCCATTCTAATTATATCCACCTAGGTATTGATCCTATTGGATAGGAGAACTAAAGTTGGAATATAGTGTCAAAGCCTAGGGTGTCCTATTTTTAGAACTCCTGTCTAATCACATTTTGAGCCCAAATCACCATTTCCTTCCAATTCATGTTCTTCATTATGTCAACCTAGCATGAATACATTTAACCCATGACCAATAGATCTCTATAAAATCCAATTCAAATCTCATTTATAAGGGGTTATCAAATATTAAAAAAGTAATAAAGAATACAAGTAAGAACACTAAGGAAAATTTCCCTATTCTCTACATATAGCCATCTAATACAACTACTAGCATATTCAACCCCTCATACCAATCCCTAGCCACCTCAAACACTCTTAGTTTGGCATTTTTACATATAAATAACACCATTTAAAAAATCACATCAAGTGTGATAATTACATATGGCTTAATCCATCTTAATATTATTGGTATGTAAGCATTGTGCCCACATAAGGGTTGTGGATACATGTTCAGTACATCTTACACACACTAACCCCCCCTCTTTCTCAAGTTTTATTCAAGAACTATGAAGGTCTAGGGTTTGAGATTAAATTAGATCTATAAGGAGTGAAATTGATATTCAAGACTTAAATTTTCATAGGTAGGCTCACATAGGGATAATGAACAAAATCCAAAAAACTTAGATCGATGTGATTAGTTTGGTTAATAGTGGTAGGAACTGGAATATAAAACTAAACCCTGAAGTTTCCTATTTTTGGCACTCTTATCCTTTCACTGAATGACATCCATATCCAAGTTCATGACACTATCCTAGTCCTACACAACCATTTTTAACTTTTGTCTCAGCCATCTCAGCCCAATTTTAAGCTAAGTTACATTTCTCCTTATTTATTGTTATTTTTAGAAAGGTTTAAAAGGCACAATAAATTATAAAAACTTGTACTGTAATTATTGAAATATTATTTACTAATTTATTTTTTCTAAACCCTTAAATAAATTAGGAATAAGACTCTAATATTCCCCAAAAAAAGTTAAATCAACCTTCAACTCCTTGAAATGATCATTTTCTACTAGGTGTGGAAGGAAAAGGTGGATTTTTCTTCAATTTTACTTAAAGTTTTCTTATCTCTTTCATGGATGACTTCTCAAGGGCATACTAGAGTTGTGACAAGGCAATTTGATGCATCAAATAGTCAACAAGACTTGGTTCTACACCAAAACCATGTATTTCTATCAAATCCTTATAGCCTTATTTACTAAAAATATTCTTATTTGGGATAATATGGAGGTTATTATGAGAAAATAAGACTTTTTAAAGGTACCCTATATCATCCTACAACTTCATAAAAAAATTGGTGACCAAACTATAAGTGTAGATACCTTTTCTATCTCATTCTTTTAGTCAAATTAGGCCTAATTAGCCCTCCTAGGCCTTGAAATAAATTTTTTTATGATGGGATATAAAACATGTGTTAAACCTCTAAAAAAAAATTATTCACTTTTACCATGTTGTCACCATGCACCATGTCAATTTTGGTGGTCTAAAACACTGTGGAGATAATAAAACCATGAAATGGCCATTAGAAAGCTTGCCTTTTTGAGTCATTTTATGATTAGACCAAAATGATTAAATGTTCTGGGAATTTATAGAAGTTTTATTATAATTTTTTTAGTTTTATCACTTAAAAAAATTATCAATCTATCTCATCAAGTGAATTACATCCTTCTACATGCTCTAGAACACCTATTTTAGTTCAAAAACAAGAAAAATTACCATTTTAGTATTGTTCCATACAAAGGAAGGTACAAAAAAATCACATGTGAATGACCCTATGAGAGTATATTACAACCTATGATAGGTTTTATGAGTCAAATATGGTATTTTATGGGGTTTCCAACTCAATCTCTACAAAGTAGTCCAAACTAAGGTTTTAGGAGGGTTTTTGGTAATTTTCACCCTTAAGGATGATTCATACTATTTTGAAATCCAACCTATGAAAAAATTCCAAAAAATTCAGGTTTGAGACCCCTTATATCATCCCTAACTCCTTGAGGTCCAATGCTAAACCTCAATACTGGTGTGAGCATCCAAACTTGACCTATCGAGCTCTCCTAGGCATTCTATACACCCTTTTGAGTTCCTCAGCCAAGAAATGGCTTATTCATGAATTTATCTAAAAAAATAGCATAAATAGTACTAATAACCCACCTTTAACACTTTTAAACTATTTGGGGTGCTCAATTAATGTTAGAAGTGGAAAAGTCCCCCTTTTGGGCATTAGGCCTAGTGGGCTTTGACTTTAAATGGACACTCACCACTAATTTTGAGTGGTTTATCATGATTATTTGGATTAATTAATGTTATTTAAAAACTAATTAACCTTAATACACTATTCCAAAGTATCACATAGTTTTTCCAAGACCACCAACACTCCTTTTTATCTTTTTTTCACCATTGCGTGCATTCTTATTTTCTTGAAAGTGACCTACCTATGAGATAAAATAGATTATATGTTACCTAATTTTCATAAAAATTTTAATATGTTATAGGTTATTTTTGGTCATAAGGACCATATGTACAAAATTTGGAAGGTAGATGACCTCTCTAGCACATCCAACCATCACAAACTCCCATGCAGACTTTTGGAGTGTTGATTATGTGTAGGGTCTACAAACATGATTGCAATTTATCTTTTTAGAAACATTTTTGGAGATATATATCATTGATTTGGGACTAATTTGGATCATTTTTATACTAACATTAATTATATCTTTTCAAACATCTCTAACACTTTATACATCAAAAAATTAATGCATATATCTCACTTGACAACCTGAAGGAGGGTTTAAGAGACTATAGGTATACATGTTAGGTAAACTTGATTGTGTGGTTTTATTTGATAAAATAATTTTGATTCTCAAAAAACTCATATATTTTTTTCTCATTCCATTATCTTTACCTTAATTATCAATAAACCTAACTATAAATCATAGTGTTAAAAAACCCCTAGATTTATTGTGTTTGTACCTTAACCTTATATGATTGTAGGTAATGACTGTGTTTATTAATTTCAAGGATATACATCATATTATTCTTGAATATATCATATAAATTTTCCATTTTAAACATTTCCCTAATAATAAAAAATCCTTACATTCTTTTTCCTCATTCCATTATCTATGCTTAAAAACTTGATTGTGTTTGATGGTTGTAGGTGTAAAGTTAGGCTAATGTGAATTTCCTCTCTTAGGCCATATATGAAGTTTTCATGAGTCATTTGATCCTAACATTTATAGTATCTTGGTACTAATATCTACTTGTCTCTCCTTAATATCACCATACCTACTTCATGCCATTATATCAACATGTTCCTGATTGTGCTTATTGTTCACCTGATTGTACTTGATTTGTGATTAAGGTGGCTATGGTAGTAATGTCCTAAATTGTTACTAGTTCCATGATATAGTTATATCTTGAGGTCTAGTAGGATTTTTGAATAATTAAAACATACTAATATCATACCTATAAATTTTAACTAGCATTTTATAGGTCCCAACATGTCACCCCTTTTTGAAACCTATAGCTGTACTTTTTTGTCCTAAAGGGGCCCATAGCTGAAAATTATACTCTCAAGCCTCATTGAGGTATTAAATTCTCTCATAATTCTTAATTTATAGGTTAATTTGTGTCATAATTAATCATTAATACCATTATAGGCTCCTTATTCACATGAAATATAACCCTCTTCTTCAACTTCCTTCATAAACTATGTATAAACCTACCTTGGATTGTAGGTATTCATATGTTGTTGTATGTATTTTTTATTTTAGGGAGGTAATTCAAAATAAAAATATCCCATCATCAACATATAATTTATACCTATTTCATTTTAATACCACATTCAATAGAATGGGTTATATCATTTTTCCTACAACCTATTTATGTACCTATTCCCTTTCATATTCTAATGCAATATCACGTGGATTATTCCTAGCTCATTTTTATCTTGTTCATTCTTGCAGTTGCATGTATGTGTTTGTTTAGTATTTCCTTGTACAATACATGTCTCACATAGCATATTGAATCTATGCATTCACTTAGATCAGTTTCCTTAGAGCTCATTTTGATATGGTATCAGAGCCGATCTAGATATGAGGATTGTCAAATTTGGAGTTCTAAAGATTTTTTATGAGGGTTTGAAGTTTAGAGAAGGTTACCATATCTGGGAGGAACTATCATTTTTGGACCAATTTCAGCTAAATCTGACCCTAGCATCATGTTTATAAGGCCCAAATCTATACAGATCAACTTTTGTTATTTGAGGCACATTTGGCAAGGTTTTGAAGTTGGAGGAAGTCAAATCACAATAGTGACGGCCATTTGACCATCAAATGTAATCCAATTATTTTTTATAGAATATTCTCTATAGATTCTACCAAATTTGCCACTAGATTTGGTAGTTTTGCCAGATTTAGCTAGGTTCTACATTTGGCTAGATGTTTGCTAGATTTGATGGATTTTTTTAGCAGACCTCTAGATTTGTTAGCATCACCAAATTTGGTGACATCATGCCAAATTTAGTATATGTTTCATTTTTCAAATCTGCCCCACCTTACAGATGAGCAGTTTACCCTAGATTAGTCAACTTTAAAAGACCATATCTTCATCATACAAGCTTCTTTTTTGGATCAATTTTTTTATTTATTTGGGGTATAATTTTGTGCTATACACGTTGGTGTAATTTTTGTTTCTTTTTTATGTTTGAATTTTCCATAAATTTCATATTTTTACATATGTTGTTGAGTAATCCTCATTTTTTACTCTTTTGAGGCTTTATTCAGGCACACACAACAACATTTTTTGGTGCAATTTTTTTTAAAAGTACATGATTTTTCTTGTAGTTTTCATTGATATGATCTATTTGATCTATTTATCTCAAAAAATTTTAATTTATTAGCTGTGGCATTTTTTTGGAATCTATATTTACTGAGATTAAATCCTCTTCATTGATAAGTGGTAGTTGTAAAATGCACTAAATTATAAAGTGCAAAAAATTGGTGGGGGGATACCTGACTAACTCACACATTGACTTCTCATCATATGGATGCATTATCGATAGATTATGATGTCCTCCAAATTGACTTGTTTGCATTTCACATGTACTATTTAGCTGATATTATACTTATTTATCATATTTATGGATCCATTTTTAGTTGGTTCTAATGTCCATCAATTGAGATGTGTTTTTTCATTGATGCACTAATTCCTCATACTTATGGAGACCCATTTTGGTTAATTCCAATGTCCATACTTAGATCATGCATAGGTACTCGATCATAATCATAGATTGCTCATGATTTGAGCATGTTTTTTTATTAAAAACACAAGGGTTATAATTTCTGATTATCTTGAGGAATTTTTTTATGGGCCCTACTCTTTCTTATACACATTCTTTTTTTTTAACTATTACCTATGCCCATTTAGTGACTATTTGCATATATTGCTCTTGTATTATTGGATGCATTATCAGCAGAGCCTAACATTCATTTGAGCATGCATTTTCACTTATGTATTGATTGTTCTCATTTACTTGGACTCATTTTTGGCATAGTCTGATGTCCATCTCTAGAGCATGAACTATTACTCTCAGTTGTGGTTATGTTGACTCCATTTGAGAGATACCTACTGATGAGGAGAGTTATTTCATATCTAATGATCCTTCTTGGAAAGGATAATTATGTTTCATGGCATGATTATATGGAACATTTACTCAAGGAATAAGAATGTATTCCATTTTTATATGGACATATTATTTCTCCTATTGACCCAGGTCAATATAATAACTAGACTAACTCTTGTGACTATGTCTATGGTCACTTCTTGTTGCATGTTTCATGGGATATACACCACCATGTGGAGCACACAAAGTCTCCCTCTACTATTTGGAGAACTCTTCAAATTATTTTTGAATATCTAGCTAAGACTTACATCACACCTCCTCCTCCACTACCTATTGTCTCTTCAGAGATAATTGTACTCTCACCTCCTACTTTTATTTATTATGATGACACATCTATGGTGGATAGTTATCTTCCTTATATCGATCCCCCACTATAGGATGAGATTCTTCTAGAATTTAGTTATCCTATTACAGATTCTACATCTGTTCTTATGTTGATTGTTGCTCTTTTAGAGCCTTCACAACTTACATTTTAGAGGAGTTTACTATTTCTAGTATGATTACACATATTGAGATTATTGATGACTCGTATTTTTTTGTAGATGTTCATATTATAGATTTGAGTACTTAATTTTTAGACCAATCTTTAATTTCAACATTTGAGCATTTATCTTCTCTTTCCATGGATATTCTTTCAGTGAATGTTCCATGTCTCTCTTCTTCTCTAGTTATTCTCTCTCCTTCATTACATGCTTCTTCATTTCCATATTCTATAGTTATTCCTATGATATCTAATGAGACTTTGGCACATTTGAGCACTAGCAAGGAGAAATTTCAATGTTTTTCAAAGATTTATATCATGATTCCTACATGCATTCCACTTGAATGGGAATTCATTAGTTTGATAACTTAGGGTTTCTTTCTTCCAAAAGGAAGAGACAATAGTTGTTTTAGAGGGACCTAATACAACATTCACCATGTGACATTCTACATTCACATTCTCTCTCTTCTATGTGGAGCCACACATCCTTCATATTTTATAGGATATTAGGGATCATCACTATGTACTTGAACTGTTGATTATTTTAGCATTTTCTTCTATGGGGTCTTTTAGTCTGCTCTTCTTATTTTCTCTCTTTTTTGTTCTGAGGGGGGGGGAGTTTTTTCCCACTAAGTTTTATCATTTTCTCAAATTTATGAGAGATTTTAATGTGCATGGGTACCTCATCAGGCCTTGTTTTTGGGACCCATTTTTTACATTTTTTGTATCATCACCTACCTAAGCTATGTTTATGGGGGGTGTTGGTGTATGCCTTATTCCTACAAGTTTTGGCTATATGGTTATATATTGATTACTTAGGGGATTTAGTGTCATGTTGGTTGTTTGGATAGTTTAATACCACATTCACTAGAATGGGTTATATCTTTCCTCCTACAACCTATATATGTACCTGTTCCCTTTCATATTCTAATGTAATATTGTGTTTATTATTCCTATCTCATTTCTCTCTTATTCATTCTTTAAATTGCATGTATGTGTTTGATTAGTATTTTCTTGTGAAATACATGTCTCACATAGCATAATGAATATTTTCATTCACTCAAATTATTTTTCTTGGAGCTCATTCTGATAATCTCAACCATACATAGTCAAACCTTGATTAGCCTTTTACATAGTTTTAAATGGTCATTTTGAAGTTGTAAGGTATATCCATATTGTGAGATGTAGGTGAAGGTGCAATATCTAAAAATTTAATGAAATCTTGATATGAATAACAACATCCCTCACATAATTTACAACTTTGTCACCTTACCACATGTGTATACCTATCATTGAATTTATTGAACCTTATTTCTCCTTTATTTTGTACATTGACCTATTAGTCTTTATTTTGATATCTAAATCATGAAATCATCACTCGAAATCACTATCAAACACAAGATTCACCTTCTTGTCTTCTCTTATGATTATTACAAGCATATATAACCTTAAAGCTTTTCTCATACGACACTCAGATCAATACTCAACTCTATTATTTGACCTTCATAAATAGGCTAGTTGTAGGTGTCTAAGAAATTTGAATGAGAAATAATGGTTTGGACCTAGTTCAACACTTACCTTGGTGATACTCCACCATATTAATCTCAAATGAGTCATAAGAACCCAAATTATCTTAAGCCAAATTTCCTCTCATACCATCTTAGACTATGAAGTCATCATGAATGTTCAAAATACTATAGAAATCATTACAAAATTGCAGTGAACAAACATCAAAATTGGAGACCTCTAATAACTTTATTCCTCTAGTCACACATCCATTCTCTCTTACAAGGTTCATTTTATCCCCATCTACCTCTACTATATCCCCATCCATTCTCTCTTACAAGGTTCATTTTGACTTATGAAGGAGATAAAAGAGACCTCTAGAGAAAAAATAAGATAGGATAGTGAGGAGATGACATGCTATATAGGGAGAGGCTCCAGAGGTGGTAGCGTGTACACTACAAGTATGTAACTAAGAATCTCAAACTATTTTTTGAAATTTATATTAAATTAAGTGAATTTTTAGTAATTTTAAGCACTTCTAGATGTTGAAATGAGATAAAATTAGATTCTAGGGGTAATAAATAAGAAGATGGGAAATGGGTTTGGAGGGTTTAGGTAGAAAATAAGAATATTACACTTTTTTTGGAAAATGCAAGGGTCGGTAGGCAAAAATCATTGGGTCAACCTAATCAACCTAGTTGGCTAGAAAATATGTGGAGTCTACAGTGCCAACCTAGTAGGTATGGGTTGACCTTATACATTCTACATATTGAAGACCTATTTTAGAGTTTTTAGGTGGTCTAAAAGGTCCATAGTGGAAAATCAACACTAGGGATGGGAAAATAAGGGGACTGACTCATATTTTAAGTCAACTAGATGAAAATATAAGAAAATTTTGGTCAAACTAGTTTAAACAAAGGTCTTGAATGATACAAAAAAGCATGCAAAAGGTTGAAAGAGGGATAAAATGGCTTGAAATGACCAAATAATATCAATAAGGATTGAGATGTCTAAAAGTAAGATAAAGAGAATAAAATGAAGTAATTTTAGGTTTATTTTTTCTTTAACATTTAAAAATAATGTATTAAATAATGTATTATGACTATACATGACATGGAGGAACTAATACATCCTCTGTTGTTTTTTGGGTGCAGGATGGAAAAGATTTTGGAGACTTGTAGACATGGCATGGTTAACAAATTTTTTAGATAGGTTATCAAATGGAGATAGGGATAGAGAAGGATATATAGGTCTAAAAAGCATAACATAGATGTGTTAGATCCTCCTTAATGCTGATCTGTTAGTCATGTTCTTTAGTTATTGGGAAAGACTGACTAACACCTTTAGATGGGAGGTGGATGGGGATTTAGAATAGGTGGATATCACGTTATAGGATGTCCATATCATCATGGGGATACTTATAGTAGGAGTGTCGGTAACCATACATATACTAGATAGTTTACAAGAGAGGAGAGCCTTAGCTATGGGGACTATAGGCTTAGAGATAATATTATCAAGTAGGAGAGTTAGTATGTTTGATATATATAGATCATAGATTATAGATATCTAGAAGGTTATGATATGCCTTATGCCACAATGAGTGCTGTGTCATAAGTCAGATGGTAAAGTACCACTATTCACATTAGCCTTAAGCAATATGATCTTGGAAGAACAAGTTCTATATGACGTAAGCTCTAACATATAGGTCTAAATAGTACATGATATGTATGAGATGCTAGTTAGAGGGAAGAGGACCATGGGATCGATCATATTGCTAACAACTTAGATATATGAGAGGTTTCTTATGTATCAACTAACTGGGTTTTCCTATATAGTCAATGATAGGTTACCTCAAGTCATGCCCCACATGCCAGTGCTATAGTTAGTGAGATGTGAAGACATCATGTGATATCCATATAAGCACATAAAAACTACATAGGCAAGCTAACACATAGTTGTACCAATGATAGAGAGGATAGAGGTGATTATACACTATTTTTGGTGGAGAGAGCCACATCTAGTGGCATGAGTGATAGGGAAGATGGACCTACCTCATTTGGTAGCATAGATATTGAGGCTCAAGTAGTGGGCTTAGCATGTGAGGGAGCCATAGGGGAGGAAAGGACTAGTGCCACTAGTAGTGAGGTCGACACTAAGGCCATGTTTAAAACAACCATGGACTAGTTAGACATGAGAAGGAGATGAGTAGGAGGATAGGGATACAGAGGTAGAGATAATAGATGTATCACTACCAGCTCCACATTGAGAGGAGAAGTGGCCACTAAGGAAATGATGTTAATGGAGGTAAGAGGTAGAGAATAGAGTGGAGACTATTATCATCCTAGATGAACCCATAGGTAAGCTAGAGGAGATGATAGATAGACCACTCAAATGTAGGCTGAGATTGACATGAAACATACTAGCTAGGTATGAGCTAAGGAGGTGGCTTATAGAGGAGGTGTTAAGAGGCTATATAGATGGGGAGACTATGCTAGCTGGTAATACAGATGGTGAGACCATAATAACCAAGACACAAAGAGGGAAAAAGAGATGGTTAAATTATTGCTTATATTTTTATTTAAAATAAAGATAGATATTATGAGATATGAGAGTGATCTAATATCCATTTTGTGTGATTTTTTAGGTGTAGGTGAGTATGAGGAGGAGAGATGGGGGTCTCTAGTGATGAGATCACTCCATGACATCTTAGATGAGACTCTATAGCCATATAACCCCATGACATTAGAGGATTTAAGTGTACCATCTACCCAGATTAGACAAGTTAGACCAGATTAGCTAAAAAGGTACTAAGGTAGATATAGGTATAGGGAGAGAGGATGCATCCCCCAACAACAATGGGTGTAGGGAAGCTATAGGCTTGGTAGGACCTATCATATGAGAGAGATGTGTATCTAGATATAGTAACATAGATGACATAGGTCTAGAACCAACTGGTGGAGTCATAAATGTGGGTAGTGCACCTACAAGGATAGGTAGAGGGATTGAGATCTCAAATGTCTTCTTTATAATGTACCATTCAAAGGATTTAGATTGAGGCCTTATTAGGTAGCATAAATAGGCCATTAGATAGATAGGATGGGACCTAGCCATAGAGGTAGGGCATTATATATGGTTACATTTGTTATGTCAAACTTATTATATATATATATATATATATATATATATATATAAATGTATATATACATATATGTATATATATATATATATGCATATACATATATAACATACATACATACATATACACATATGTATATGTATATGTGTGTGTATATATATATATATATATCATTTTGGCATGTTTTTGTTGGGTGTGTATGTTTTCATTATGGTTGATTTTGGTTATTTATTATGGTTGAGGCTGTGGATGCTTAGGATATATTTCTTATTATCACATATATTTATCTTTGTTGTATATGTTATAGGAAAATATATGAGATGTGATTTCTTTTCTAACATTATGAAAAACATATGCATGGTTAAAAAGAAACATGTGAAAAGGACGTGGAAAAATATTATTAATCAATAAAATGTACTACACACTATTTCAATCTAAGAAATGTGTAATAAAAAGAAATAACTAAATATAAATAACTGAGAAATGGAAAAATGAGATGGTAAAAAGGAATTTATTTTTAAACCAATGTGAAATATTTTTGCACCAAATTAAAACAAGTAAAATCATACTAATATCATGTTGGGAAGTATGAAAAATAAATTAATAAAATGAAAGGTATGTAAAAGGGCATAAATGGTAATAAAAACAATTTAATTAAGTCAATCAATCATACTATATCATGCTGGGAAATATGAAATAAAAATAAAATTGCAAGATGGGAGTATGAAAAATTCAAGAAATGGTTGAAATCTTACACCAACTTGGAAAATAAGAAGATAAAAAGGTGAAATAAAAATGAAAAAAAAACATACTAAATTAAGATGGGAAGCATGTAAAATGACATGTAATTTCATAATCAATCGAATCTTATCTCAAATTTGACACATGTAATTTAGATGGTGACTTGGGTATTGGTAAATTTTGTGAGGAAGGGTTGGGTCCTATCCATGGTCTTACACTACAACTTGATAAATATAACACCACTAGGGTGGAATAAATAGGAAAATTGGGTAATAAAGGATGTGGTTAATAGGAAGGAAAAGATGATAATTTGTGAGGATGGTTGGGTCCTATCCATAGTCTTACAAAACAACTCATAAATGAAATCCCAAGGGGATTGATTAGTAGATAAGACAATATTTCTCAAGAAGAAATATAAGAGATATAATGGGTGAAAAAGGGAGTGTAAAAAGTAAGACTAAGGCCTCTTATGAAAAGACCTTAAGAGGAAAGATGCATACTAAGGACATAAGAAGACACTAAGTGATTAGTGGTCATCTATGTACAAAGGAAACCTATTCGCTATAGACAAAAATATTTGTAGGCAAATAAACATGATATTAATATCAAATCATGAAGTAATATTGGTATAAGAAAATAAAAATGGGCCTACTTTCCCATTATGTGTTCCCCACACATTAGGACCCCTTACAAATCCATTGGTTTACTATGAAGATTGGATATTTGCATGAAAAAATGGGTATCACTAAAATATTTTTTTATTATCCTCTTATAATCTACTTGCCTACCACACCCTAAAGGACCTCGACTCTACCTTGAAGCCAACTATGGAGTTTGAGCTTCAACTAGAAGAAGGATATGTGCTCTGAATCATGTCTTTTAGTGTGATTAGAATTTTAATATTAATTTTATCTTTTGATATCATTGCCTTTTATTTTAATGATTTGAATTTTAACTTTATTTTGAAGGATTTTTAAGATTCCTCCTCCATATGGATTTATAATGACCAATCATGAGAGAGATAGTGATACACATGAATGAGTTGTAGGCTAAGGCTAAAGGAATCTAGTTAACCAAAGATAAAAATTGAATAGGACACTTAGGCTTGATAATTAACTAGCATGTGATCTTAAGTCTCAACTGTGTATATGATTAGTTTGGAAAGAAAGGAAGAAGGGAAAAAAGAGATCCAAAGTGGACTGATAAAAGGAGATAATAATGAGATAGACTATTTGGTAACTAATCACATGGTAAAGGGAGACAATAAGTAAAGGGAATAGGGTAGGTATAACCAAATCACCATGACAAATTATCTATGAAAAATAAGGATAATAAATCAAAACAATCATGAAGATACAAGAAATAGAGTTTTGATAAAAAAATATAGGAAAAATGAAAAGGAAAGTAGTGATAAAGAAAAGATAATCATATGCAAAATATAAAAGAAAAGATAAGTAAGATATAGTACAACAAATAAGAAATCATGATCAAAGATGAACAAAAATTTGAAAAAGTGTGAAATGACATAATAAATAGAAATAAGATTGGATCACACATCTAATACAATATAAATGTGAAAGTACCATGCATGTGCTCATAAATACTAGTAAATCTATCCACACACATTATCCAATACATCATATAAGTATCTATGAATCTATAATCAAACTCCTACTAGGGTTTTATCAATATTCAATGAATACTAGGAAAACACTTATTTTTTGATATCCTCAACTAAAAAATTAAGACTGATAAAATGATCATGCTAAGGAGGAAAATTAGGCAAAGGCTAGTTAGGAGAATGTATGGGAACATGATCTATGGGAGGAGAAGGAATCATTGATGGAGAAGGATCCATAGGTGAAGGAATCATAGGTGGAGAAGGATCCACAAGTGAGGGAAGGTCCATAGGTGAAGGAATCATAGGTGGAGGCATATAAGGTGGTGAAGGGATCATAAGAGGTGATGAAACCCTTAGATAATAAGGAGGAGCCTTCTTATAGTATTGACCTATGGGAGGAGTAGTAGAAGGTTTGGGGATGGCTATAAGGTGATCTTTGATATGTTATTGTAGGATGTAACAATGATTAGTGTGATGGGTGCTACAAAGATGCCATAGACAATATACCTTACCATACTTGGGTAGGTATTTAGGAAGTACATTATAGGAGGTATGGATTTGTCTAATGATGAGAAATAAGGTTGTAATGTATCAAGATATTACCATAACTTGTGGAAATGGGTGAAAGAATGGTTATCTATCTCATGGAAGTAATAGATATGTTTTTGAGTGGTTTTAGGAGAATCACTAATAAAAAAAGGTAAAACATGAGTGGAATATGCCAGAGAACATTCATCAGCCCAATTGGTGGGTAGAGGAACCATCTTAGGCAAAGGAAGCAAAACATCACCAAGTGAAGGTGATGATGAGGAAGGAATAAAACTAGGCTCACTAAAAAGATCAATAACATCCAAAGTAGGGGTAGGCTCAGTGATAGTAGGAGTGAAAATAGGATCAACTATAGCAAAAGAAGGAAGATGCTCAACTATAGTTATATCTACTAAGGGAGGAGTGGGATATATAAAAGGTATAAAGAGAATTACACTAACCTCAAGGGTAAACTAGCTACAAGGGTTAGGGTACCTAGTAAAATGGTAAGGCCCAGTCATAACACAATCTATGAGCATAGTATTATGTGGCTCCTAAGAAACTAGAGGTGTCAGTGCCATCTATACCCTATGATGAAGGGGGAAAAGGGAAAAATTACGAACTATAAGTGAAGAAAAATGATGAAATGCATGAAAAGGATCGAGTAAATAAGAATGATAATGGACAATATCAACATCATGAGCTTGGACAAGACCATCTAACAATGGATCATTTAAGGAATATCCATCATTATAATCTAGGGTATGAACATCAATGACACAAGTAGGGATAACCTTGTCATCTAATGAAACATAGTGAATAGAATGCCTAGTCTTGGTCAAGACTATGGGAATGTCATTATAAGGAGGTTTGTAAGAATGAGTCTAAAAGGAAATAGGAAGCCGTAAGATGAGATGAGGTGAGAGATCAAAAGTTTTGATCTTTCAGTTAATCTCATTGAGATGATCATCATCGGAATATAAGAAGTTAGGATATTTTTTACCAATGAGCTTAGGATGCCTATTGTAACCATAGGTTGAAGTAATAGGAAAGTTGAGATGCTGAGACTCATGGAATGGAACACTTGGCAAAGGTTCTAGAGTAAGAATCTTTAAGACACCATGGTCTTGGAATTATTCAAAATTATAAGGGTTAGTGTCACCTTGAATCCTGTAAATGGATCCATTATGAGGTAATTTAATACATTGGTAGGTGAAAGAAGTAATATCTCTCATGTAGTAAGTCAATTACCTAAAAAGGAAGATGTTATAAGAAAGGCAGAAGTTAAATATCATCACCTTCACTTGGATGGTGACAAGTGGGATGGTAATGGGAAGCCACATGTAACCTAGAAGATGAATTTTATTTCTATTGTATCCTTAGCATGTGTTACATGTGGACTTGAGATTACATTCAAAATATCCAATAATTTTAATTAAATCAAGAGAAGAGACATAGGTTCCAAACCTTGATTAATCAATGCATGCTTAACTTGGATATCACTAATTTGGATGCTAATAAATAAGGGAAAATCATCTCCATGAAGCAAAATCTTCTTGAAAATCATAGATGCAATAGGAAATCATAGAGAAAGAGAAATATATATATTATCATCAATGTTGATATACATCTCTTCACATTGTTGTAAAATACTATCTTCAAAACTAGATAAAGCTACCTCGCATCCTTCTAGGGGAGGATGAGGGACATTCATCTCAAATAAGAGATGCATGAGATAGTTTATATGATGTGGGGAAGTCCTTATAATCTCAAGGCATGGAATTTGGAATGGGAGATTAGTGATATCTATAATTATATCCCACTCATCATAGCCCATAAGAAGGTTATTAGATATAGGTTAATAATGGTTAAGGAGATCCTCATAAGGAGAGCTAAAGTACATTAGAATTTTTATTGATAAGAATGACAAGAATATTTAGAACAAGGTGGTAAATTATTTTTAGAGGATGAACTAGTTGGTTTAAGTTGATTTTGAGAAGGATAATAATAAGTGTGAATATAATCTTGATTATCATTATCATTGGAAGATGATGGAAGAGTGGTATAAATATAATGGGATGTGTTACCCAAGGGAGAATAAAAAACTAGATTGTCAAAAGTGATAAGGTCTTATTGCTCCAAATCATTTAAATGAGTTGGATAATAATCCTAGATAAAATAAATAAATCTTATGCGAAGGATTAGTATATATAGGTTGGGAATAAATGAAATCCACCACCCTTTGCATATTAGTCATGTTAACCATATTCTCTTTGAAAGTTGGTTCAATAAGACTTTATTTGTTATTGGTGGAAGGGGTGGTCCTTTCTTGATTGTCTTAGATAGATTTAATATTAGGTAAAGGATCTTACTAGATAGCCAAATGACCATTTGCTTGATTCAAGGATTGATTTTTGTCATTTAATTTATAATCCTTGAAATCAATCTCATAGGCTTGTTGATGCTTATGGATAATGGAATCATGATCAAAATTACGTCCAAGAAGAAAATCCATATCTAAATTATGAATTTGTCTATAGGATGCATGATAATGAACCCAACTAGAGTGAAACCAACAAAACTTGTTAGGATCATACTAAGACTTCATAGGATGGGTAGGGTCAGGTTCTCATTAAAGAGGCTTGGGTGTTAGGATAAAATAAAACCCATATCTGTCTCCAAATAACATACAAGAGAAACTATAAAAAAAATTAATCAAACATTTATAAAATAAAGATAAACATGCATATAATAGGAGACACTAGATTTAACATGGTTCACCGAAGATGGGTTACATCCATCAAACTTGTCTAGTATATTATTTCCAATAATACAAGGGAGAAACAAAATCCTGTACAAACCTTGTTACACCTCTTTGTGTAAAATATTTCATTATTTTTTTCACAGTCATACATGTTAGGCATATATCAATAAATTTTAGGGTAAAAATTCCTAAACATAACCTCTACCATCAGATCTAGAAACCTTTAATTAATGGCCTAGATTGACTACAATATTATAATTTAACAAGGCAATTTTAATAAAATAATTCTTTGGGGTACATGGCCATTAGACCCCCCACCAAGGGGGTCATCACCCCTAAACCCTAAAAGGGGGGTTCCCCCTTGAAACCCCCCATGCCATCAAGGATTCAAAGAATGGGATCCAAACTCTACTAAAATAACATCAAAATTTCAACATCTGATCCTGGAGGACAATTAGGATCCACACCTAACACTAGGTAGATGTTTAAGCAATTCAATCAAGGATAGATGTTTATGAACATTGATTTTATTGGGTAAAGATAAATGAGGATTAGAATAATTTTGAGAATAAGGAACTAGTTTTGAATAAGGATTAGGAATAATAGATTGAACATTGTGAATGGTGTCTTAAGAATCGGTAACACCATCGTTGGTGATATTATAGTTTTTGTTCTTAAGGAATAACTAAGGACCCAAAAAAGGTTATGGTGGATCAAATTTATGCATTAGTAAATATTATTGTTTATATTTGTCAAGAGACTCCTCCAAATTATGTGGATAGAGAGTGCAGACTCGATATTGAAGTTTAAGAAAGAGAGCATTTGTAAAGAGATGAAATAGGTTATCATCCACCTTGCTATGTTCACATTTGTTTGAAAAAGTCTTCCATCTCTTAAAAAAGTCTTGAGTAGTTTCTTTCTCATGTTTTTTTCAATTAATAAAATGGTCCAAAGTATTTTCAAGAAGATCATTATTTTGGAATTATTGAACTAAATCATTTACTAAGTCCTCCAAACTAGAAATGAAATGAGTTCTAAGTTGATTTTACCAATCCAAAGAACCACCCATGAGGGTTTTGGATAGGAGTTTAGTAGATTCAAAGTTGTTTAATTTGAACCAATCCTTGTAAATATTTCCAAATGTTTTAAGGTGAACGGTAGGATCAGTTGACCCATTATAAGAAATTGTATGTGTTATACCTCCTATATCAATGCCAGCAATTTGAGTAGTAAGAGGTTCAGTTTGTATATGCTTGATGATTTTTTTGACTAAAGGAGGTTGAGTAATGATATTTACTTGAGAATATTGAATAAGAGGAGGGGGAACATTCTAGTTATGTGTGCCCTAAGAAATTGGTTGTGGATGAGATTAAAGATTAAGGATGTGGTTTTGTATTCTCATCATTTAATTTGTGTTATGATCTTAAAATGTATTCATTTGATTGAGAGTTTGTAAGAAAATTTGGTGTGTTTGATTAAAATTATAGTAATTATAATTATTATTTATGTTGATATTAGTGGCTTGGGTACCACTATTAGTGTTGATATGATCTTGAGAATAATTGTGAAAATATGAGGCACTAGTGGCAAAATTTGCTTGTTAAGCAAAATATGGACTAGTGAATGGTTGAGAGGAAGAGCTAGAAGAAAGATTGCCTTGGGTATCAAAAAATGAACTAGTGGAAGGATTACGGGTGGTGGACATTATGAGAGGTCCACTAGATGTATAACCCACCATGTTATTTGAGATACTAGGCATGAAGGTAGAAGAGGTTAGAGAAGAAGATGTCGTGGCATAAGGAGTAGAAATTGAAAGAAGAGGTTGAGAACCAAATAAATTGGTACCTCCAAATCCCCTTGAGAATTTAGGAGTAGGTGAATGAGATCTTTATTTTGACCACTAATCATGATGTTGTAAATAGTATAAGGATCATTTCGTCTATGTTGAGGAAATTTAGAGATAAAGAAAAGCATTTTGGGAGAATAATCATCTCAAGTTGGTCTTCTAATTAAAAAAAAGGATTATTCTATGAAGATTTATTTGGAGGGGTCCCATAGTTCATTTTGTGAGTGGTAATATGAACATTAGTAGCATCCAAAAGAGGAGCACTAATTTATCTATGGGAGACCCTATTAGGATTGGTAAAGTTCATCATGTCTATTGATTGTAACTCAATATCATTATCCAATAGAAAGTTCATGATTAAGGAAAAATATGAGATATGAGAATTAAAAGGTTAAAGAGGTGACTAAAACTATACAAGTCTGATTGGGTCAATCCAATTCAAAAATATGGGCTATAAAATTGTATAGGGTCGACTGGGTCGATCTAGTGTAGTGTAAAAAAGGTAGAAAAAACACTAGGTCAACTGGGTCAATCTAGTATAGAAGATATGGAATTTAAGAAGCCTAAAGACAAATTACAAGATGAAATAAGATAACTATGCAAGTAATGAAAAGAAATAGATATTGAAAGGAAATAGACAACCAATTAGATTAATGCTAGCCAATCCAATTGAAACACAAAAAGTAAAATATTGCACTAATGATGGCTAATGGAATATTTTTCACACAAATTTAAGAAAATGACAAGAAAACAACTTGAAATTCAAAAATAACTAATTGGTTAGCCTAATTATTAGTTAGATTATTAATAATGATATTAAAATGTGATTGGAAGTTAGATATAAGTAAGGTACTATATAACAATCTTAGAATGGTTTCAAGTAGTTTAGACTGAAAGAGACTATAGTGGTAATGATACATGCATGGTATTGGGGCCTACCCCCTCACTTCACACACCATAGTGATAAGGGTGTTGGGTGCTTATCCAGAATATACCATTAACCATGCTTTATACTTGACTAGAGCATCAAGTCAACTTCCCCCTTGGTGATGAAATACAAGTAGGTTAGCCTAGGGTAGACAAAATGCTAAAGTGTTTTTTTATGTTTTTTATTTATTTTTCCATGTGTGTATAAAATATAAATATTAAAACTAATTGATTAATTAAAAATCCCCTAATTAAACTATGTGTATTATGTTAAGCATGTAAGGATCAGGAAAAGAAAGGTGTGAACTAATTACTAATAGATATAAGGTTAATTCCAATTTGAAACAAGATATAGTGTTGACACTATATGCACAATAATGTTGATAGGGTTGAACTTGTACTAAAAAATAAAAGTTTGAAAATTAACTGGGTCGATAGTGTCAATCTAGTTATTTTAGATAGCACATAGAACATAGAAATAGATCGATAGTGTCGATCCAATTGGTTATGAAATGGTGGTTTTAAAGACTACACACTTTGAAAGGGAAGATATAAAATAGAGAAACAAAGAAGTAGAAAGTAACCTTGGTGGATTAAAGATGTAATGAAGGAAGATTGATGATGAATAACCTTGAAGTATGCTTGAGAAACCCAAAAACTAGGTTGACAGAATTGATTAAGCTATACAAGAACCTAATGAAAAGGTGTTAAATCTATAAGGGGTCGATTGGGTCAACCTAATAGGCTAAACTAGGTATTTGAAAGGATAGAAACCTATACTAGGTTGATTGGGTCAATCCAATTGCATGTTCTTAGAAACCTATGCATAAAGAAAAATAGTTGTTTTGACATAATCAATCTAGTATGTTAGAAATATATGATTAAAATGATGATTAAAAAGGACATAAATGAAGTAAAAGTGAAAAATTCCTGGAAGGGTTAGTTCATGTCAGGTTCACCAGAATGTATGCAATCAAAAATGTATCATGTCTATGAATCAATCCTAGATTGAATAAGATAGATCATACCTACACTTCTAGTTAGATACACTTGTTATGTGATAACATGACCAATATGGGGATTTTTTAGACTTGATTATGGGATCACTTGTCACAATATCATGTTAGGAAGGGTTCCAAAGCCTACAATCTAACATAATCACACAATAACCCTAATGGATTCCTAAAGTTTAAAATGTTCACTCTATTCTAATAACAAGAAAGCAAAATCTAATATAGTGCAAACCAAATCTTGTGGTAAAAAGTGGGGGTTACAAAAAAATTAAATAAAAACTAAACTAAACATGTATTAGAAGGCATATACTCATGTCAATTTATATATAATCCTAATACATGGAGAGAAGAATAAAAATGCATTGTCTATCTACTGTTACAAAGGAAAAATAAATGTAGGAATATTTACCTTTGAAAAAACCCACCAAGCCTCAATATCTCCCTTGGATAAGGTGCTTCACAAGAGATTATTATTGTATGTAAGGATAAGCAAGATAAATTAGGTCTAGGCTACACAACCTATCTAAGCACCCAAAAGACTTCTCCACTAGAAAAGATCCATATCTCCAAAGAAAGTATAGAACCCTAAGATTTATTCCTCAAGTAGAATGGTCAATAAGCAGATGTTTGCTCACACTTATTTTTTAATATTATTCTCTTATGAAATGGTGGGAAATGAACTTGTATATATAGGTGGATCTTGCCCTGAATTCTTTTGAGAACATGAGATATAGAGTGAGATATGATAGTGTCGATACTATGTGGATCAAAAAACCAATCCTAATCTTCCCTAAATCCTCAAATTGATCTTGTCTAGTTGGAATGCTTTGAAATCATCTATAATACTTTTATTCCCACATGACTATTCATGTGAAGCAATGTAGGTGTTGATTAGTGTTGTAGGCTAGGAAATGAAGTTAAAACATGGAAAATTACATGATGTAAATGAGTTTCCTTGAGATTCATATGAAGACATAAGTGCCATAAATTCCTTAAGGATGCTCCTCAACCAAAGAGAAAATTTTCAAATGTCATCAAACCCTTGCAGCCAATGCTTCAAATCTTTAAGACAACACCAATCAAGTCATGAAGATACTCATCAAGTCATAAATTATCAACTTATCTCTCTAATCGAGGAATTAGAACATAATGTTGAGGTCCTAATATAAATGGACTCATTTCATCACCTTGAATTAATGAACATTTAAAACCATCTCAATAAATGTATTTGTACCTTATTGAAGAGACACACTCAGCTTAACTCTCTTAAAGGCGATACACTAAGAATGGAAACTTATGAACTCTTACCTAAATGATAAATGTGTGTAATAAGTTATATAATCCATTTATAACCTCTTATTATGGAAACATCTGCTGAATAACTCATATTTTGCTTCGCAACTAACCCAAGAGACCATTCAAAAGATACGGAAGGAAACATGGTTTTATGCTATAAATTACTTCCTAAAAGGAGTTACCATATGAGACCAAAATAAAAATGAGACCCATTACCAATAAAATAATACATAAAAATAATTTATTTCTATTTTTTTTATCTTGATAAATGGATCCAATAGCATACCCCTCTTGGATGTGTAGGCTATAGTGACCTACTATCACTCTTAGCGATTATTCATAAATATGAGGGAGAAAATCCATGAACCACTACCACTAATTTTAATATTAATCATAAGATTAAATATTTCCAAACTTTTTATATCTGAACTCTCTCTCCTCTTTCTATACTGAGCATTTTAAAACTTCCCTTCTAGTGTTACCAAAAAGGTCAATTTAGGAGGAAAGTTGTTTTTTTCCATTTTTTCACTTAAAAATTATTCCAAACCATTTATATGACCATATAGAAATCCAATCAATCATTTAATTTATTTTTATCATAAAAATACTCTAAAAACCAAAATGAATGCTTTAAAAAGGACTATTTTTAGATTGAAAAGGATAAATTCACTAAGGAGCTCTAATTTAAATGTTATCAAATGTGTTAATGAGACTATAAAATGTTTTATTAGTGAATAAATATGGAATTGATCTTATTAATGATTATATAATAACAAAACCTTCTCTAGAGGGCACAAATGGTCAGAATTGCATAGAATTGAGTCATGAAGTTAGTCTAGAATGTGGTCAACCTAAATATACATATTTTAGGCATATAATTATCTTTATATATTATATTAAACTCAAAAATACATTATATAATATTCTTACCACCAAAAATGGCACAAAAAGATGAAGAAATGACTAGACAAGAATAAGACAAATGAAGGACAAGACCTTAACTCACCTAAACAACATTAAGACCTTCTAATAATGGAAAATAATGATCACTTTAAGGAATTTTCAATAATAAACAACTGAAACACAAGAAAAAATCATGTGATATGCAAATTTTAAAATTATAGAGGTGATAATTTGACCTGTAAGGTTAAAATTGTCAACAATTTGCCAACTCAACTAGGAAGCATGCCTGGTATGATTTAGAACCAGACCATTTTCATGACTTTTAGACTCATAAAATAGTGAAAAATATGATACATGAATTCAAATAACATTTGGAATTGAAATAAGAACAATTTATTCCTCCAAAACAAGGAAGGAAACACACAAAATAATGGAAACTAACTAACAAAATAAATGTGTAAATAAGCACTTACTTATGATAAATCATAAACAATATCATATAACTAACCATGATAAATCATGATCCACCTAGATAAAAATGGAAATTCATGAACTCACTTCTTTCAATAGATAGTACAAGTTGAAAAGCAAGTTATTTGTTAAACATGACCTTTGATGAGCCACTCATCTTGCCTACCAACTCTCTTATCATATCCTCAAGTGAGACATCAACAACAAACTAGTCACCAACAAAGATAAACTCATCTTGTAATTTAGGATCTTTTTCATACTTATTATTAAATACAACCTCATTAAGTGATACCTCATATCTGCATTGTCCTTGATTCTTTATGGCATCTTGAGTGTCTTCATTCTTCTTATCAGTTGTTACAATTTAATCCATATCTGAAGGAGATTTGAGTAGTCAATCCAAGATTCAATATGATTTGAATAGTTATATCTTGAACAAACTTCTCATAAACATGCTTTGCAATGGGAAATATATCCTTACAAAGATCTTTAATCTCTTACATAAATTCAATGTATAATTGTCAATCATTTTTTTGTTCCTTATTTTGATTAACCTAAATAAGATCAGTTTGAAAGGTATCTTGATCCTTCTCAATAGGAGATATCTCAAATTCATTTATGACTTCAATTTGTACTAATTTTTCATGGAGTTATTCCACATCAAGATCAACCTTCTCTTTTATACTTGTGATATCTTCTTCAAGATCAACTATAACCTCATTCTTAAGTTTTACCTCAAGTGAAGTATCAATGAGAAATTATTCCTAATACACACTTAAACATCCTCTTCACACTCTCTAAGAATTTGACTTTTAGTTACAACCTCTTTATCTATCCTCCATAGAAGAGGATCCTACTAAAGAAGGGTGATTGTTGAAGGGTAATGAAATTCATTTATTTGAGAAGGATTATGAGGCATGGAAGGTAGATCATGATCAAATTTTAGGATCTTGAAGGAAATGGAATCATTTAGGGAGTCTTGAAGAGGAGGAAAAGAGAAATTCTTAAATACCTCTACATTCTACTCCTTCTACTTGGCTATCACCTCATCAAATTCTAAAACCTCTTTGTCCTCATTGAAAAATTGAGCTTCAGGGATGAGAAAGGAATAACTAGAACTACAAGAAGGTTTAGTCTCTTTAATATGATTTTGAACAGGCTCTTAAATTTTCTCTTCAATCCAATTAGGAATCTCTCTTGGCTTAAATTGAGTATGGTTAAGCACTTCATGAGAATAAGTAACACAAGAAGACTGGTAGGTAATATAAGAGGGATCTTGAGATAACTAGTTCAAATAAATTTTCTACCTCTCCCAAGCCTTCACCTTCTTCAATATAATATTATACTACTCATTCCTCTCTTATGGATCATTGGACACAATTTTAAATAGATAATTCACTTCCTCAGAGAGTTTGAACAAACTTTTCTTGCATATTATAATATTTTGAGCTCTATCTCTTTGATTCCTTCTTGTCAATAAGCCTGATCATATGCAACATCATAGCCATATGGGAAAGGTGAAAATTAGTCTTGAGAATAGTATGGTTCACAAGGAAGGTAAGAATCATGATCTTGATAATAAGGATCATGAGAAACTTGATAATGTTCATCATATCTTTGATTAAACTCCTAGTAAGGTTGATTTGGTTCATAACAAGGCTCATATGGATCATTATAAGGCTATTATAATTCATCATAGGGATGATAAGGAAGTATGACATTGTTTTCCTCATACACATCCATGAAAACAACATCAAGATAGTGCAATGAAAATACCATTACTTGGAAACTATGCCTAGAATGTTAGAACCAAATACTTGATCTTGGAGTCACCAAATTCTTCATGAATAATTCTAATAGAAATTAAATTTCACCAAGGCTAACTCCAATAGATCCCACTAGGCATGCCAAAATATTGTTGACTATTATATTTACATCTTTATAAAGGTAATTTTCATCCTTCATAGTCTTAGGTAACATGGAGATAATCCTAGGCTGTGGGTGGCATAATAGGTGGATTTAATCTCTAGATTATAGGGGCTAGTTCCCCTTGATGTATAAATTAAGATCCCTAGTCTACACTACCATCTTGCAAGGGAAAAGGGAAGAAGATGAAATAAAAGGAAAACCTATCTAACTAGGATGAAACACCAAAAAGTGACCTCAAATTATGTTATATACACTACAAGGATAAATAAGAACATAAATATAATAACACTTCTCAAATAATAGCCTCTAAACATCAATGTTTCACATAGAGGATTAGTCTTGATACATGATCTAAGGCATGTGTTCAATAGGCCTCTCAAAGATACTAAAGTTAGCTTACACTTTCCATACAAACAAGATTATTTAAGCACACTATGAAACCTATAAGTATTAGCTTAACACCTAAAAATAGGTAAGATGGAAAGGATGAAATGAAAAGAAGTCTATGATATCACTTTCATTCATCAATAAATCATGAAAATACACTAAAAACCATCTTTGAGGAGGTATGAATTCTATCTTATTCATAAAAATAAGAAATTAATTTTTTTTTCTAAGCATGACCTTTCCATAACTCAGGTTAATTATCCCTTAAAATTCCAAAAATTGGCTTACATATAGAAAATAGTAGAGAAGAGAGAGAAAGAGACAAGAGCCCCCAAAACTAGGAAATAAAACTTTCACTTTGTCTTATTCAAAATCGAATGTAACATTATTATTATTGTTTTTTATTTTCCCTAGTAAATATTACATAAAATTTTGTGTTTCAATACTTTTGGAAACCTATAACAAGTCTTCATTCATGATTTTTGGTGTTTGGCCAACATAGGTGCCTAAATCCTAGCTCCAAAGCTCTAGATTTTTGGAGAAAAAGTGATCCCTCATAAATATAGATATTTAGTGTATATAAAAATTCCTAATTGACTCCTAAACTCATTCATGATGTAGTTTCATCTTGATAGTACTCTTAGAATCTCTCGAAAAGGTAACTTTGACTTTATCTTGAGGCTTGGCATAGGAAAAAGTAAAGAAGCTCTCCTTGGAGTTTAGACCTTTTAAAGATTTGAAAAATTTAATAAAATTGAGAATATAACTCATATTTACTCTTTATTTATAATACCATTACATGTATTAGCTTTTAAGTCCCTTAGAGGAGTCATATTCATTTATTTAGTCCTTCAACTCCTTGGAATGCTCATTTTCTACTAGGCGTGGAAGGAAAAGGTGGAGTTTTCTTCAAGTATGATTATATAATTAATTTATGACTTATCAAGAGCATACCATACATGGTATAACGTAATCTTATGAATAAAATAATCAACAAGGTCTGGTTTTACACCAAAATTGTGCATTTCTTGTCAAATCCTTATAGCCTTTTTTCTTGAAAATATCCTTATCTAGGATAATATGGAGGTGATGATGAGAAAATAATACATTTTAAAGGTACCATATATCATCATGCATCTCAATATAAATTTTTTTGGCCAAAATCCAAGTGTAGATACCTTTTCTAACCCATACTTCCAATTAAATTAGGCCTAATTAGCCCTCTTAGGCTTAGAAAGAAATATCTTGCTGATGTGAGATCACACATGTGTGAAACCTCCAAAAAAAAATTTATTAAGTTTTAAAATTTTATCACCATGATCCATGTCAATTTTGGTGGTCTGGAACATTGTGGAGGTACTAGAACCATGAAATGGCCATTGGAAAGCTTGCCATTTTGAGGAATTTTCTTACTAGCCTAAAAGGATTGAAATTTATGGGAATATATAGATGATTTATTATTATTTTTTGAGTTTTATAATGTAAAATAAGTATAAATACATCATAAAAAGTGATTTTCATCCTTCTACATGATCTAAAACACCCATTGTAGCTCAAAAAAAGAAAAGTACCATTTTTATACTATTCTATACAAAGAAAGGTACAAAAAATTACATGTGAAGTACCCTACGAGATTATATTACAACCTATGATAGTTTTAGGAGGAAAATATTTTTTTTTATTGGGTTTCCAACTCAATCTCTACAAATTGGTCCAAACTTGGGTTTTATGAGGGTTTTTGGTATTTTTCACCCTTAAGGATGACTAATAAAATTATGACATCCAACCTATGAAAAAACTAAACTAAATTAAATTTTAAGAACCCATATAAAATCCAATAACTCCTTTATGTACCATGATAAACCTCCATGCTGGCGTGGGCATCCAAACTTGGCCCATCAATCTCTCATAGGCATTATGTGCACCCTGTTGAGTTATGAGGCCAAAAAATGGATTCTTTTTGAAGTTATCTACAAACCAATAGATTATATATACATAATAACTCCCATTAAAATTTTTAAACTATTTTTAGTGCTCATTTTTTGTTATAAGTGGAAAATACCCCCTTTTGGGCATTAAGCCTAGTCTAGGTCTAGTGGGCTTTGACTACAAATGGCTACTCACCACCAATTTTAAGTGTTTTATCACAATTATTTAAATTTATTAATGTTATTTAAAACATAATTCACATAAATACACCATAATAAATTTTCACATAGTTTTTTAAGAACACCAAGATTCCTTTTGATCATTTTTTCACCATTTCCTGCATTATTGTTTGCCTGAAAGTGACCTACATATGAGAAAAAATAGAGGATATTTTTATTATCTCATAAAATTTTGAATATATTATGGGTTATTTTATGTCAAAATGACCATAATTACCATATTTTGGATGTAGATGACTTCTCTATCAGTTCCAACCATCACAATCTCCCATACGAACTTTTGGACTATTGACTGTGTAGGATCTACAAACATGATTGCAATTTATCCTTTTAGAAACCTTTTTTGATCTATATTTCCTTTTTTTATTAATTTATATTATTTGTATACTATAATCCCTTATATCCTTTCAAACATCTCCAACACTTCATCCTTTGTCCAAAAATCAATGCATATCTTTTACTTGACAACCTAAAGGAAGGTTTAAGAGAATGTAGGTATACATGGTACGTGAACCTGATAGTGTGTTTTTCTTTGATAAAATATTTTTTATTATCAAAAAAATCATAAAATTTATCTCATTACATTTTCTTGACCTTCATTATGAAGAAACCTAACTATAAATCATAGTGTTAAAAACCCCCTAGATTGACTATGCTTGTACCTTAACCTTGTATGACTGTAGGTAATGACTATGTTTCTTGAGTTAAATGATATCCATCATATTATTATTGAATCAATCATATAAATTTTCCATTTGAAACATTTAACTAATAATAAAAACTCCTTGCATGTTATGTCCTCATTCCATTATTTATGCTTACAAATTTGACTGTGTTTGATGGTTGTAGGTGTCAAGTTAGGCTAACTGTAGGTGAATTTCCTCTCTTAGGACATTTATGAATTTTTAATGAGTCATATGACCCTAAATTAAATAATATATTGGTACTAATATCTAATTATCTCTCTTTAATATTACCATATGTACTTCATGCCATTATATCAACATGTACCTGACTTTGCTTATTATTCACCTGATTGTACTTGCTTTATGACTAAGGTGGGTGTAGGTAGTCATGCCATGAATTAGTCCTTATTTAATGATATAATAATTTATTTAGGTCTATTAGGATTGTTTAATTAGTGAAACATACTAATATAATACCTATAAATTGGAACTAGCATTCACTATTAGGTCCCAACATGTCACCCTTTTTGGAAACTTGTAGCTACACATTTTGGGCCTAAATGGGCCTGTAGGTGAATATTTTGATCTCAATACTTCTTTAAGTAGTAAATTTTATCATAAATTATATGTGATAGGTTATTTTTCATCATCATTACTCAAGACTTCCATTAGAGGCTTCACAGTCACACAAAATATAATCCTTTTCTTTAACTTCCTCCATAAGTAATGTATAGACCAACCTTGGACTGTAGGTATTCATATGTTATTGTAGGTTTTTATTACTATAGGTAGTTAATTAATAATACAAATATCCCCTCATTATCATATAATTAATGCCTATTTAATCTTCATGAATGCATGAGTTTCCTCATGATCATCTAATTTGGAGTGTCAGTCTTAACATCTCAACCATACACAATCAAATCGTGAATAGATTTATACATAGTTTTAGATGGTCATCCTGAGGTTTTAAGGTGTATCTGTATTATGAGATGTAGGTGAAGGTGCATTATATCAACATTTAAGTAAATCCTAAGATGAAAAACAACATCCATCACATCATTTCCAACTTTGTCACCTTACATAATGTGTATGCCTATAATTGACTTTATTGAACCATGTTTCTCCTTTATTTCATATGTTTTCATATTTGTACTTATTTTGACATATATATCATGAAATCATCACTCAACATCACTATCAAATATAAGCTTCACCTTCTTTTCTTCTCCTATGATCATAAAAAGCATGTACAAACTTGATTTTTTTCATACTATACTTAGATCAATACCCAACTCTATTATTTGACATTCATGTATAGGTTGGTTTTAGGTGTCTAAGTAATTTGATTGAGAAATTATGGTTAAAACATAGTTCAATACTTACCTTGGTGATACTCTATCATATTAAACTCAAATGAGTTATAAGAACCCAAATTTCCTCAAGCCAACTATCCTTTCATACCATCTTAGATTGTGAATTCATCATGAATGTTCAAAATAATATAAAATCATTGAAAAAGTGTAGTGAAAAAACATCAAAATTAGAGACCTCTAATCACCCAATTCCTTTATTTACACATCTATTCTCTCTTACAAGGTTCAACCCCCAGGTAGGGATATAATATGGAATCATTTAGATTGGTCTAGACACTATTTTTATCTCTTTTGTAAATATCCAAGGAATTGTAGGCTCTCTATTTTGTTTCTTTTAGAGAACTTGTCTTTGAATTTTTTTTTTTGAACAAATGCATTCAACCATCAAATCTACCGTTTATTACATGACCTCATTTTGGATTATTAATGTATCTTCAACTTCCCATGACCTTAAGGAAGATTCTCAACCTATCTAGATGCCTCATATCAATTATCTATCTCCTTCTTAAGACACCTATAGGTGTATGTACAAGTCACAAGTTTATGGAGAACATAGTGGAGATAAGGTGTATGGAAAATTAAGACCAATCTTAGTTTTACATAATTTATTATATTGTTTTCCATATGTATAATATGATAGAGTTATCATACCATATTAAACACTAATATTTCAACCCTACAAACCTATAAGAAAGCTTAAGAATGCACATGAAGGTGTAACATAGGGGCAGTGAGATTGAGATATGGTAGTATGCATAGTGTGTGGATCCAACAACCAATCCTAATATTCCCTAAGTAATAAAATTTATATTATCTACTTGGAAGGATTTGAAATCAAATAAAATACTTTTATTCCCATGTGACTGTTTATGTGAAGCACTTGTAGGTGTTTATTAGTGTTGTAGGCCAGGTAGTGAAGTTACAACATGGTAAATTATATGATGTTAATAGGTTTCCTTGAGATCATATGAATACATCACTAACTTCAAGAACTTAATGAATATCCTAAACTAAAGATAAACTTTTCAAATGTCATTAAACCCATATATTCAATCTTTCACATCTCTAAGACAACTTCAATCAAGTCATGAACATGCTTATCAAGCCATAGAGGATCAACCTCTCTCTCATGGAGGAATTATACCATCATGTTGATTCCCTAATATCAATGGAATCCTTTCATCACCTTGAATTCATTAAAACTTAAAAAAATCTTAATAAATTCATTTATACTTTGTTGAAGAGATACACTCAGCTTAAACTCTCTCAAAGTGGATACACTTAGAATGGAAACTTATGAACACTTGGATAAAAATGTGTGACATGAGTATATAATCCATTGATAACCTCTTAAGATGGAAACATTTGTTGAACAACTCATATTTTTCTTCAAAACTTATCCAAGAGACCATTTAAAAAGATAGTGAAGGAAACATGGGTTTATGATATAAATTCCTTCCTGAAAGGAGTTATCATATGTGAAAACTATTAAAATGGGCCTCATGACCTATAAAATAATCCCTCAAAACCATTTATTTCCATTATTTTTTGAGCTTTATAAATAAGTCCAAGAACATAACCCTATTAAATGTATATGTTATAGTGACCTACTATCTCTCTTATTGATTTTTCATAAATATGAGGGCACCAATCCATGAACCAATGCCACTATGTTTAATATTACTCATACCCTTAACAATTTACAAAGTTTTAGATCCTAACTCTCCTCTTTTCATATAGAGCATTTGAAAACTTCCATTTTGGTGATGACAAGAAGGTCAATTTAGGAACAAAGTTGGTTTTTGACATTTTTTCACTTTAAAATTCCTCCAAACAATTGATATTATCTTTATATAAGCCAATTATGTCTATAAGATGTTTTTATCTCAAAACTCTTATGAAAACCAAAATAAATGCCTAAAAAAGGCTTATTTTTGCACTACAAAGGCCAAATTCTCTAAGGATCTTTCATTAAAATTATCTAAAATGTGTTATTGAGTCTTTAAAATGTCTTATTAGGTGAATAAATATGTAATTGATCTTTTTTCTGATCATATACAATTAAAACCTTCTCTAGAGGGTACACAAAGTGTCAAATTTACATATAAAGGAGTCATGAAGTTAGTATATAATGTGATCAGCTTGAATATACATATGTTAGGCATGTAATGAAATTTATATATGATATGAAAATCACCCAAGATAGCCTAACCTCTTCTTACCACTGAAAATGGCTTGGAAAGACCAAGAAATGACTAGACAAGCACAATACAAATGAAGGATAAGAACTTAACTCACATAAAAAATCTTAAGACCTAATAAAAATGGAAAATAATTATCACATTAAGGAATATTAAATACTAAAAGAATAACTCACAAGACAAATGGGCATGATATGCAAAGTTTCAAATGATAGAGGTGATAATTTGACCTATGAGGTCAAAATTGTCAACAGTTACACACCACTTAGTCAACCACACATCTTCAATCTATTGAATACAGCATATAATAGGTCTAAAATAATATTTTGGACAATATTAAAATGATATTTTGACCCCTTTTGGTCTGAAATAACTCAATTAGGCCTCATTTCTCTTTTAGGCCTCATGAAGACCTAATTGCATTAGGTTTCTTAGCATCAAGCTTGATTATCTTTGGCCTAGATGGCATTATACAATAATAAAAACCATTTAATAAATTTTAGTAATAACTATACTAATTTCATCCATGCTTGGTTATAATTTTATCATTTTTTATACCATGAAACCTCTTTTAGCATAAACTATCCTATTGGGCCTCTATACCTCAAAAGTCTATCGTATAAAATGAAGCTCAAATACTCTTAGGCTACTAAAATTTGAATAATAAATCATATATATATATATATATATATATATATATATATATATATATATATATATATATATATATATATATATATAATCCATGAACTTTGGTTCATAATTAATTAATTTAAACACTTTCATTCAAGATATAATTGCTCAAAAACATCTCTATAATTTACTCACTTAAAACTACCAATTTACCTTAAGGGCCCGTCATGGTGACTTAGACCTCAAACCCCTATGTAGACACTTTCCATGACTCCTAATTCATGTATATAATCCTATGATATCTATATATCATTATTATATATACATATCTTATGGTATAATGGAAAATATTGGTCTTGCAGGCCAATTTCTTGACCCTATATCACATGGTCTTATATAAACTAGATAGGTCAACTTATGAGCAACATTTTCACCATTTTCACTAACCTCCAAAACTTATTTTAAGAATTAAAATGCGTGATAATTAATAAATAAAATATTATTGTAATTGGTTGAATTAATATGACATGTTCATAGCCTCAAATCCATCTTCGCATCTCTGCATGGGTTTTTCACTGTTCACACCATTAGGTCTATCTACAACTGGCTAACTTGGATGGTGAACTTAACACACTTGATGAATATAACCTATCCATAAAACATCATGTACATGTATTATGATTCTATATCTTATTCTCCCATTCATTTCCTTTTCTTATCCAATGCAACTTTTGAGAGCTATAACAACTTCTTGACAAATAAAATTATATTTATGAATTTTCTCTCTCATCTAACTAACCACCACCACATGGAGGTACTTGGGAGAGTTTAAAATATTATAAAATATATTTTATATGCATTTTATTCCATTATAATCTTATTTTAACAAGATATTTCACATCAGGTCTTTATTAGGGCTTTAGCGATGTTTAACACAGGTTTCAGTGTTAATGATTATTCATAAAAGACTACCCCTTAAATATAAAAAAATTCATAAAAATCATATATAAGACCATTACCCATATTTAATTAATATATAATGTTCCCATGCAAATTTTACACATGCCAACAAACATTTGAAAGTACTTATCAGGACTTGAGACCTCATTCTATGAACTTGAGAAGGCCTAAAATAGTGTTTTATGTAATTTACTTCAAACCATGACCTAAAAATTTGTGAATATAACTAAAAAAACTTATATTAAATATTTACATTCTCATATATGTTTATTTTACTTGAAATGTGATCTTCATGCCTCATTAGGCTAGGTAGGGTCTAAGAGAGATTTAGGTGCATACCTAGATTGAAGGTGCTACCCCTGTAAGCTCATCCTAAAACTCTCATGAGTGGTTAATTGTATTTAATAAATGGTAAAATAGTGACATATATCCTTAATATACCTATATTCATACATTTTAATGCACCTACCTCTTCATGTCATGATTAGGCTCATGACTAGGCTTCTTATGATCTTTGTCATCAATGACTTGTACCTTCATGAAACCATAATACATTAGTTGATTTCAAATTATATCTTTAACATTAAAATTATATTTCATGACAACATCATTAAATGAAAAAACTCTCTTAATTCCCCTTGTCATATCAACATACTTACAACTAGGCTTACTTTCTTAGTGACATCAACCTCATGTAAGATGCACCTTTGACATCAATGACAATACTCAACAAGTCCCACTAGGTGTGGAATATATATAATTAGGATTAATTTTTGGGTTATAAATTTTTTTATTTAATTAACAATCAAAACAAAATATGTTTATAGAACTTCTATCCCAACTCCTTGTGAGCTAAGGAAAAGCTTAATGAAATTAAAATCAAGAAAATAAACAAATAATTATTACCTTTATTTTCAGGAATTATTCACCTTGTCGTATGAAGATTTGGATTATATGTAGTATAAATAAGTATTTAAAAATGTTATTATCATGAAATACATTATCTCCTCTTTAAAATCTTGAATAACTTAATTTATGAGAGTGTAATTTGATGCACAAGCTAGCTTGATAAATTGATAGAGCTTCACTCTCAAAACTTGAGCATGAGATATGAAGATGGGTTCTCTATTATTTATAGGAAATGTGACTAAATTTTATCCCTTCATCTTGTACATAAAATTAATGGTGGATAATCACCCAAGGCATCGCATGGATCATGACATAGATCACCAATATGATCCCTTCATCTTGTCTACTATGAATCATGGAGGATACTCCTTAAAATATCCCAAGGGGGATTAATATGATCCCTCCATCTTACTTGAATTATGGCTAGTGGAGAATTCCCATACAAAATATCTTGAGGGATGAAATAAGATCCCTTTATATTATTTCTAGTATTGAGGGTAGATAATACTTCTTGATAATATCTTAAAAGGTGGAATGAAAGCCCTCCATCTTATCTCCAAGATGGAGGGTTGATAATGATCCTTATTAAATTTACCACATGAGGTGCAAAAGGGGGAAAATATATTAAATGAAATTAAAAATTCCAATTCAATAGATTTTATAATAGAAGAATATTTAATCACCTAAAAATGGCACTTGAGTGCTAAGAGTGTTACATTAGATCACCAATCCCTAGTTTATACTTAGACCTATCTTAGGGCCTATTTTCACACTTTTCTATCCTTCATGCAAGCATAAAACATCCCTAGACATCCATAAGGAAATACTAGATTCTCATTATTAAATTTTGGCCCTTCATGTTTTAGGTTATACCACCTAAAAATTAATGCTATAATAGGGAAAATAACACCACATGACACTATTTTCCCAATTTTGGCACTACTTTCCTTTCCCTCCTTCCACAAATGGATATCTTTTCAAATCTTAGACCACCTAGGGTCTACTTAGACCTCTTTTAGCACTTGAAAAAACACCAGAATAGTATATATACATGAGTTTTATCCCTCTAACCCTTAGGTGAAAATGATATGAAAATTACACATATAGACTTAGAATAAGGTGCGTACAATTAAGGTTATCAATCCTTATTCTTCCCTACATATGCATACTATCATCTACATCATTCTTAAGCTTGGATTTATTTGATTTCCAATCTCGAGCACATTCAAAGCACTCATGTCTATAATCATAATAGATTGACTTTCACTTACAGTAGCACTTAGGTGGGAAGGACCACATCTTGCTTGATCCTTCTTTAGAGGATTGATATGTAGGCAACTCTCATCATAGTGGAGTGTTGAGAATGTCCAGCCTACCCCACTAATAAACACTCTTTACTTCTTATATAATTGATATGCCCTAATAACATGGAGGATTAGGGTTTGGTCACAAAATTAGTGAAAATAGGTCATCTATAGTGTTTTTTAACTCATGCATTTAGGAACATGATTAAAAACCTAGACATAAGTGCACTTATAAGCTCAAAAAAATTATGCATAGATGACACTACTGCTAAAATAGAGACATTAGCACTACATGTTACTATTTTATAATTAGGGTGCTAATAGATAGGATGGGTTTTGACACCTGAATATTGTTTATGATACTCATACCAATTTCTATCTCAAATCACATGTCTCAATCATTTTCTAATTAAGTACTCATTTACATTATTTATTGATATTTTTAGAAAGGTCAAATTTAATCAATTCTATAATAGATAAGTGGTTGTATTTATTGCATATTTCTACCCTAATTTATTATACTCATCTCTTTAACAACATAGTATTTGCATTCATTTAAGTCATAAAAGGCTAAAACATAAGGATTAATTAAATGAATCAAAGGATTAATTTAATTAGTATGATATGAATAGGAATTTGGTTGATTTGATTAAATAAAGGGAGATGATTAATTGATCATAGAAAGGGAGATGACTATTTACTACTAGAAACATGACCAAATTGTTAATTTAACGGTCTAGTATAGTGAATTGCCACAATTAAGGTTACACATATGTGTTTCAACATGTTTATGTCTAATATGTAGATGAAATTGGATTGATTAGTGATTTATAGGATTAATTTGTAATGTTGTATAAATTCACTTTTGTATGCATAAAATTCATTATGTTTATCATTTTAAAAATAAAAGTAGTGAAAGTGGAGTTTCTACACATATCATAATAGTACATAAACATAAATATGTTAGTAAATTTTTTTAATTACATAGTATATAAAGTATAATGAAAAATATATAAGCATTGATAAAGACATGTGTATGTACATAATATCAAACATTTGACACTATAAAATTATCATAGAACAATATAAACTATTTTTATCATGATTAAGGAAACAAATTACCCCAACATAATAATAACATGAGTAGAGAGAAAGTCCAACATCTATATGTGTATATACCATGTGTTTGGGTATGTCTATATCACACTCAAAAGATGCATGACACATATGTGTGTATATATAAATAAATTACATGCTATTTACCAACATGGAACCAACAATATAGATTAAAAGTAGATAATAAAACATAAAAATGCTAAAACTATATTGATTTTTTATTATTTTATTATTTTTGTCTTTTTAGATTATAAAAAAAGAAAAGACTATCCTATGATCTCATAAAATGGATAATCATAAGTATATACCACTTGGAACTTAGTGTAATAAAATTTTGGTACTAAAAACATCATGTATAGGTGTAATATATGTCACTATAGTCTCTATGATGTTATTCATATGTATAATATCACTCTATGGTCATGAAGAAATAATAGAAAGAATGGGGGTTTGTCAAACCCATTATTGAGTGTTCTATGGTTTATTTATAATAAGATAAATTGTGACATTTTTGGTTTTTTTAGGTTTTTAAATGATGTTTGTAAGGTGACCAAGGATGTTTATGAGGTTCCATGTGTGTTATAATGGCAATGACAAAGTGTGCTTCAATTTTTTTTAGTGTTCTTGTATAGTTATTTAGTGTTTATCTTGGATAGGTAGATGGTGGATGTTATTGATGGTATGGTCAAGTTACAGAGACCCTATGAGGTGTTATTAGTGATTATGGAAGTAAAAAGAACTTATTAGAGTAGTCATATGAGTGTCTAGGTTTAATTAGTCATCTTGGTAGATAAGTCTAAGTAAACAATTTGATGACATCATATTTCACATATATGAAGGTTTCAAGAGAAGTTTGAAACATGGATGGATTCTTGTATGAGAGTTGAATATGTGGTTGAAAATTTATCTCTAGAAATAAATCATATCAAAAGTTATAACATTACAAAGTTGGTCTCTCAAACAAAGTTCACTAAGTTTCTATACTTAGCCAAATTTTCAAAAGGAAATTTAATGGTGAGCATTCAAAAGATATAAAGGTGAGAAAATAATCTAATAAATGAGATTAAATGGTGATCATATGATCATGTAGATATATATAAATGGTGTGAATGAAGTCAATATGTCAAAGGATGCTCAGAAGGCATGTAGGGATGCCAAGTGGTGGAAGTTCTTTGGAGACTGACTAAGAGGGCACGTGGGGATGCCAAATGGCCTGATCTAGAAAGTGAGGATATAATATAAATGGTGAGTTATAAAAGGTAAATAATAGGATAATCTAAAGGATATAAATAGAGTGAGTTGATCTAACTTTCATGGAGCATGAGATGAAGACATGTGTTTGTAATATTTGTATTTACCAGTGACCATTGATATTTGAAATTAACAAAGGAAAAACTAGTGCTCAATATTTTTATTATATATTTTGATATAAGAGTAATTTGATGATGGATTAAAAATCAAAGTTGAAGATAACTTCAAGGAACATTAAAAAAGTTTTATTATAATGTATGATTGTTTTCAAAATTTTAGTTATTGATCTTAAAATTTGACTATATGTTAGTTCATGGTGGTTGTATGTACAGAATAATGTTTAAGTAATTTATGATTTAGTAAAAGAGTGTTTGGTGGAATTAATCACTTAAATGTGTCATAATGTTCATGTAGAGTGGTGTTATGTATTTGAAAGTGATCTTGTGTTCTTTTTTTTCTTGATGAAGTGCTAAAGGGGTAATAGGTCTCCATGAGACCCATAAGATCTACTAAGGCCTAATTGAAAGGTGTAGCTACTTAAGTATGACCCATGGATGCTATGGTTGACATATGATGATGGTATTGAGATATGAATTAACATGATATAAGTCTTAAGGGTTAATATAAGTTTTATGGCTGACCTAGACGTTGATATTCATGAAGACTCTATAAAGAGTAAAGGCTAAGGTAATGGTTAAGTGACCAAATGTGGATGTGTTAAGAGAGAAGAGGATAGAGACATAGGAAAGAGATTAGAGAGAGTGTGATAAATAGATATACTAAAGTACAAATATTATTGAGAATGAGAAAATAAGCCTAGATTGATCAAAAAGGGGTGTTTGGATGAATTTCTTGTATGAGAAAGTTTGAGTATGTGTGATGAGTTGAAAGAGAGGTGTTATACATTTTTTTCCAATCAGATTGAATTGAAATCAAGGTTTTATATTTGGTGATTTCATAAGGTGTTGTGTGGGTACTCAACATCTAAAACAAGTGGGTGATTGTTCATACTTAGGGGTGGGTGCTCCTTGCGAAGTGGGTTCTTCAATAAAAGGTCTAATGTTTGTGATCATCTTATAGGACAAGTAGTTCATGTGTTTTTGGGCTTGAGAGTGGGTTTAATTCCCCAAGAGGGTTTCCTACATAGATCTTGTGTTATGTATGTGATCTTGCTCATCTTTCTAGTTCATTGTTATAAATGATGTGTATGCTTCATGAATGCTAATTTCAATTAGTTAAGGGATTGAAATAATTGAATTTATATTTTGGATTATCTAGCATCACTAATTCACCCCACCTTAGTGATTGTACCTCTAACAATTGGTATCAGAGAAAGACCTTTGTTTCAAGTTTAACCACTTAAAGGTGATCATAAGTATAATGAAAGATAAATAGACTAAGATTTTTCTTCAAGGTGAACTAATAGATTATTTATCAAAGCTCAAATGTTTAAGGGATGAAAATTAATATATAAAAGAAAATATTGAATAACATGAAAGGGAGAAAAACTCAAACATGACTTCCTCTATATGTCATGAGATGATTTCAAGCATTTATAGTGTGAAGACACAAACATGAATAATAAAAAAAATAGTCAAAAATTTTCATGGTGTCTTTGATACAAATTTGAATCAAATAATGGACCAATTGGAAGGTAAAGTTATGAATTATATTGATGCACTTTTATCTGAAGACAAGCAGAAATCTAGCTATATAAAAGAATCTATGTATGAGTTGTCTTGGGGTATTGATGATAAAACAAAAGGGGTGATTAATATGAACAACTATAGTTATGTTTTCAATACACATTATTATACTTGTAATGAATATGATCACAGATAGAAGGAATATACTTACTTTTTATGGAGAAGAAATGAGGTTCTCTACTATAGCTGTAATCAACAAGGACATATAACCAAGTATTTCAAAAGGGACTTTTGGAAAAAAGGACTTTCAAGTTATTTACACCATAAAATGGTTCAAGAAATAAAAAACAAAGATTCAAATAAAGAAGGAGAAAGACTCAAAGTAAGAATCCATGTTTATACAAACTACCTTACATACTCAAGAGGATGAAAACAAGAAATGGTACATAGATAATGGATTCTCAAGTCATATGACAAGAGACAAGAGTAGGTTTATTTCTCTCAAAAAAACATAATTTATGTTCAGTAAGGTTAGGTGATAATAACTCTAATAACATAGTTGGGAAAGGCTCTATAAGTTTGGAATATTGTCATATTAGAACTAAAAATGTTCTATATGTAAAAAGTTTGAAACACAATCTTATAACTATTAGCCAAATGTTTAAACAAGGAAATGTTGTGAATTTTCATGACAAAGGTTGTGAAGTGAGAGGTTACAAGTCTAGAAAATTAGTTACAAACATTCACAAGGTAGATAACAAATTGTATGTGTTCTATGAAACTAATAAAAAAGAATGCTTCATGAATAAATTAGAGGAAAGTTGGGTTTAGCAATAAAACCTAGACATCTGAGCTTTGATAATATAGTAAGGATCAGTTCAAAATGACTAGTGACACATATGCCTAAGATTAATAAGATTACTCATACTCTTTGCAAGGCATGCCTTCATGGAAAGCAAGTCAAAAGAAGATACAAATCTAAGGATCACTATACCATAGTACCATTGGAGTTTATTCACATAGACCTTTCTGGACCTATAAGAACCCAAGGTATTCAAGGTAATAGATACCTTACATTATTAATTGATGAATTCACTAGAATGACTTGGATATTTTTTATTAAAGAGAAATTAAAAGGTTTTTTAAAATTTAAAGCCTTCAAAGCTCTTGTTGAAAATGAAAAAAGATCAAGAATAAAGTGTGTAAGATTAGATAGAGGAGGTGAATTTTGGTCTTATGAGTTTGATGAATTTTATGAGGAATGAGTAATTAGAAGACAATAATCTACTACTAGGACACCCCAACAGAATGGGGTAGTTGAGAAAAAAAACATAACTATCTAAGAGATGACTAAAACTATGCTTAAAGATTTTGAACTTTCAAATTATTTTTGGGAAGAGGCTACCAATACATATATTTATTTCTTAAATAGATACCAAGTTAGATAAAATGGTGATAAGACTCCATATGAGCTATGAAAAAATAGGAGAGCTAATGTCAAACACTTTAGAGTGTTTGGGAGTAAGTGTTTTATCAAGAGGAATGAAGAAAATCTCAAAAAAATTAACTCAAGATCTAATGAGGGAATATTCTTGGGTTATTCCTCCATAATTTCTACTTATAAATGTTTCAATAAGAGACTAAAACGTTATTAAAAGATCTAATGTGAGAATTAAAGAGGCCGGTGACACAAAAATCTTAGCTTGTAGATAATTTACAATACTGAGGATGTAATTTTAAATAATGAAAGCATACATAATGAATTATATGATGAATACAAATAACTAAGCTAGGATACTAAATCCCCTTCTAGGACAATACATAAGGATCATCTTGTTTCCCAAGTTATTGGAGATGTGAATGCTAGTTTGCAAACTAGGAGGAGAAGGTTGATCAATCAAAATCAAAAAGACATGGATTTGTTATCCAAGATTGTAACTAAAACTTTATTATAATCTAGTAAATATTACAATTGGACATCTCCCATAGAGGAGGAATATGATCAAATAGTATAAATGAAACATGGGATTTGGTTCCTAGGCCAAAAGACAAAAATGTGATGGGAATTAAGTGGGGTTTTAGAAACAAGATGGATGAGAAATGAGACGTCATAAGAAATAAGGATAGACTAGTGTGTAAAGGATATGCTCAAGTTTAAGGGATATATTTTTATGAGAAATTTGATCCTATGGTAAGAATGGAAGCAAATAGACTATTTCTATCATATGCAAGCTTCAAAGGTTTTAAAGTTTACCAAATGGATATGAAATTTGCATTTTTGAATGGAAATTTAAATGAAGAAGTTTGTATTTAGATACCTAAAGGGTTTTTAATGAAAATTAATTAGGACTATGTTTAATAACTAAATAAGGCTTTATATGGTCTTAAATAATATCCTAGAGCTTGGTATGATAGATTAAACAAGTATATATTGAGCTAAGGCTTCAAAAGAGGGATAGTTAATAGTAATTTATATATCAAGATAGATGACACTCATAAATTATAAGTAGTAGTCTATGTTGATGACATAATATTTGGTTATGACAATGACAACATGAGTATAGAATTTCTAGATGCTATGAAGACTATGTTTAAAATGTCAATGCTGGAAGAACTTTATTTCTTCTTATGATTACAAATTAATCAACTTAATGAAGGGATATTTATTTCATAGGCAAAATACATCAGATATATACTAAGAATTTTTGACATCTTGGATTGTAAGCTAATGAGTAATCTAATGCTCAATGGATGTAAGTAAAGTAAATAAGATGACTCACCAAAATTTGATCAAACTTTATATAGATCCACGATTGTAATTATCTTATACTCTACCACTTCTAGACCTGATATCATGCAAGTAATGGGCCTTTCAGGAAGGTTTCAAACTAATCCTAGAGAATCTCACTTGAAATCAGTCAAAAGGATCTTAAGATATCTCAAGATCATGATAGAGTATGGTTTATGGTACCCTAGGATTAATGAATTTAATCTAAATACACACGTTGATGTAGATTGGGTAGGATGTGTAGATGATAGGAGGAGTACCAATGGTGGTGTCTTCTTCATGGGTGAATGTTTGGTGCCTTGGATAAGCAAGAATCAAGCCTAAATATCTCTATAAATTTTAGAAGCTGAGTATATAGTTGATAATTCCTATTATACTCAGACGTGGATGAAACAAACCTTGGAAGATTATAAGGTAAGATAAAATGGACCTTGTCCTATCTATTCTGATAATACTAGTGAAATTAATATCTCTAAGAATTCTATTATGTAATAAAAAACTAGGCACATTACTATCATATATAATTTATTAAGATAAAAATTAAGTAATTAAATTCATAAATTGGAATATGTGTCTATAAAAGAACAACTTGTAGACATTATGACTAAAGTGTTGACAAAGGCCATATTTAAGTATCTACGACAAAGCTTAGGAGTCATATCCTTATCTATGAATCATTTAAAGGTAATTAGATTAGGAGGATAATGTGTTTTCATATTGTTGATATCATGAAGAAGGTCTCATAGGTTTCTATATGACCAGGTGTGTATGTCATAGAGTTCATAGTGTTTAAAAGATGAGATGGTTTTATGAGAGTGTTTTGAAAAGTTTTAAACCATGATGGATTGTAGAGGATAAAGGGAAATTATTTTGAGTTCCATATGAGATTTATTCATGTTTTATTTAGTTTTTTAAGTTTAGCTAATGAAGATATGAGATCTATTGGTGGTTTTATAAGGATATTGATTGAGTGTTGACAGTGTTGAAGAGTTATTGGTAGACCTAGTTCATTTAGGAGACTTGTTGAAGATGATTTTCAGAGCATGGAATTAGGGGGACCTAACTTAGATAGTTATATAGGATTAAATAGGTGTGAATAAAGTAAGGAAGAGTCCATCTTAATGTTTTCAAGGTGATTTCAACTAGGTTTTGTTGCTCTTATATGTTTTGTCTTCATAGAATAGAGTATGATCAAAGAAGAGTATAATTTTGAAGCATGTTTAAGAATTTCAAGGTATGAAGAGGTATGAAAATTTATAGGGGGATTTTTTTATCATATCTCAGAGGTGGTCTTTTCATATTGTTGGTTCTTGAATTCTTTTTAGGTCCTTAAGATCATAAGATGAGCTAACTTTGTCATTGTGTCAAAGGGGGAGAAAGTACTTAAATAGAGAGGGAGTCTAAGCATAAGCTTTATATTGGTTTTTGACATCAATGATAAAGGGGTATATTTTTTTAATTTTATCAATGATGTCTCTAAGGTGACCAAGGATGTTAATGAGGTGTCATGTGTGCTAAAATGACAATGATAAAGTGTGCTTCAATGTTCTTCAGTGTTCTTGCATAGTTATTCAGTGTTTGTCTTGAGTAGGTAGATGGTGGATGTTATTAATGGTATGGTCAAGTTTTAGAGACTGTATGGGGTGTTATGAGTGATTATGAAAGTAAAAGGAATTCATCTGAGCAATCATATGAGTGTTTAGGTTTAATTAGTCATCTTGGTAGACAAGGCCAAGTAAACAGTTAATGACATCATATTTTACATGTATGAAGGTTTTAAGAGTAGTTTAATACATGGATTGTTTCTTCTATGAGAGGTGATCATTTGGTTCAAATTTTAGGTTTGGACATTGAGTGTAGCATAAGTTATAATAGTGCAAATTTGGCCTCTTAGAAAAAAGTTCACTAAGTTTCTATACTTAGCCAGATTTGCACAAGATCTAATGGTGAGGATTCAAAAGGTCTAATAGTGAGAATCTAATCAGATACATGAAGTTACAATAATGAATGTATGATAATTTAAATATATATCAATGGACTAGGTGAATTAAATATTTCAAAGGATGCTCAGAAGGTATGTAGGGTTGCCAAGTGGTGAAATTTCATTGGAGACTGACTAAGAGGGAATGAGGGGCTGCCGAGTGGCTTGATCTCAAAATCAAGGATATAATATTAATGGTTAGAAATACAAGGTAAATACTAGGATACTCTTGGGGATATTTATGGAGTGTATTTGATCTAGATTTTAGGGTACATGAGATGAAGACACGTGTATGAAATATTTGTATTTACTGGTGATCGTTTGTATTTGAAATTAACAAAGGAAAAACTAGTGTTGAGTAGTTTGATTATATATCTTGATCTAAGAGGAATTTTTTGATGGATTAAAAATAAAGTTGAATATTAATTGAAGGTGCATCCAAAAAAATTTATTATAGGGTTTGAATATTAGTAAAATTTTATAAATTGAGATTCAAATTTGATTTTATGTTCATTCATGGTGGTTTATATATAGAATAATGTTTGAGTAATTTATGCTTTAGTAAAAGATTGTTTTTATGGAATTAATCACCTAAATGTATCATAAGGGTAATATAAATTGGTACTATGTATTTTAAGTTGAACTTGTGTTCTTATTTTGATCGATCAAGTGTTAAAGGGTTAATAGGTCTCCATGTGACCCATAAGGGCTACTAAGGCCTAATTGAATGGTGTAGCTGGTAAGTATGACCCATGGATGCTATGACCAACCTGTGAGGATGGTACTGAGTATGTGTTAGCATGATATAATTATTAAGCTTTAATAAAAATTTTATGGCTAACCTAGATGTTGATATTCATGAAGACTCTATAAAGAGTGAAGGTTAAAGTAATGGTTAAGTGAGCAGATGCGGATGCATTGAGAGAGTAGAAGATAGAGATGAAAGAAAGAGATCAAAGGGATTATTCTTAGTAGATGGACTAAATTACATATCATATTTAGGATGAGTTAAAATCCTAAAGTGATCCAAAAGGGATGTTTGTATGCATTTATTATATGATCAAGTTTGAATATGTGTGATGAGTTGAAATAGATATGTTATACATTTTTTCTCCAATCATATTGAAATGCAATCAGAGTTCTAGAGTTGTTGACTTCATAATGTGTTGTGTGGGTGCTCAACATATAGAACAAGTGGGTGCTTTTTCATACTTAAGGGTGGGTTCTCCTTATGAAGTAGGTTATTCACTAAAAGGTCTCATGTTTGTGATCATATTATAGGACAAGTAGTCCATGTCTTTATAATCTTAAGAGTGGGTTTTATTCCCTAAGATGGTTTCCCATGTAGATATAATGTTATGGGTGTGATATTTCTCATCTTTATAGTTCATTTCTATAAATTATTTGTATGATTCATGAATTATAATGTTAATTGGTTAAAGGTTTGAACTAATTATACTTATAGTTTTGATTATCTAGCATCACTGATTCACCCCCCCCCCCCCCCGCTCTTAGTGATTATACTTCTAACATTGGTTTGTCTGGGTAGCTAAATATGTTGTCTATTAGTAGATGAGGATTATATAAAATCTAATTTTTATATATGATGCAATGATATCTCATGTACTAGCCACCTAAAAAATGGTATTATCTATGACTTACCCTTTTATAGAGGATTGCCCTTAGTAATTTTAATAGTTAACTACCTAGGTATAAAATTATCTTGTTAAAGTGGATGTTCAAATATAAATATAGAAATTTTAATCACCCTATTGGCATAAATATATTTAACACACCTATGCAATATAAAAGGTATTGTATAGACTATATGTATCCAATATCATCCCAACAACATATCAAATAATATTATGTAAGGTATAACTAAAAATTTAGTGATGACATGTATTTGGCTAACCTATAAATATAAATCAATCTTACAAAGAACCTTTTATGAGGTCCCATCTAATGATGTAGCCACATTAGTCAAAGGGTGAAAATCATTGTGTGTATCCCAAATGTGTAAGTAATGCCATGGTGAAAAAATTATTTCTAACATAATTATCAATCATAATATTTTTTATAGGTTGATGATCAAGGTATGCTAGAATTAATGATGAGTAAACATTTGATTATTCATCAACAATCTCACTATCATCAAAAAAGTATAAGTTCTCTTAATCATGGGAGGTGAATTTTGTTCATAAGTACAAATAATCACATCTAATGGGTTCCCAAAATGTGATAGATGAGGATGTGAATTATATTCCATTTTGACTTTTAGATCCTTCTTAGATTGGTCTTGTAAAGGATTTATAAATATCTTCTAGTTCTGGTGATCAATAGGTTGTGAGCTAGATTCCTTTGGAGTATCATAAAATGTAAGTTTTTGGTCATCTATGAGGTCTTGGATATTATTATTCAAGGTAGAAAATTTGTTCATATAAATATTAGGGAATTGGTGTTATTCACAATAAGCATTTTCATCATATCCGTTTTGTATTTGTTGACT
>JARHVA010002653.1:1832500-1855000 GCA_037957365.1 Torreya grandis
ATACCCCCTTTTATAGAGGATATTTAGGTATGTCAATTAGTCACTATCAAATGATAATTGAACAAGTTTCAATGATATACATCCTTCTACAACATTGCATAACTAGACACTTTACAAATGGACTGACCTATATGTAATGTATGTTACAAGTTGCACATGCTTTTATAAAATAGAATATTCTCTTTTCAAATGATATACATGTTTTTTTACAAAAAGAATATGCTAAGTCAACAAATTTGACTTTGAGAAGATCCTCTGGTTGAAGTCCTCATCTCTTACTACTTCATCTTAATTACTTTATCATGTTGTTCATCAATCAATCTAAAATTGATGATAGGATCCATGAATATTTCCTCTTCTTAGTTTGCTAGGTATTTCAAGTCTTTATCAGATTTTCCCATTGCTTACTTGGTGTTTATAGCATCACCAATCTTTTCCTCTGAAGATAGGATTATGTTCAAGATTCTTCTATTGTCTACCCCTATTATTCCTTGGATTTTTCTCTTCACTTATTGCATGGATTTATTATCCCTATGTTTGAAGTCCTCATCAATTATTAAGATGATAGGATTGAGGGTATTTGAGTCTTTGATCAGGCTCCCCAATATATACATCATCCAATTATCCAATTTCTTGAAATCATTCAAAATTCCCTCAATTCCTTTAGACCATTTGTTCATATCCTTGATATTTTATATCAATATTACCATAGACATATTTAAATTAGCTAGGTTGACTATTTTAAATCTAGGAATCCAGTCTTTTATCAATATGTTGATCAAATTATTTACCTTATTATTTGAATCTTACCATTGACTACCTTGTTTCATAACCATGGAATGTTGCTTGTTCACCATGTCTTGTTTATACCTTATAACTTTAATAAATCTAAATATGTCATAAATTATTTCTTAAAACTTATTAATAATATCTCTTAGCACTGATATTATTGACTACTCCTCTAAGTTACTCTTTTGTTGCTTTAGGCCTTTGATAGTAGTTTACAACATCTCTGACTATGATTGAGCTAATTTAGGACATCCTCTTAAAATATTGGATCCTCACCAGGACTTCATTCTTTTTCTTGGATCAAATAGTCAATGGTTCCACCTTTTGATATGTAATATCTTCACCACCTTGCATGACTATTTTCTCGATCACTCTTTGTAAACTAGTAGTCTTTGAATCAAACCTAAACACAACTAAAGATTGGGTCATATGTGGAAATGGGGCCACTACTTATGATTATATGGTTGCATAATTTGGAATAACCAACCTCATTTCCTATTCTTCTTGTAAATCAATAATCTAAAGTTTTAACTCTCGCTATAGAGTGATGTTAGTAGCTTTCACCATAACCCATAGATGATGAATAAAGGGAAGATTTTATAATCTTGGTTCATGAATGAACCACTCAAGAATAGGTGGTCCATATAATATGTTTTCCTCACTAAAATTGTTGAATTAATTCAATTTAAGAGTGATTTTCACTTTATGTTTCTTAAGTTTTGAGATAATGGTCATCTCAGCTTTCCTTTTAGGAGTGTCAATAAGCATCAAGTCCAATGACTTTACCTTATCTTTCTTGGTTTCCTTTGCTTATTATATATTTGAATCTATCTCATAATCCATGGATAGAATGTTTAATGCATCTTCAATAGACTCATTAGGATCTAAAACTATCATATGAACCTCCTCTTAAGGTAATTCCTACTCTACTACTCTAGAAGATTCAATAACTGATGAACTAGAAACAACTTCACCTAGCTTTCTCTCTTTTAGTATATTCTCTATTTGTACCTCTATTTTTGGAAGCAAAAAAGAACCACCATTGATAAAATGATACTACCTTGGGAATAATTTCCATCTATGATCAATTTTATGGTCCCTATTCAATCTAGACTTAGGTTTTATGTTGTGTTCCTTCAATCTTCTAGTCACTTGAAAGTAATAATATGCCTTGGTGTATTTAAAATCAAATGTATTGGGATCATGTTCATAAGGTACATTAAAAATAACTCTAATTCTCAAATTTTATTTTACCCTTCCATAAGGGTCCCATTATTTAAGATCATCAATTTAAAATTTTAAAGACAATCTATGCTTTAATGTAGCCTCAATATGATCCCATTGTCTAAAGATGGTCTTTCCAATTTTCATAGGAAAATTATGCAAGAGTCCCTTTCTCTTGGTTTTAAAAATTCCATCTATCCCATGGAATAATTAGTATGATACTTAATTATTCTAGTAGTTTATTAGCTACATGAACTGGTAATTTGGGAGGAGCATTTTGTGTTCCTTCAATATTTATGATTGTGAAATAAGGATATAACCATATGTCCCCCATTACTTCAATAGATTTGTTCACCAAAGGGGTTACTCTCATCATATGAATACCATTTATAGTTTCACTTAAAATATGGTAAACATAGTCATAAATAAACTAGATGTGGTTTCTATTATTATAGAGGTGTAACTTTGAATAGTACTAGGATACAATCTCGGTGCCATTTGGAGACCATTCTCTTTGATTTAAGATCTTTGTGGTTACATACATGGCATCAAATAAATATTAAATCATGTAAAACTCATTCCTCTTCTTATTATTGATTTTATATATCTATCTACTTATGTATATGATGATTATCTCACTTAATGCAGGAACCATTACCTTTTCAATGATGAAATACACCATGGGAACATATACTATAGTTACACACCCATACAACTTATCTAGCGTGGTCATAACCATACTAGTTCTAGGTCTAAATTGACTGATGGGGATGTTCTTAGTAGGATCCATAATAACTTGGTTACCTACTTCTAACCACATAACTAAGGTATCAAGCATGTTTTGCTTCTTATCCCATGAATTAATGGAAGCTAGTTCAATATGGGGCTTAGGAAATTTGTATTATGACTCAAAGGAAATTAATGATATGAAAGTAATTTTCCTTATATTATTTTGATTAATCAACATACCCTTGTCTATCTTATCTTCTTTAAAAATTGGACCAAGAACATCGATACAATGAAGTAACTTTGGTTTAGTCATAGAATAGTGTGGAATAATCATTTGAATGGCCACAATATCATCATAGAGTCTCTTTTTTGGGAGTATCTTCTCTTCTTCCTTGGTGATAAGTGGATGGTTCTCAATTATCCATAAAAAATTAGAGTAATTGGTATCCCCTATGTTTAAAAAAGTAGTTATAAATTCTTTATCCTTGAACACTTGACCCTCTATGTCTGAAGACAAGTATATTTTAGCCTCTTGATTTGAAACATTTTTATGGGTCACCATTTACATTATACCAGTCAAATTATCCTTTTACAAATGACAATCCATCTCTTCTCATCTCAACACAATGAATTTAGATATAATCTAGAGTTTTACATACACTCTAGGGATTTTTGGAGGTTTACATAGAGCTCTAATGGTAGAAATAAAGTTATAAATGTGTTCTTTAGTTACTTAGATTGCATTTTTATTTCACATTTATTCCTTCTACATGCTTGAGTTCATAGGGTATTCTAGTATGACATGTTATAAATATGTGGCACTACCATGTTATGCCACTTATTTATTTAATATGTGACCATTGTCTTTCTGGACATGTGTCAAGATTTTATGCATCTTGAGACTCGATCAAATTCACACTTTTGATCTCTTAAGAAGTCCTCTAGCCTTGAATTCATTATGGGTCATTAATTATCCTTTTTAGGTTTTGAGATTTTGTCACTTAGAAGCTCTATGGGCTCTCAGTGTACTTTACAAATAGTTCTCATCACTTGAATTCCCTTTCACCATGTGGTATCTTCATGTTCAGTATGGGCTCTTTGAAATGTTTACTTACCTCACACCGTTGATCTATTGGATGCATGATCAAAAATGGACTATTGATTCCATTAATTATTCATAAGATCAAGTACATGATAATGATCTGCTTTCATAGTCATCAATATTGTGACACTTTTCACTCTCACATTTTATTTTAAAATCCTTTAATACCTTGATTCCATGCTTGCCATCAGATCTCCATTACATTATTAACATGTACCTTAGATCTTTGGGTTTAATTTATTGATTCCAATTTTGTATGTGGATAATTGATCAATATTTTTACACATTAACATGTAAAATCAATCTTTGATCCAACATAACTTGACATTCTAACTCAGACCATAATTCATGTACCATTGATCTTCACTTTAAGCTCCCAAGATTTTGTCACTTAGAAACATTATGTTTAATTCATTCTTGTGAATAATTAAAATTAATAAAGGAAGGGTTTGAATACATAGAGATTTAGAATACATTTTTGACTAAGGTTTTAGACATATTAATAAACATGATTAAAACATAGGATAAAATTTAAACTATGTCTAAAATATAATAAAATGATCTTGCTTAAATATAAGTCTATTTGAAAATAAAACTAAGGCTAAAACATTTAGATTAAGGTTTTAATTGCCATTTAAACATGGGTTTAATCAATTGAATAAAGACCAAAGGTTATCAAAAGGGTTAAATGGATCAGGGAAGCATAAATCATGAATACTTTGTCATCTTAATTAGGATCTATTGAACCTGAAACATGAAAACATATGATGCAAATGTTAACAACATCAAATAGAGTTAGAGAAAGTTTATGAACTAACATGCCAATGAAAGCTAAAGTAAAATGTGATATTGAATAATTCATTTTGATCAATTTGAATGTAAATTTATATCACAATTTTCATAAATAAATAATTGTCCTCATTTTTAAAAAATAAGGGTATGTTAACCTTAACAAATGGCAACTTCTAGGGGAAACATTGTAAAATGTTAGAACACAGATACACTTAGTTTAAACTAATATCTAGACCAATTACTACACATGATAAATTACCATTATTAAGATAAATTCATGATTAAAAACAAGTTTTACAAATGCAAAATTAGGTTCAAACTTAAAAAATTAGTTATGTTGTGTGTGTACTTTGATTTATTTATTGATTTCCATGGGATTTAGAGAAAAGCTTCTAAATTTCATGACCTTAATCACTTACATAGACTTATATAATATCCATATATTCATTATGAATCATGCTATATGAAAAGGGAAGGCTTGGGCATTGCTTTATTGCTAGCCAGACATCTATAGCCTTGACAAGGATACCTTTGACTCCACTCTAGGCCTTGTTCCACTACTAGCTAGGAATCCACAACCTTGGTGGAGCTTACCCAAATCAAATTTATTTAGAAAGCTCTTAAATTTTCCAGTAAAACTCTTATTTTTGTATTTTTCAATTATATTTAGCTTTCCAACAAAGATTGGGAACCAAAATTAGCTAGGTTTTTAGGATTTTGTCAAATGTTTGATTTTTAGACAATCGTCCTTGGTCAAAAACTTCATCCTAGGAAATAATATTCTTTTAAGTCCTAACATGAATTTTATATAATGATTCAAAATTTCACTCAAACATATGCAATCCTTATCAAAATCAAACTTAGATCAGAACAAGATTTAATATTTTCAAGGAACAATTAATCTTTACATCAATATTTACTAATTTCTCAAAATTATAACACTAAGCTCATAATTTCCAAAATCCATGATCAACCAATTTTTAAGTGTCATACCTAAATTCTTTATTTAAGAAGTTATTCTGAGCATTTATATGGATTTTGAGCTTTAAAACTATATTTAAAAGACTTATTGAAAGTAGAGAACAAAGTAAAGAAAAAACACACAACATGCAAAATAGACAACAAGAAAACAAATATTTATAAACACTATTTACAAATAAGGAAAACGAAAGTAAAATAATCAAAGCCTACCTAAACTAAATGTAACTAGTCTTACAAGTTACCTCATAAAGACTTAAGGTGGAATGGTAGAGAGATAGTGCTTGAGGTATTTCCCATTAGCTGGCAAACTCTACCCCCTAAAAATATTTGAGCTTTAAGGTGGTGTATCCCAATTATTTAGTAATTTTAGAGGGTCCAATCCACAAAAGAGTTAATTTTCCATGTTTTCCTTTTGGTTCTGAGGCTTTATCCCATAGGATAACTAGGTCTCATTTCCTAAACACCTTTATCTTTGAATGCTTGTCAAACCATATTTTTAATATAGTTTTATGTCTAATAAATTTATAAAATGATTCTTCCCTTAAATATTCCATCTAAATTATGTAAAATAACCTTGAATTAACATACTCTTGATATTATTCCATGTACTCATACATGAACTTGTAGGTTGGAAACATGAGAGTAATTAGAAATATTGGTTCTTGACTATATAATAATCGGAATGGTGATCCTTTCAAAGATATGATTAAATCTAGTTTTTTTTGCCTAAAGAACATACTTATTAAATGTATGCCATGTTATTGGTTCCTAAACTATATACTTCTTGATATCTTTCATCAAATTTTTGTTTGTTGATTCTGAGACTCCATTACCTTGAGGGTAATTATTTGATGAGAACTTAGGAATTATTTTGCTATCATAGGTCCACTCATTAATCTATATGGATACAAAATTTTATCCATTATCACAAAATAATTATACTACTATCCCAAATCTTATACAAATGTTCTCTTCCAATAACTTGATTACATCTTCAGTTCTACATTATTTTATTGCCACCACCTATGTCCATCTTATGAAATAATTAGTAGTAGTGAGAACATATTTGTGTCAATATAAATAATTAGGTTTAATCACACCTATAAATTCCAAACCCCATTGATCAAAAGGTTTTTCAATTAAAATAGGTCTCAATGGCATAGTTGCTTTTGGTTCCTTGGTGTTGAAGATCTGACATTGATTGCATTATCTAACATGCTTATGTGCATCCTTGAATTTTTTTAGCCAATAATATCTTACCCTCAATATATTTTAAACTATTTTATTTCTATAAGGGTGTCCAATTCCATGTCTTTTATGAAAAGTACTCAATATTTCAACTGCTTCTTCTTTTGAAACACATCTCATGTATATACCTTCATAGTTCTTCATGTATAATATCCCATCCTTAATCAAGAAGTGAGTTGATTTGAGCCTTAAATCTATTAATTTTTTTATTATCATACCTATAGTAAAAGAACCATTGAATATTAAATGAATAATTAATTCATACTGATCATTTAATTAGAATTTTTGCTAATCAACCTGCATGATATTCAAACTAGGATTAGTATTGGAAATCATTTGAATAATCCCTGACATCTTATCAATTTAGTATTTTTTATTTCAAGATCATACTCTTAAAGTATATACATCCAATTAACTCTTATATCTTCAAATTCACATTAACTAAGCATAATTTTAGTGTTAAGGTCCGGTAATATTTCATGAACTTTATTCCTAAGAATATAGTGTCTAAAAATTTTAACTGTGTCAAAGTAAAGCCAATGCTTGTTTATCAATTAGATAATAGTTCAACTAATCATTATTAAAGTTAATTATCATAAATGAAATTTTATGATCACATTTATATGTTTTCAAATTTAGAATAATAACTATAGTATGTTTTAAATCAAAATAATAAAGATAAAAATATTTTTTGAAAGCAGGACTTATCAACACAAGTGTTGTCCTATTAATTATTTAATATCCTTAAAGGATTTTTTTATCTCTTCATTCCATATGACCTTTTCATCCTTATTAAACATTTCATTAAGTGGATTTACAATCTTTGCAAAACCAAAAATAAAATTTCTTAAAAAATAATTTTCCCAAAGAAATACTTTAATTCTTTTCTACTATTACGGGTTCTATTTTGGATATGGAATCAAATCTATTAGGATATATATAAATCCCATCTTTAGTTATAAAATTTTATAGTAATTTCCATTCATTTACACAAAAAAATAATTTCTTAGGGTTAAGGGAAATTCTAAACCTTCTACAACATTCAAATACTTGTTGTAAATGCATTATATGATCTTTCCTATTTTTAGAAAACATGGTTAGGTCATCCATATATATAATAATGCATTTACCTATGATACCTTGAAATGCATCATTCATAGTTCTCTAAAAATTATCTCCTACATTGATGACTCCAAAAGGCATCCTTTTGTAAGCAAAAATTCCCCAGTTTGTTGTAAATGCACTATTTATTCTATCCCCCTTATTAATAAGTACTCGATTATATCCTAAAAAACCATCTAAGAAAGACATCATGGTAGAACCACTAACAATTGGATCACTTGGTGAAGGCATGGTAAAGGATAATTATCCTTTTTGTAATATATATTCAAATTTTTTAAGTCTATACATAATCTAATCTCTCCATTTTTATTTCTAACTAGTATAAAATTAATACCTAGGTAGAGTGTCTAATTGGAAAAACTATATTTTCATCTAATATCTTCTTGACCTCTTTATAAATCAATGGTTCTAAAATAGGATTGATGGGTCTTTAATTTTTTTTGAAATATTTACAATCTTATTTTAGTGAAATGGTATGGGTGATGACTCTAAGATAGAATATCTTTAAGTATTCATAGGACCATACAAGAACATATTTTTATCTAGTCAACAAATCTTTATCTTTTCTAGAATTTTCATTTGCGCATGTTATACCAATGTTTACTAGATGAGGTTGACCTTGAGTTTCTATGTCAACTACATTATAATCTTTCCCATTTACTTTGATAATTTTAACATTTTTAGCTAGTTTTTCTTGATCAAATAGTCTTTTTAAGGAAATCATGCCTTTAGTAATCATATTGGCATTCAATTATATCATCATGTCATCAAATTTATCTTCATAAAGAGAATTCTCATTGACCTCATCAACAATATGAGACTCAAATACTCTTGATTTGTTTATGAACTCTATGATATGTTGATCATCAATAAACACCTGTAAATTATTGACATTGTTAGGAACTAAGGGACATGGAACTAATTAAATTCTAAGGTTTTCCAATTTGGAATTTTGGTTTGGCATATGATTGGTTGTAACTAAAGCTAGTTCATTAGTAGTCTAGTTTTCTTCTCTAGAGATTGAAATTATATTAAAAGAATCAACGTACTCTATCAAGTACCACACTCTAAAATTATATTTCTTAAGATAAGATAATTTACATTGGTACTTGCTTCTAACCTTAGTGACTACTAGTTTAGAATCAACATACACTAGTATTTATTCAACTTTGTGTTTAATAACAAATTACAATCCTAAGATTAATGATTCATACTCTAACAAATTATTTGTGCAAGCAAACTATATTTTGTAATAAGAAACATATTCTTACCTAATGAGATAGATTAAGACAATTCTTACTCCAAATCTAGATTTGCATCTAGCACCATCAACATATAATTTCCAATGTCCAAGCATAACATGAGAGTCTTTAGAGTTATATACCTAAAGAGTGTCAAGAGTGTATACTCCTAAATAATAATTAACCATGTTGTCATTTTCATTATATTCATTGTATTCAATGATCATGTGCTTCATATTTGGTTACCTTTCAATATGAATTTGATTGAAAACTCCCCTCCACAGTAGCCACATGTGAGAATAATTAGTTGACAAGTATCTAGTTAAAGATTTGGTAAAATCTCTAGTAATTAGAATCCCATAAGCATCTATAATGTCCAAAAATTGAATATAAATGAATTTTTGTATCCTTAGCTCTGAATCAAGTTTCATATGAAAATTCAACAATTCACCAATTATTTTAACTCTAGATTTGTCTAATTGAGTGATTACTCTTTCAAACTTAATTGGAGTTAAACCAAAATTTTCACAAATACATTTTGGCATTATATTTGTAGAGGCACATAAATCTAACAAAAAATTATGCAATTTGTTTTACAGAAAACTCTATTTTTTATTAAGAAAGGTGGAACCTCTACTTTTTTCTTATACATCACTACATTGGCATTTGTAGCCTTTTGTGATTTACTAGGTTTTTTGCTCAAATATTATAGTAAAAAATCTCTTTGTTTATTAATTTAAGTCAATTCATGTAAAGTGATATTAGATTTAATCTTATTCATATGCTCAACTATATTGTATCCACTCCTAGTAGAATAACCAAATGAGTCAACATTATTTCTAGTGTTACTTCCATTTGGAGCCTCTAGATTGTTGTCTACTTTAGGATCAGGAGGAGTATCAAAGTTTTTAGGTGGATTTCAACTAGCCAATGGTTGTTTTTATTATCTATTCCTAAAAAAATAACTCTTATTTAGGTACTATTGAAAAACATGAATCTATTTTAGAGTATCTTCAGGTTCATTCTCATCTTAAAATGGAAAATCAAATGTCTCCACTATAAGAGTTGTGTTAACATATTTAAATGACTTTGAAGAACTAGATGTACCTAAAACAATATATTTATTAGGAACAATTTCAAATGTATCTAATTCATATTTAAAATATTCAAAATCATTACAAAATTTTATGTAATATAATTCACCATGCATTGAAGTGTTATGAACTCTTCAATAATAAACTAAAGATACATCACAAATGTTCATATCAAGAATATTTTTATTTGTAGGTGACTCATTATTATTGTTTTTATTATTGATATTATGAAACCTTTTTATAGGTCTGTTAAAACTCTAATAAGAATAATTTCTATTGGAGCTTTTTGTAGTGTTGCCTACTTGTCTTTACAACTAAAGAAAATCAGTGCTCAATTTTTGAACCACTTTGAGTATGGAGTCATTTTCATTCTTATAGGCCTCTGAATTGTGAACTTAAGTACTACTAATAAATATTGAAACCATATCTCTTTGATCTTGTGGATGAGAACCACTTGTAGTGTTATTTAATAATCCTAGGTTTTGACTAGGATGAGCATGACTCAAAGGTAATTGGTTTGAAAATAGAGTTTAATTTAAAGCAAGCATGTTCTGATTAGCATTTAGAATGACATTAAATGTAGGGTAGTTAGGATTAACACTAGGAATAATATATTCTAATTGACCCTGAGGTTGCATTTTATCACTTATTTTTATAGCTTCAGCATAAGCTAATGCTAATGTATTTATAACTCCAATAGCTCTTTTTAAGAATACATAGGTCATTGCATCTAAATGATCCTTATAAATATCTAGAGATAAAGCTTCATCAGGACTACAAGGATCTATAGTTTTGCTAAACATATTATAAAATCTAGAATTAAAATCTCTAATGGTTTCATTTGAGTCCTTCTTTACTATAGTGAATTGTTGCTAAAGGACACAAGGATTGATGAATTTTCCAAATTGATCAATAAAATAACTATTAAAATCATTCCAACTAGTAATGTAATTATTATAAATATTAAGAAACCAATCATATGTTGCATCTCTAAAATTAAAAGTAACTAATACACAAGCAACATATTTATGAATAACATTTAATAATCTTAAAGCAACCTTAAAGGACTTGATATATTCTTCAACAGTAACCACACCTGTAGGACTAAAAGAAGTAAAATATTTGTCGAGGTTTCTTGGTAATTCATGTACTTGACTAGGCACATTGATAGAAGATATAAACAATGAAGCCATACCTTGATAAGGATTGAATATAAGAACAACACAAGTAGGTGAAGTAGGTTGAGATTTAGAAACCTTATGCTTACCTTGATTTGGTCTTGCTTTCCCATGAATTTATAAATAAAGAAGAGGTAACCTTATCTTATACCTTGACCTAGTCCTTATTCTTGGTAGTTCTATCTTATAAACTTTGCACCTTATTCAAAATATGATGTATAAACCTTATCTTTGAAGAGAACAATGATTAGATTTGAACATTAAGTAAAATTTTCACAAATTTATACAAATATTTTCAAAGAACAATTATCTTAAACTGAACTAACTTAAAGATACCTTCAAAATTATTATTATGAGTTATGTTTGCACTTATAAGTTCAAATAAACCATAATTTTCAAAGAATCAACAAATATTTGAACAAAATTGCTATCACTAACTTTAAACACATTATATTTCCAAAGCTTAAGATACCTTTTCAAAAATTTATCATAAATATTGAAAGAATAGCTATATTTACCTAAATAAGCCTAAATACTAGTCTAAAATCTTGAATATCAATTATCTTTACATAATCCAGCTAAGAAAAACATAATTATACAAATGATCAACTAATCCTTAAACAAAATTCACTAAAATTAACAAATATACTTCAAATTCATAAATATTTAGCTTAAGTCCCACCTTCTAGTGCCAGTGAAACTTTCTTGTTGATGCATGAAAGTTTATCATAGGGTTTACATAATGTTAAGAAACACTTTTCATTTTTGGATTCAAACTCCATTGCATGAGTGGTTGGTTGTGATATTCCTAATATTTATGGTGGAGTAGTGACCAAGCTATATAAATATTCATAAAATGAAATGTAAGTGGTTATTGGGAGTAACCATGGTCTTGAAGCTTGTTTTTGAAAGATGAAAGTAATCTAAATTAAGTATAGTGAATTATGATCAAAACTTAGAGCCTAAAACCTAATCTAGTATCAATATCTATAATGAAAACTAAACTATAGTAAATTAATCAAAATAAAGAGTGAATAGGAAGAGTAGGGTAGAAAGAAGGTGAATATTACTGATCTTTAATCTAGACATTATGACAAAGGTTGAATTTCATCAAAGACATGCACTCAAACAAATATATGACATGAAATTACAAAAAGCATAGATCTTATCATATACCAAGAAAATGTCTAAGGATAGTTAAAATAATGCAAATAAGAAACCAAATTAAATTTAAGGATTTACTTCCATAGGAAAGTTTCATAAGCACATCTTCAAGGAATGTAAAGAAAATGAAATGAATCCAAAATATTTCAATCAACCTATCATAATCTCAAAGTGACAGCTCTACATTAACATGTGCACATTTATAATCTATAAAAAGCATTCACATCTAAAAATAAAATGAGATATCTGAGGAAGCAACCATGCTAACAATCGCAAAAATAAATAGGAGACAAACTTTGTAAAATTATCTTATTTGCATTATTTTCTCTAAAATTTACATAAAGTTTTTCTCTATAAACTTCCTCCTCATTTAAAAATGACAATACCCCCTTTTATATAGGACCTTGAGGTATGACAATTTATTACTATCAAAAGATAATTGAACAAGTGTCAAGGACAACTATCCTTCTACAATATTATACAATGAGACAATTTACAAATATACTAACCTATTATCAATGTGTCTTACAAGTAGTACATGTTTTTACAAAATAAAATATTTTAGTTTCAATTAATATACATGTTTTTTTATAAAACAAATATGCTAAGTCAACAAATTTGACTTTGAGAAGCTCTTCCAGTTGCATTCATATACTTTTGCTACTTCATTTTCATTATCTTATCATGTTGTCAATCAATCAATCTAGAATTAATGATATGCTCCTTGAATAATTCCTCTTCTTAGTCGACTATGTCTTTCAAGTGTTTGTCAACTATGGCCATTACTTGATGTTTCTAGCATCACCAATCTTCTCCTCTATAGATAGGATCATTTCTAAGATTAGTTTATTGTCTACCCCTATTGTGCCTTGGTTTTTTCTCTTTAATTCTTGAATGAATTGATTATCCCTATGTTTGAACTCCTCATCAATTATTAATCCAATAGGACTAAGGGTCATTGGGTCCTTGATCAAGCTTCCCAATATATTTATCATCTAGTTATCTAATTTATTTAAATCATTCAAAATTACCTCCATGAATTTGGACCATTTGTTCATATCCTTGATCTTTTGTATCAATATTGTGATATCCATACTTAAATGAGCTAGGTTGATTATTTTAAATCCAAGAATCTAGTCTTTTATTAATATGTTGGTCAATTCCTTTACCTTATCACTTGAACATTATCATTTATTGACTTGTTACATAGCCATGGAATGCTTCTTATTTACCATGTATTTTTTATACCTTATAGCTTTCATAAATTTGAATGTTTCATAAATTGTTACTTCAAAACTTTTCATAATATCCCCTATCATTGATAGGATAAACTGCTCCTCTAAGTTTGTCTTTTGTCACTTCAAGAATTTTATATCATCTTTAAACATCTCTAACTATGATTGAGATAATTATAAAACATCCTCTTCAAATATTAGATCCTCACCTGGTATTTTTTCTTTCTCTTGGGTCAAATTATTCAAGGGCTCCACCTTTTGATATGTAATCTCTTCACCACCTTGCATGACTATTTTCTTGATCACTCTTTGTAAACTAGTACTCTTTGAATCAAACTTGACCCTAAATAAAGATTGGGTCACATGTAGAGCTGGGGATCTACTTGTGATTAGAAGGTTGATTGATTTGGGATAACCAACCTCTTTTTCTCTTCTTCTTACAAAGTAATAATACAAGGTTTTAACTCTTCTTGTAGAGGGATGTTGGTAGCTTTCACCATAACCCATGGATGATGAATAGTGAGAATATTTTCTAACCTTTGTTCATAAATGAACCACTCAAGAATTGATGTTCCATATAATATGTCTTATTCACTAAACAAGTTGACTTCATTCAAAAGAGTGATAGTCACTTTAGGTTTCTTAGCTTTTGAGACAATGGTAGTCTTAGCTTTCCTTTAAAGAGTTTCAATAACCATCAAGTCCAATGAACTTCCCTTATCCTGGTTAGTTTCCTTTTATTATTTTGTATCTAAATCTGTCTCATAATCCATGGATAACATATTCAATATATCCTCAGACTCATTAAGATCTAGAGATATCATATGAACCTCTTCTTGAGGTAATTCTTGAGGAATTGATGAACTAGAAATAACTTCACCTAACCTTCTATCTTCTAGTCTATGCTCTATTTATACCTCTATTGCTAGAGTCCTAGAAGAAAAAACATTAATCAAATGATACTAACTTGGGCCTAATTTCCATCTATCTTTTATTTTATGCTCCCTATTCAATCAAGACTTAGGCCTTATGTTGTGCTCCTTCAATCTTCAAGTCACTTGAAAGTAAGAATATGCCTTGGTGTATATAAAATCAAATATACTAGGCTCATGTTCATAAGGTACACTCAAAATACCTTTGATTATTAGATGTTATTTTACCCTTCCATAAGGGTTAAATTATATAAGATCATCAATTTGTAAATTTAAAGATAGTTTATGCTTTGATGTAGCCTTAATATGATCCCATTATCTTAAGATGGTCTTGTAAATTTAAAGACATGTTACTTCATATTCTGCTTGTTTATCAAGCACATAAAATGGTAATTTGAGAGGACCATTTTGGATTATTTTAATCATTATGATAATACAATTAGGATATAACCATATATCCCCCATTTCTTCAATAGATATCTTGGTCAAAGGGCTTACTCTCACCATAGGAATACCAGTTATAGATTCACTTAATGTAGTGTAAGCACAGTCACAAATAAACTAAATGTAGTGTCATACTTATACATGTGCAACTTTTAGTAGTATTGGAATACAATTTAGGTGCCATTTGGAGACCATTATCTTTGATTTGGGATCCTGGTGGTTTCACACAAGGTATCTAATAAATAAGACATCATGTAAAACTTATTCCTTTTCTTATTCTTGATTTCATATATTTATCTACTTAGGGAGATGTTGATTATCTCACCTAATGGAGGAATAATTACATTTTCAATGATAAAACACACCATGGGAACTCACATTGGATCTACATAAGTTTTAGTTTCACACCCATACAACTTTTTTATCATGGTCATGACCATCCTAATTCTAGGTCTAATTTGACTTATGGGGATGTTCTTAACAAGATCCACAATAACTTGGTTACCTACTTCTAACCACATAGCTAGGGTATCTAGCATGTTGTGCTTTTTCATCCATGAATTAATGGAGGTTAGGTTAATATGGGGCTTAGTGAATTTTTATTAAAAATTAAAGGCAATTGGGGATATGTAATAAATTTTCCTTAGATTATGTTTATTAATCAACATACCCTTGTCTATCTTAGCTTATTTAAAAATTGGACCAAGAACATCGATACAATGAAGTACCTCTAGTTTAGTTGTATCATAGTGTAGACTAGTCATTTGAATGGCCACAATGACATCATAGAGTCTCTTTCCTAGGATAATCATATCTTCTTCCTTTGTGATAAATTTTTGGTTCTCAATTATCTAAAATAGCTTAGAGAAATTATTATCCCTTGTGTTCAAAGAAGTACGTACAAATTTTGTGTCTTTGAATACTCGATCCTCTATATCTAAAGACAAATATAGTTCAACCTCTTACTTTGAAACATGCTTATGGGTCTCCATTTATATAATCCTAATCAAATTATCCTTTTACAAATGATAATCCAACTCTTATTAGCTCATCATAATGAATTTAAAGACAATCTAGGTTTTTCCATAAACTCTAGGGCTTTTTGGAGGTTTACACAGAGCTATATTGGTGGAAATAAATTTATAATTGTGTGATTTAGTGACTTAGATTACATTTGGATTTTATATTTATACCTTTTTCATGCTCGAGTCCATAATATCTTCTAGTATGATGTGTTATGCCTATGCCTATGTGGACCTACCATGTCACACCATTCATTTATTTAAAACATGACCATTATCATTTTTTAGACATGTGTCATCATCTTATTAATATTGAAGTTTTATCCAATTTGCACTATTAGTTTCTTAAGAAGATATATGGCCTTAACTTCAACATGGGCCATTGATCATCCACTTGAGTTTCCAATATTTCACCACTTGGTAACTCCATAGGCTCTTTGTGTACTTTGTAAATAGTTGTCATCACTTGAATGCCCTTTCACCATATGGCAACTTCATGTTCAATATGGGATATTTGAAATGCTTACTTTCCTTACATTGTTAATTTTTTAGATACATGATCAAATGTAGACTATTGATTCTATTGCTTATTCACATGATCAAGCATAAGACATTGATCTTATTGATCACTCATTGACATTGTGACACTTCTCAATCTCATGTTTGATTTTAAAATATTTTGATGCATTTATTCCATGTTCACCATTGTATCTCCATTACATTATTAATGTGCACCATTGATATTTAGGTTTGACTTATTGACTCTAGCTTTACATGTAGATCATTGATCAAGATTTGTATGTAGGAACACATATCGTCGATCTTCAATCTAGGACATTTTTGAAATTATGAATCATGCCATCATCTACATATCATTGATCTTCAATTCAATCTCCTGATATGTTTCCACTTGGTGACACCAAGTTTAATTCATTCATATGAATAATTAAAATTAACAAAGTAAGGTTTTATATACATAAAGACTTAAGATAAATTTTAGCCTAAGGTTTTTAATCTATTATTAAACATGATTAAAACTTAGGATAAAATTTAAAATAAGTCTAAAATATAATAAAATGATCTCATTTAAATAAAAGTCCATTTAAAAATAAAACTTAGGATAAAACCTTTAGACTAAGGTTTTATTGTCATTATAAAATGGATTTAATCAATTGAATAAAGACCAAAGGTTACCAAATGGTCAAATGGATCATTAAAGAATAAACCATGAATATTTGGTAATAGTAATGATGATCTATTAAACCTAAAACATGGAAACATATGAATCAAATGTTAGCAACATAAAATATAGTCAAAGATTATTTATGAGCTAACATGCCAATGAAATATAAAGATAAATTTGATATTCAATAGTGAATTTTGATCAATTTAAACGTCAATTTATAGCACAATTTGTAAAATTGAAAAAGGGTCCTCGTTTTTTAAAAATGAGGGTATGTTGGCCTCAACACCCTCCCCCCCACCAGAAAAAAAAATGTTACTTATTCTACACCTTTATGATTCTCAGTATCATCCTCAAAAGAATGAAAAAGAAAAACATATTTAGTTCTTAATAGAATACCATATTTCCATCTCTTAAGAGGATACCCATTATAGACCACGTGAAATTTGGCTATAGATAAACTAATGAGATTTTAAAGGCCTAATGGAAGCACTCTTAACCAAAAGATCAAACTTGATAATAATAAATTATATTCTTATTAAGGATTCAAAATTAATGTGAAACATAAATTCAAATTCATGAATTGATTACCAAAATGAGATTACAAATATGGTATTTATGTAAAATACCACTTACCAACCATTCATAATATTTTGACAAGTGTCAAGATTATACGAGGTGAGACATTTGTCAAAAAATCCAATCAAACTTAACTTGATAGAGTGTGAACATGACCCAAGAATGGAAAAAATTATAGAAACAACCATGTTCACACCTAATAATATAAATATTTAGGAAAATAACCTTATTCATACTAACACATTTTTCTCAATCATTCCTTTAAAGGAGTTATCTTATTCATATGGTAGGTCTGGTATAGGTTGAAGTCCACCAATGGTATGATGCCTAATGGGGGAACATCCCATTATTGATCACTATTTCCATTTTATTCAAATTATTATATATTTTTATCATTTATTATAAATAATCATATAATTTCTTGTAAATCACATTAATTTTGGCCAAAGCTTCCTTGACCTCTTCTAAATCATGAAACAACTTTGATATTTTTACCTCTACTTTATCCATCGGGTCAATCGGGATGGTGATGATCACATGAAAATCTATATTTTTAAATTTCTCTTTTAATTATTATATGAATTTCTCATTAACATCATGTAAGGCCTTCACAATAGAGACTAGGTCCTTAGAACTACTTTCTTCTCATAATTTTCTTATTTTTATGATCAAGAAAAATAAGTATTTCTCTATCTACCATAATATATGACTTCCTTATTTTGTGAAATTTGTTTTCATGAGCCTTTTCACCCTTATAGTTCATTTTTAAAATTTGATTCAAATATTTGGGTCACTTGGTAAACCATTTTTATCCTATATATTTTTTAGCTTGTATAACATCTATCCAGTCTTCTCCATGTGTTGGTCCAAGGGTCCCTAAAGTAGTGGAAGTGTAACATGTGGACAATGAAGTGGGGTAATCATATATGCTAAATAATTATAGATGGTAATAAAAGGTGAAGGTGAGGGAATGAGAGTGAAGTTATATATGGTAATAAGAAATGCATATGGGGGTGTGTAGTCCCTGACTTGCTCTTATATAATGTGGATTGTGGGTCCAATGAAACCTAAAATATTTTTAAAGAGGATATGTGGTTTTTAGTGAAATTTAACCTAGGGTGACATAGAATAAAAGAAACCAGGTCCCAAAAGGGTGTTATCATTAGTGTAAGTCTATGTTGGTGATGAGGAAGAGGATAAATTGAAGTACACCATGTTATAGGGGTAGAAAAAAGGACCTTATGTAGAATATAGAGTTTAATGGATAACATTTATAATGTGTTTTGGGTAAATTGGTTGAAATCTCAAAATATTCCTAAGAAATGGGTTTGATGCCTATGTAGTGGATCTCATACATGAGGAGCTCTAGGGAACTTGTGCCACTAGGTCATATCTAGTATATACTTGTGTAATACATAAATTTGGTGTGTTTAAAAAAGGAGTGGAAAATAATGTTTGGGGAGGATAACTTGAGAAAACATGGGAAACTAATCTATAGAGAATTAGAAACAACATACAAACTAGAAATAATAAGGGAACCCAATTTTGACTAGGTGTAATTCTAGCTATTGAAACAAGTTCCTTTGAAGTAGGCATGGTATAAATATGGGATTTTAATTTGAGGGGAAAATATGGTTGATGATCATGGAGGATAATATGGGACTAATAATCACTTGAAATATGCATTTTAAACACAAATTTTGTAAACCTTACCTATAAAATTTATTCTATTGATGTACCATCAACTGATGAAGATTAAGGAATGGCCAAAGGGATATCTTTAAATATAAGATATTTTTACCATTTATAAATATTTATAGTGCAATGTAAGGTAAGGTAATAATTAGGTCTCTCTTCCATGACTTGATTTATTTTATTGTTTTGCCTCTAATAGTCTTGTAGTTTTCAACTTCCCAACTACTTTGCTATCATCCATAAGGTTCAAATATAAACCTATCATCATAATGGGTATCATGGTGGAAATTTATATTAATTCTATCCCTTAGTAATATATATGCCTCTAGATGTATTTTTCATGGAACTATAGTGTATTGAAATATGGTTGGTGGGTGGACATGAAAGATGTTTAAAATAAGGTCATGTATTAGTTTGATCTAATCCTAAGATGTAGATGTGGGTAGGGATTATGTATTTTTATATTATAATGACATATTAATCCATTCACATAGTGATTTATGATCTCTTACTCTATCATATTTCTTGGTACATATTAGAGTAACCTAAAGGAATCAATTCATATATCTTCATCTCAATTACATTGAAATTCTTGTAGTACTAATAGGCTTGAATGTCCATAATTGAAGCTCTTATTTATTAAGACAACTTGACATCCTATTTTAATTGATGATGAGTCATAATAACAAGTATAAATGATTAAAAATGTATTAAGTATTATATATTTAATGGTCGATATAAATTTTTGAGTAAACTAAATGTGCTATGAGATCAAAGTGTGTCCACTGTGTGAATTAAGGATATTTGATGGGTACAATGGCACATCAAGCATTTACTAAATAAGACATCATATAAGAATTTACTCCATTCCTAACTCTCATCACAAGTTATTCCAAGTTAAAGGTTATGATCCCTCTTAGATCTAGTATCTGCTTATGATCAATGATTAGACTAAGGAGGGGCATGCAAAAATTATTGGCATGCATAATGTCACTAACACTAAACATTATATTGAGTAACATCATTCAACATCTAACTCCTCTCAATTTTTTAATTATATATGAGTATATATATTTCTTATTTACCCATAGATACATATCTTCAGCTTCATCCTTTAGGATATCCATAATATCATAGGTCTCTATCCACTTTAATGAAATGCCCACATTTTATGTGATTTCGAGTCTATGAGATGATAGTATTTTACAAAGATTACATTTGAAATTAGGTTAATTTGATATTTCCCATTGTTGGTCTAAACTAAACCAACCTTACATGAAAACATCATTAAAACAATTTAAAAATATTGCCACAAGTGAATACCTTAAGTACAACGGATTCTTTGTATAGTCTGGATTGCTATATGGCAAAGATATCCTCTAAGAATTCAAATTCCTCATGGATGTCACTATCACCATAATTTTTTTGCATATCTTCCCCAAATTTAAATTCATAATTATAGTGTTTGTATCTCATTATGCATTGTATGAAATTTATGTCTCTAAAATCCCATGTAGGCCCTATAGTTAATGAATATTTTTCCATGGTATATGTTAACACAAAGAATGCAGTGAATTAATTTCAAATGAATGCATGATATTTTAATTAATAGTTCAATTTATCCTTATCACTGAATTGTATAATATCTTGTAATCTAGATTAAGAGAATAATGGAGTATGAATTACATTTAGAGGAGATATTATATATTTTTAAATAGAGATTGATTTAATGGATATTAGAGTTCACAATCATATCTATTAATTATATGTATATGTTGATATTTAATTTATCCACCTTTGGTCCCTAATTTGATTTTTGAAACATCCATTTACTACTAAAACATTTTTATGTGGTTAGGATCATCCATGTGTCCTCACCTAAAGGATCTCAAGATCTATAAGAGTGTGGCCATATTTATTATTTACCATGGAAAGTTTGGTTATCACATGACCCTATGTATCTTTGTGGTGTTCTAGATGGTGATATTTTTATTCTATGCATTCTCCTTTTACTGGCTTATAATTCAGACACATGGTCATATGGATGTTCATATACCATACTTATTTTATAGTTATATTGGGAATAATGGGACTCTCATGTGTCATCCTATACTAGATTAGAGGGTCCTAGGGTGTACCATGTTATTGTTAAGATTTTATAAATCACATTGCTCCATCAATATGACTATACCATGAAAGTATTTAGGAGTGCTACATTGTATTTTATAGTAGCTAGTGGCCTCCTTCTCTATAAATCTTTATTTACATAATTTTTTGCATCATGATACTTCACAAGTATGGTTCAATAGGTTGAAAGTTCATATTCTTAGAAGGGACTAAGGGTTGTACTTTTATCTTTGTTATCATAAGGCTCTATGATATATAGAGTTCATAAGAAAGGTAAGTTAGCTTAAAACTATGAAAATAAATATACATATCTATAAAGGACATATAATGGGAGTATTAAGTATAATGAGAATATATAAGTATGGCATCATGGGACTTCAGAAGCATAATATTTCATCATGTCAACACCATATTTCACTAGAGAAACATTAGAGACTCAAAAAAATAATTATAAGGCTTTTAATAACATAAGAGTATTAAATTAACATAAAAATATAAGCTCATGAAAATATTATAATGATACATCAATTAAAAGGGGCATTTAAAGTGATTATGTGAATACACAAGAGATAGTGTCCATTAGATGTCAACCATTATAATAAAGATTGATCTTATATTA